>CM059426.1:48535381-48912881 GCA_030390025.1 Squalus acanthias
CTTTCCCCCCCCCCCCCCCCCCCCCCCCCCCCCTGTTCTCGCACGCTATCTCCCCCCTGTTAAGGATAGCATTAGATTGAAAGAAGAAGCTTATAATGTTGCAAAGAATAATAGTAAGCCTGAGGATTGGGAGAGTTTCAGAAACCAGCAGAGGTTAACCAAAAAATTGATGATAAGGGGAAAAAATAGAAAATGAGAGAAAACTAGCAAAAAATATAAAAGCAGATTGTGAGAGTTTCTACAAGTATGTAAAAAAGAAAAGAGTAGCAAAAGTAAACATTGGTTCCTTGGAGGCTGAGACAGGAGAAATTATTATGGGGAATAAGGAAATGGCAGAAATGTTAAACAAATATTTTGTATCTGTCTTCAGGGTTGGGGGTAATATAGTAGCATGGATAGAGGAATGGTTAATGGACAGAAAACAGAGAGTAGGGATAAACGGATCTTTTTCAGGTTGGCAGGCTGCAACTAGTGGGGTGCCGCAAGGATTAGTGTTGGGGCCTCAGTTATTTACAATCTATATTAATGACCTAGATTAAGGGACCGAGTGTAATGTATCCAAGTTTGCTGATGATACAAAGCTAGGTGGGACAGTAAGCTGTGAGGAGAACACAGAGTCTGCAAAGGGATATAGATAGACTAAGTTAGTGGGCAGTAAGGTGGCAGATGGAGTATAATGTAGGGAAATGTGAGGTTATTCACTTTGGTAGGAAGAATAGAAAAACAGAATATTTTTAAATGGTGAGAAACTTTCAAATGTTGGTGTTCAGAGAGATTTGGGTGTCCTCGTGCAAGAAAAACAGAAAGCTAGCATGTAGGTACAGCAAGCAATAAGGAAGGCAAATGGCATGTTGGCCTTTATTGCAAGGGGGTTGGAGTATAAGAGTAAGGAAGTCTTGCTACAATTGTACAGGGCCTTGGTGAGACCACACCTGGAGTACTGTGCACAGTTTTGGTCTTGGTATAAGGAAGGATATACTTGTCTTGGAGGCTGTGCAACGAAGGTTCACTAGATTGATTCCTGGGATGAGAGGGCTGTCCTATGATGAGAGATTGTGTAGAATGGGCCTATACTCTGGACTTTAGAAGAATGAGAGGTGATCTCATTGAAACATACAAGATTCTGAAGGGGATTGACTGGGTAGATGCTGAGAGGTTGTTTCCCCTGGCTGGAGTGTCTAGAACTAGGGGGCATAGTCTCAGGATAAGGGGTAGGCCATTTAAGACTGAGATGAGGAGGAATTTCTTCACTCAGAGGGTTGTGAATCTTTGGAATTCTCTGCCCCAGAGGGCTGTGAATGCTGAGTCTTTGAGTATATTCAAGGCTGCGATAGATAGATTTTTGGACTCTAGGGAATCAAGGAATATGGAGATCGCGCGGGAAAGTGGAGTTGAAGTCGATGATCAGCCATGGTCTTACTGAATGGTGGAGCAGGATTGAGGGGCCATATGGCCTACTCCTGCTCTTACTACTTATGTTTTTTTGTAAATCTCAATGTTTTGAAATAAACATTTTGTATTACATTTTTAATGTGCCAACTTTCTTAAACCGAGTGACTCTTTGGATGATGGCATGCTCCCAATGCGCTGAAGAGTGCTCTATTTACAATTCTCTTTATTTCTAGCTGACTTGGACTGCCAATACAGCGGGGACGATGGCGGGTATTAATCCTGAAGTAGAGGAAAGAGTTGTCAGTTATCTTCCAATGAGTCATATTGCAGCACAAATGATGGATATGTGGATTACAATGAAGTTTGGAGCTGCAACTTACTTTGCAAACTCGGATGCACTCAAGGTAGGTGGTTTAAGTGGACTGAATCCCCCTTTGAAGAGTTATATTCAGATTTGTGAGGAAACTGATCTCTAATCGGGATGTTTTTTCAGCTGCTGTCTAACAAACTACCTTTCCCCCCCACCCCGAATGTTTTATACAGCCCAGGTCAAATGATCTTGTTTGTTCTCTGTTCTCTGTTATATAGTAAAACCCTTGCATTGAATTTTCAAGTTGATGGTTGCCCGTGCTCGGAATTGGAGCACTTTTCCATTTAAGAACTCCGAAACGGCATCAAGAAAGTTTCGATGTAAAACTCCCTGTACTGTGCCACAACCTCTCGAGCAGCCCCATCTGCATCACTGGCCTCTGGCGTGAGGTTACCAATTAGTGGCATTTCTTACTGTAGAAACTAAATTGTGACTTCGGGCTGATTTTCAACCCATTAATTATGAATGGCAGGAAATCTGGGCCTACATTTCATTCTTCTTGCCATCAGCCTGAACTGGATGTAAATCCAAGCACTAGACGCGAAAGCCCAGTGTGCAAACCCTCCTTTTTTTTTAACCAAATTGTTAAATCATTTGAGTTTGTTTTTAATCACACGGCATCAAATTTTCATTTCTGTCATTTTAATATGTAGCTTTCAAGCTGATCTTTTATATATTAAAAAAAAATATATAAATCTTTCCCTTTCTCTAGAAAGTGGCTACTTTTACTGGTTATGGTAGCCCTCTATGGTCCTTCCACAGTTGAGTGTGAGACTAGATATAAAGGGGGTGATTTTAACCCCTAAAAACGGGTGGGAGTTCATTTTTAAAATCTCAAATCTGAACCCAACCCGTCTCGAACAGATCCACTTGCAGTTTTAACGGTGGCGGGATGTGGGAGGCGGGCAACCAACCTGCTCCCAGGAGGTGGGTGGCTCATTTAAATATCTTACTGAGGCTGCGTGCCTTAAATTTTATTGCTCTTCCAACTTTAACGCTGGTCGGCCGAGTTTCCTGGGCCTCTGGAAACCCGCAGCTAAAGGGAGGTGAGGATTTCTGCGTGGAAGAGGTAAGTGCCTTTCTAGCACTGCTTGTGGGCCAGGAGGAGCAGGAGTGCTCCCCACCCCTTCCCTCCGCACGATCACCGAACCCTCATCTCTGCCTCCGATCTCTCTCTAACCCCCCCACAATCACTCCCCGACCCAGTAAATATTGGAACCAAAGTGTTGGCCAGCTATTCAAACATGGACTGCATCAAGCACAATCCTGTCCTCCACATCCAGCAAGGGTCACTGGGTGGCTTTCAGGAGCAGGAACCCAGGCTATACTGGCTTTTTCTCCCTCTTTTCTCCGCCCCCCCACCGCCCCCCCCCCCCCCCCCCCCAGGTTACTCAGATCATTTGCAGTACAATTGTTGCCCTGGCTGAGATGAGATAATCAGCACAGACTACGATTTGCACCTGCAACCTTCTGGTTCGTGGTGGTGGACCAAGCAGGGCCTTCCTCATTAGGCCATCTGGGTAGTTACCTGTGGGTTTGCATAGTATAAATGGGTACCAGAACAAGCTTTGAAAAATTGGTGAAGTTTGCATTGTTATCAGTTCTAATGTATCGGTGCTGTTTCCTTCTCTTGCCCTGAACTGGAAAATTTCATCACCTTTGCTTCCAATTTCCACCCTTCCCTTGCCTTCACATGGTCCATCTCCAACTCTTCCCTTCCCTTCCTTGACTTCTCTGTCTCCATTTCTGGTGATAGACTATCGACCAATATCCAGTATAAGTCCACTGACTCCCACAGCTACCTTGACTACACTTCCTCCCACCCCGCTTCCAGTAAGGTCTCTATTCCATTCTCCCAGTTTCTCCGTCTCCATCACATCTGTTCTGATGATGCCACCTTCCATACCAGTGCTTCAATTGTCTTTTTCCGCAAACGAGGATTCCCCTCCACTGTGGTTAACGGGGCCCTTGACTGTGTCCGTTCCATTTCCCGCACTTCTGCTCTCACCCCTTCCCCTCCCTCCCAGAACCACAATAGGGTTTCCCTGTCCTCACCTTTCACCCCACCAGCCTCCACATTCAACGGATCATCTTCCGCCATTTCCGCCACCTCCAGTGTGATCCCACTACCAAACATTTTCCCCTCCCCTCCCATTTTAGCATTCTGAAGGGACCACTCCCTCCGCGACACCCTGGTCCACTCCTCAATCACCCCCAACACCCCATCCCCTTCCCACGGCACCTTCCTGTGCAAGCGCAGGAGACGCAACACCTGCCCTTTTACCTCCTTCCTTCCCACTGTCCAGGGCCCCAAACACTCCTTCCAGGTGAAACAGCAATTTACTTGTACTACTTTCAATTTAGTATACTGTATTCGCTGCTCATGATGCGGTCTCCTCTACATTGGGGAGACCAAACAGCGATTGGGTGACCGCTTTGCGGAACACCTCTGTTCATTCCGCAAGCGGGACCCCGAGCTTCCGGTCGCCTGTCACTTTAATTCTCCGCTCCACTCCCGCTCTGACCTCTCTGTCTTCGGCCTCCTGCACTGTTCCAATGAAGCTCAATGTAAGCTCGAGGAACAGCACCTCATCTTTCGATTAGGCACTTTACAGCCTTCCGGACTCCACATTGAGTTCAACAATTTCAGATCATAACCTCTGCCTCCATTTTTTCGGATGGCAGCTGTTGGTAATGATTCTGATATTTCCATTTAGACCCATCTTTTGTTTCTTTACTTGTCTCATTACCATCTCCTTTTGCCTTGCACCATCATCCCTTTTGTCATTTAATCACTCCTGCCTTCCACCCTATCACAGACCTTCCCTTTTGTTCTTTCCTCCCCTCCCCCTTTCCCTGCCTCTGTACTTGTTTAAAACCTGTTATATTTCTAACTTTTTCCAGTTCTGACGAAAGGTCATAGACCTGAAACATTAACTCTTTCTCTCTCCACAGCTGCTGCCTGACCTGCTGAGTGTTTCCAGCATTTTCTGTTTTTATTTCAGATTTCCAGCACCTGCAGTATTTTGCTTTTCTACAGTGTTGAATGCTAGCTTGCTTCTGAATGTAAGTTTCAAAAGATTGGTATTCTGTTTCTTTTTAGGGTTCCTTAGTGCACACTTTGAGAGAAGTACGTCCCACTGCCTTTTTAGGTGTACCTCGTGTTTGGGAAAAAATGGAGGAAAGAATGAAAGAGGCTAGCGCTAAATCATCAGCTGTGAAAAGAAAGATAGCTATCTGGGCAAAGGCTAAAGGCCTGCAAACAAGCTATAATATTATGAACGGGTATGTTAAAACAAGAGCTTTATTTCTGCAGTTTGTACAGCGGTAACACAAGTATTCATGAGAATGTACAGGACTGAAGAGATTGCTCCAGTCCATCTGGTTGGTTCCAATGTTCGAAAAAATAACAAGAACTTCTCAGTATTGTTTACCCCTCAAACACTGTCTCCGCCAAATATTTATCCAGTTTCCTCCTGATTATGTTAACGTTGTCTGTCTCCTCGGACAGTCCGATCTGCATATTCGCCACTGTGCGTCAAGTAACAGTTTCTCTTTCTTCTCAATGGACAACGGTCAGTGAAGGTAAATCCCAACAGCGCTTGCCTTTACTCTGATGTTTGTGATGACTGTCAGGTTAAGGTGGAGGAATGAGCTATGTATGGGGAATTTTAAATCTGTTGAGGCTGCCGCGAAACACGAATGGAGGCTGAATCCATGTGTGGAAAACAAGAAACTTTTATTCACTGCATGCTATAACAAAATGGCTGCGAGAAAGCTGCTCCCAGAATTCTCTGGAAAAACTCCCCGAATTCTCTGGGTAAAACCTGAGGCCCCGCCCCCTTCTGCATTAAAGGTAATGTGCCTTAAAGGGGAGGGGCTGGAAATTTGTCCACAGACGGAAGAGTGGATTATGCCCGTTTTAGGTGGCGATCCGCCACACAGCTCCCCCCCAGAATCCGCTTAGGAGGTGTGGACGAGACGGTGCGGCGGTCTGATGGGCTGGCCGGAGCGGCTCTTGTAGGACGCCGGTGGACGTGGAACGGCCGGGCGTGGAGCAGCCGGGTGAACCGGCTTGAGGGCAGGTCGGCCGCGTGGAGGTGGACGAGCTACAGGGACCTGCTCCCCGGGCTCAGAGTGTGCTGGCTTGAGTCGGTCCACCGACACTTTTTCGGTCCTGTCGCCCACTTGCAGGGTGAAAAATTTGTCCCCAGCCTGTAGCACCTTGTAGGGCCCGTCGTACGGGGGTTGAAGGGGTCCGCGGTGGGCGTCGTGCCGGACGAAAACAAACCGTGCCTGGTGCAGGCTTAGTGGGACGTGAGGTGGATTCGCCGTGTCGGGCAATGGGCACCGGGGCGAACTGCAGCGCCGGTGAGGCGAAGTCGTGGCGTTGCTGGTCGGCTGACCAGGGTGTCGTGGCGGTGGGCAGGAACTCGCCGGGTACACGCAGCGGCTGACCGTACACGAGCTCTGCTGCCGATGCGTGGAGGTCTTCTTTAACCGCGGTGCGCAGGCCGAGGAGGACCCACGGAAGTCGGTTGGTCCAGGCGCCGTCTTGGAGGCTGGCTCGAAGAGATGCCTTCAAGGATCTGTGGAACCGCTCACACAGTCCATTGGCTTGGGGGTGGTACGCTGTGGTGCGGTGAATGGTCACCCCGAGATTGCGTGCGACGGCGGTCCAGAGTTCAGAGGTAAATTGCGGACCTCTGTCCGACGTCATGTCGGCGGGGACGCCGAACCGTGCGACCCAGGTGCTGACGAAGGCTCTGGCGATGTCGGCGGTGGTGGTAGAGGTCAGTGGAATTGCCTCAGGCCAGCATGTGGTGCGGTCAACGATGATCAGCAAGTGCGTGTGGCCTTGCGACGGCGGCAGGGGCCCGACGATGTCCACGTGGATGTGGTCGAATCTCCGAGAGGGGACGGTAAACTCCTCGAGGGGTGCTTTCGTGTGTTGCTGTACCTTGGCCCGTTGGCAGGCTAGGCAGGAGTTGGCCCAAGTACGCACATCCTTGCGAAGGCCGCGCCAGACAAAGCGGTTGGCTACCAATTTGATGGATGCGCGGGCGAAGGGGTGGGAGAGGTTGTGGAGAATGTCGAATACCTGGCGGCACCAGGACGCTGGGACGACGGGCCGAGGTTGACATAGGGATATGTCGCACTTGACCATGACTGCGGTCGGGCCACAGGCGACGTCGGCCAGGCGTAGCCCTGGTAGGTTGGTGGGTGCGGAGAGCAGATCAGGGTCGGTGATCTGGTCTGCTGCGAGTTGAGCGTAGTCGACTGCTAGGTGTGCGGCGTGGATGGCGGGGCGGGAGAGGCAGTCGGCTACCACATTGTCTCGGCCGGAGACGTGTTGGATGTCCGTGGTGAACTCGGACACTGCCGCGAGCTGGCGCTGCTGCCTGGCGGACCAGGGGTCAGTTGTCTTTGCCATTGCGAATGTCAGGGGCTTGTGGTCGACAAACGCAGTGAAGGGGTGGCCCTCAAGCAAAAACCGGCAATGGCGGACCGCCAGGAACAGCGCGAGGAGCTCGCGGTCGAAGGTGCTGTACTTGACCTCCGGGGGGCGTAGTTGGCGGCTGAAGAAGGCAAGTGGTTGCCAGGCGCCGTCGACCCACTGCTCATGAACACGGCGCCGACCGCGTGGTCGGAGGCGTCCGTGGTGAGCGCTACCCTGGCATTGGGCCATGGGTGCGCAAGCAGGGTGGCGTTGGCGAGCGCGGTCTTGGTGGAATCGAAGGCGGCGGACGCGTCTGCCGTCCATTCGACCGCCATCTTGCCGCTCCTGCCCCGGAGGGCTTCATACAGGGGCCTCATGAGGGACGCCGCTTTGGGGATGAAACGGTTATAGAAATTCACCATCCCGAGGAACTCCTGGAGGCCTTTGATGGTGGTGGGGCGGGGAAATTGTTGGACGGCCTGCACCTTGGTGGGCAGGGGAATAGCTCCAGCATGGGTGATGTGGTGGCCGAGGAAGTCGATCTTGTCCAGGCCGAACTGGCATTTGGCTGGGCTGAGGATGAGCCCGTGGTCGCTGAGGCGCCCGAACAGGATGCGAAGGTGTTCGAGGTGTTCCTGCTTGGAGTAACTGGCTACCAGGATGTCGTCCAGGTAGACGAACAGGAACTTCAGGTCCCGAAGGACTGAGTCCATGAGCCGTTGGAATGCCTGGGCCGCGTTTTTGAGGCCGAAGGGCATCCGCAGGAACTCGAACAGGCCGAAGGGGGTGATTACGGCCGTCTTGGGGACGTCCGCGGGGTGGACGGGGACTTGGTGGTAGCCGCGCACCAGGTCGACCTTGGAAAAGACTGAGCGGCCGGCCAGTCTAGCCGAGAAGTCCTGAATGTGCGGCACGGGGTACCGATCAGGGGTGGTGGCGTCATTGAGGCGGCGGTAATCCCCGCAGGGGCGCCAACTTCCGCCTGGTTTGGGGGCGATGTGGAGTGGGGAGGCCCAGGGACTGTTGGAGCGGCGGATGATGCCGAGCTGTTCCATGGTGGCAAACTCGGTCCGCGCGATCTCCAGTTTGGCCGGGTCCAGCCTGCGGGCGTGGGCGTACACTGGGGGGCCTGTGGTGGGGATGAAGTGTTCCACCCCGTGTTTGGCGGCCTCCGCGGAGAAGGTCGGATTGGTAAGGGCCGGGAATTCGGCCAGGAGTGCCGAGTAGTCATCCGTGGCCCGGGCGTGGCACTGTGACGGCGGGTTGACGGGGGGCCATGGCGCCCAGGATGGGGGACATGGTGTTCATGTCCACGAGGCGGTGACGAGGGATGTCTACCAGTAAGCCTTGGGCACACAGGAAATCTGCGCCGATGAGGGGGGAGAGCACCTTGGCAGTGATGAACTCCCATCGGTAGCGGTGACCAGCGAGGTCGAGGGTGACTGTCCGGGTGCCATACGTCCGGATTTCCGAGCCGTTAGCAGCAGCCAGCGCCGGTCCTCGTTCGCCCTTTTGGATGTCGAGGGCGGAGGCCGGGATGATGCTGTGCTGAGCCCCAGTGTCGCACAGGAACCGACGGCCGGTTTTGTCATCCGTGATGAACAGCAGGGAGCCCGCGTGGCTCACGGCCATCGCGGGGGCTGGAACGGGGGCGGACTTGAAAGAGCAGGGAGGTGTGCACCGTTGTGCCCTGGCGCCGAACCGTGCGTGGTAGTAACAGTGGCCCGGGTTAGTGGGGCGTGAAGGCCCCGTGGGCCTGGTGACAGGCCCTTGTGGCCGTGTGCTGGATGGTGAGGGGCGCGCCCAGGCATTGGCTGCCAGGTCCGGAGTGACGTCGCGGCTGGAGTGAGCGGACAGCAGCTTGTCGGCCTCATCGGCCAGGGCTTCCAGGTTCGTGAGGCCGGACGCCACGATCGCTGGGCGGATGCTGAGAGGGAGCTGGCGGATGAACAGCGTGCGGAAGAGGGATCCGGGTGGGCTCTCGTCGGTGTGGGAGAGGAGGTCTGACGGTGAGGCATCACCGAGGCCTGGAAGGTCGAGGAGGTGGCAGTTTCGCTGATATGCCGAGGCCGTAAATTTTTTAAGGAGCGCTGTTCTGAGATGTGCGTACTTGCCTTCCTCTGGTGGGTTCTGCAGCGTTGTCCAAACCTTGGAAACTGCAGCGCTACTGAGTGATGTGACGAGGTAGTCGTACTTCGTCCCATCTGTGGTGATATTTCGCAGCCGGAAGCGAGATTCAGCTTGGAGAAGGTTTCGGGCTGGTTTTCCCAAAACTCCGGCAGTTTCACGGAAACTGCGTTCGTGTCCGCCATTGCAGTGCTCGGAATACGTTCTGAGCGTCAGGGTCACCAATGTTGAGGCTGCCGCGAAACACGAATGGAGGCTGAATCCATGTGTGGAAAACAAGAAACTTTTATTCACTGCATGCTATAACAAAATGGCTGCGAGAAAGCTGCTCCCAGAATTCTCTGGAAAAACTCCCAGAATTCTCTGGGTAAAACCTGAGGCCCCGCCCCCTTCTGCCTTAAAGGTAATGTGCCTTAAAGGGGAGGGGCTGGAAATTTGTCCACAGACGGAAGAGTGGATTATGCCCGTTTTAGGTGGCGATCCGCCACAAATCTCTCCATTCGGTGGGAAAGGAGCCGGAGGGGAGCCGTTAAAATGAAGCGGCTCCATTTCCTGGGCTGTTCTCGTCTATTCCTCAGTTTAATGTCATTGATTTTGGCAGGGGATGAGGCTCATGCTGAGGGGGCCTCATAAATAAATGCAAAATCGGCATCCCATGGGGCCCGGGTGACATTTTAAGCTGCTCCCTGAGCAGCTCGCTGTGGTCATCCCTCCAGGTAAAGTTGTGGGGAAGCCAGCGAGGCCCTCTTGGGTATTTTTATTTCAAAAAAACCTTCCGTAGTCAGGCCAGGAGGAGCAAGAGTACTCCTATAGATCCCACAAGGAAAGTCCGGGCCTCTGCTGCTCTGGGCTCCCCCCCCCGCCCCCTCCCCCCCCTGGAAATATCCCAAGTTGTGAGACCCTTGCAACACCCCCCTTCCTGGGCAACTTCTCTTGGTGCTGGTTTGTTCCTCCATCCCCCTGCTGGTCAGCTGCTGTTTTCTGCCAGAAACAGGTGAGCAGTTGACTGGCAACATTCAAATGAGGCCCCACAGTTAACATCTGCCGGGCCTCCGATGAAGCCTTCCTGCAGGATTGTGATTCTTCGTTGGGAGTTATCATCGGCCCTGTAGAGTGCGATTTTGTTTTGGGTGGAAATAATCTCCCTACTTTAATTTGTGCTTATTTTTCATTCTATTCATTGCTCTATAAAAGTTGCATTTTTTTTTGGAATAAAACAAGATTTTACTTTTTTGCTTCAAGTCTAGACTTTATAGTGGTTGTCCAATTCAAGATAGATACATAAGCAAGGCCACTCAGCCCATGACAGCTTACCCATTTAGGAAAAACCCTACTGTCATCTTCCTTTGAATGAGCCTTTGACTTTGTGGTAGCATTCCCGCCTCTAAAGTGAAAGGTATGAGCCCCACTCCAGAAATTGAGACAGAGAAGTCAAGGAAGGGAAGGGAAGAGTCGACGATGGAGACTAGAAAATGGTCTCTAAACACTGGGCTGACATCCAGTTGGGTACTCCATATTAGGACGGAGTGACCACTGGCTCTGTGGTAGTATTCACGCCTCGGAGTCCAAAGGGTTGGGTTCAGAATCCATTGCAGATTGCTCTGGCAAGTGGAGACCACAGCGCCGGGTCTGAATACTGGATTGACATCCAGCGTGGGTACTTGCGTCTGATAGGTGCAGGTGGGTTCCCTCTCCATCATAGGGGGGAGGTGGTGCTCTTTTAGCTTTGGTTGCAGCCCACCTAGGAGAAGGTGCATTGAAGAGGAAGGCAACGGGAAACCACTTCTTCCCTAGTAAGTGGCTAATAGAGAAGATATTCTTTAGTAAGCAACAGGGCAAGTCCTAACTCAAGTTTCACATGGGGGACTTTAGAACCTTTTTGGATGGTGAATTTAGTTTGGCAGAATGGCCTTCCTAATCTATAATTATCTTTGGACTGGCAGAACGGTTGCATCATCTAATGGTTTTATGCTCTTGGCTCTGGATTGTTTGAAGCTGTTCCCTTGATCCAGTCGACTTCCATCTTGTCAGGGGAGAGGTTTTGCCACTTTTTTACCACTCAGTACTAACCCCTTCACAGTCAAATGCAATCCCTCACTGGAGATTTTGCCAGTGGCAGTGATGGCTGTGTTGTCAAACAAATGGACTACATCCTCATTTGAATGTGTGAGTGAGGGAGAAAATGTCTAGAATGGCTTTGTTCGGCATTTTGCAAGTCTGTGCTATTCTGGGGTGTGGTTTCCTTGGAACAGCTGATGAATTGTATGCAAGTGTCCTTTTGGATACCAATCTTCTTCTTCTTAGGCAGTCCCTCGGAACCGAGGATGACTTGCTTCCACATTAAAAATGAGTTCTCAGGTGACTGATGAGTCCAATGCGGGACCTACAGTCTCTGTCACAGGTGGGGCAGACGGTGGTTGAAGGGGCGGGTGGGTGGGGTGCTTGGGTTGACGTGCGCTCCTTCCGCTGCCTGCGCTTGGCTTCTGCTTGCTCCCGGCGAAGAGACTCGGTGTTCGGCGCCTTTCCGGATGCTTCTCCTTTACTTTGTGCGGTCTTGGGCCAGGGATTCCCAGGTGTCGGTGGGGATGTTACACTTTTTCAAGGAGGCTTTGAGGGTGTCCTTGAAGCGTTTCCTCTGCCCACCTGGGGCTCTCTTGCCGTGCTGGAGCTCTGAGTAGAGCGCTTGCATATGCATAGATGTTGTGTTTAGTTGGGGACGTTTGAAAGGGTTTCTCAGACCAGCCAAACTGGGACTTCTACTGTTTAGTCCCCAAATAAATGTGAACGGTGGGGGTGCACTTTTGACTGATCCTCCCTCTGAACTGAGCATCAGATTTCCAGTTTCAATAGAAAATGTTTTTTTTATATCTCCTCCTCCCCAATTTTTACTCCTGATTTGGAATTGCCAAGCCTCTGCTTTGTGCCTCTGACCCTGTCCTGTCCTATACAGTTTCCCTCCCTCCCCCCTCAAAAAAATATGAACTAAATCAAAAAACTTCTTGTTGGTTAACCACTATTTCTTGTTTTTTTTTGTGCTGTGTCGTGAGGTCAAAGGGGTTATTTACATCTCCTTTTGTGTTACAGAGATACATCTTTGCCCTGGGGATTCTTCTTGGCAAATAAACTGGTGTTTAAGAAAGTTCGTGACTTACTGGGCCTGGACCGATGCATGAAGTGCTTTACGGGAGCAGCACCCATTACTAAAGAAACATTGGAGTTCTTCCTAAGTCTCCGTATCACACTTTATGAACTTTATGGAATGAGTGAGAGTTCTGGTCCACACACAGTCTCTTATCCAGGATTCTTTCGAGTTACAAGGTCTGTATACAGTAATACTAGTGTAGTCAAACTTATCACATTTACATTCTCGTTGTAGAACTTGTATCTATTAAAGAATAGCTCATCCTATTAAAGAATAGCTCATCCTATCACTGAGGATCTTTTTCAGGATTTGCACTATTTCTATCTTTTCCACCTAATACAATTTTGCTTTATTCCCTTCTGACTTAAATCTCTTCAATTTGTGCATTGTTCCTATGGGCCAGCAGCTACACTAGTTGGTGGTCTGCTCAGAGTAACTCAACTGTCTTATTCAAAAGTTCAAGTTGTTTGCATGCATGAATGATCAGCCAAAGATTGGGTTGATTTAGACACTCCGTTCCATCTCTGCTGATATTAAAGGCTACTCTTTCTGATTACTGAGATGAACATTGCAAAAGATTTTAAGTTTGCATTTAATTTCATCATCTGTTGCCCTGTGTCAGTTTAGCTCAATGGTAGGACTCTCGCCTCTAAATCAGAAGGTTGTGTGATTCAAGTCCCACTCTAGGGTACATAGTCTCTCTCTTTATCCATAGAGCTTAATCGTTTGCACCCCTTTTTTGCCTTTTAGGAATATATTTTTGTGCTCCATGCAGCTCCTATTTAAAGATTTCCTACTGCTGATCTTTTGACCTGTTTGCTAACTTTCCAACTCAGTTAATTTGGGCTAAGTCTTTTCTTTGCCTTTTTTCAGTCCAACATCCTTATCTTTGACTCGTCATTTTAATATTTATTTCATCTGCATAACCTTTATTCTGATCTATCTTGGGATAGTTAAAATCACTCACTATTATTGCCGTCTTGTTCTTGCATATTTATTGGAACTGTGTGCAGAGCATCACTGTTTGGTGGACTGTAATTCCTAATGCCTAACTCAATCCATATGGATTCTGTCGTGTGTCCGAGTGCAGTGATAGAATCCTTTACTAATATTGCCACCCAAAACCCCCTTTTTTCCCATTCTTTACTTGAAAAAATAATTTATGTATGTCATTGGTTCTAACAGAGACCATGATTTTTCCCTGTTTTCCCTCCTTTTCCAGAAGTTTCTTTTCCACCTGTTTAGTGACGTCCTCCACCTTTGGCATCACGGAAGCAACATACAGAGAATTACATAGAATTTACATCAGAGAAACTGGCCATTCAGCCCAACGAGTCATGCACCCGGTGTTCATGCTGCACATGAGCCTGCTCCCACCCTACTTCATCTCACCCTATCAGCATATCCTTCCATTCCTTTCTTCCTCATGTGCTTATCTAGCTTTCCCTTAAATGCATCTATGCTATTCGTCTCAACTACTCCATGTGGTAGCGAGTTCCACATTCTAACCACTCTCTTTGGGCTAAAGAAGTTTCTCCTGATTTCCTTATTGGATTATTAGTGACTATCTTTTATATTTTTGACCCCTAGTTTTGGACTCGGGGATGCTGCCCGCCCCACAAAGTGAAAACATCTTCTCTACGTCTACCTGATCAAAGCCCTTCACAATTTTAAAGGCCTCTATCAGGCCATCCCTCAGCCTTCTCTTTTCTAGAGAAAAGAGCACCAGCCTGTTTAGTCTTTCTGATGGTTATAACCTTTTTGTTCTAGGATCATCCATGTAAATCTTTTTTGCACCTTCCCCAGTGCCTCTATATCCTTTTTGTAATATGGAGACCGGAACTGTGTACAGTACTTTTTAAGTAATACCATTCAAGACTCCTGGTTACTGCAAAAAAGCTTATCTATACCCTGACCATAGAATCTGCCACTATTACCACTCATTTTCTTGTCCTGCAGTGTTCCCCCCCCCACGTAGTCCCTTGGTTGATTGTGCTGCATTATTGCTTAGGACCACCCTCCTCCAAGTCACTGTCACTGACAAGTCATATTTGTCAAGCACAAAGTATCTATTAAACAGTTCCAATAAAGGGTTCCCTGCAGCTGAGAGTCCTGTCTCCGCTGCTGCTCCTGATTAGAGCCATGGAGCCTGTGAGTGATGAGATATCTTTGTGTGGCATTTTGAACTGGCTCTCTCTGCTTCTGGTCGTTATCCTTCAGTCGCTTTGCCATCCTCTGTCATTTGTGCATGGCCCAGGACTTGTTCCCCAGCACTGTGTGTTATTATTTGTCGTGGAGGATAGCACGTGATAAAGGAAGGAGATGCGCCCACGGGGAAGCTCTACTGTGGAGAAATAGCTCTAATGAGGTTGTTTGAGTTGTAATGCAGGGCCCCAGAAGTAGTGTCTGTATTTTCAGGCCTCTTGAAGGCTGCTAGTATTGGCAACAATGTTCACTGTAATTTTTTTTGGTGTGCGGTCCCTTTAATGGGCTGCGTGACCTATTCAAATTCTTGCGCATGCGCAGTTTCTTGCATCGAAAAGCCCGTAAGTGGCCTGTACGGAACCCCTAGACTGCTAAGCGGCCGCGTGGCCTAGCGGGAACAATGGTTGGCAATATATGGTGTTTTGGATTCCTATACTCCTTTTGCGAGTGCCTGTGAAGGGGAGGATGTGTAAGATGTAGGCAAGGTGACACTTGCACCCATGGCTAGCCACAGGTTTTATGGAGCGACATTATTCCAAGTGATGATTCCTAGAGTTTTGCTATACAGTAGTAGTGATTTGAAGTCACGCTTAAAAAAGAAATGCACAACAAGATTTAAAAAATTGATGTACCTACACGGGAAACTCCATTCTCCTGCTGGCAGGATATGTTGCATTGTATAGCTGATTCATTACCTCATCTGCCACTTTCTCATTTATATTTTCTGAATGCTCTTTTTTTAATTCGTTTATGGGATGTGGGCGTCGCTGGCAAGGCCAGCATTTATTGTCCATCCCTAATTGCCTTTGAGAAGGTGGTGGTGAGCCGCCGCCTTGAACCGCTGCAGTCTGTGTGGTGAAGGTACTCCCACAGTGCTGTTAGGTAGGGAGTTCCAGGACTTTGACCCAGTGACGATGAAGGATCGGCGCTATACTACTAAGTCAGGATGGTGTGTGACTTGGAGGGGAACGTGGAGGTGGTGGTGTTCCCACGCGCCTGCTGCCCTTGTCCTTCAAGGTGGAAGAGGTTGCGGGTTTGGGAGGTGCTGCTGAAGAAGCCTTGGCGAGTTGCTGCAGTGCATCTTCTAGATGGTACACACTGCAGCCACGGTATGCCGGTGGTGGAGGGAGTGAATGTTTAAGGTGGTGGATGGGGTGCCAATCAAGTGGGCTGCTTTGTCCTGGATGGTGTCGAGCTTCTTGAGTGTTGTTGGAGCTGCACTCATCCAGGCAAGTGGAGAGTATTCCATCACACTCCTTACTTGTGCCTTGTAGATGGTGGAAAGGCTTTGGGGAGTCAGGAGGTGAGACACTCGCCGCAGAATACCCAGCCTCTGACCTGCTCTTGTTGCCACAGTATTTATGTGGCTGGTCCAGTTAAGTTTCTGGTCAATGGTGACCCCCAGGATGTTGATGGTGGGGGATTCGGCGATGGTAATGCCGTTGAATGTCAAGGGGAGGTGGTTAGACTTTCGCTTGTTGGAGATAGTCATTGCCTGGCACTTCTCTGGCGCGAATGTTACCTGCCACTTATGAGCCCAAGCCTGAACGTCGTCCAGGTCTTGTTGGATTCGGACATGGACTGCTTCATTATCTGAGGAGTTGTGAATGGCACTGAACACTGCAGTCATCAGCGAACATCCCCATTTCTGACCTTATCTTGGAGGGAAGGTCATTGATGAAGCAGCTGAAGATGGTTGGGCCGAGGACACTGCCTGATTTGTTCTGTAGGTCTCATGTTTTCGTGGGGAACAGTTATGATTAGGGTTGCAAGCAAGAAAGAACGTACAATTATATAACACCTTTTCATGTCCTCAGGACGTCCCAAAGTGCTTCACAGCCAGTGAGTTATTTTGTTGAAGTGTAGTCACCATTGATATGTAGGCATATGTAGCAGCAAGATCCCATAGACAGCAAATGAATGACCAGTTGATCTGTTTTGGTGGTTATGGTTGATCGATAAATGTTCACTGAGCGAACTCCACAACACTTGTTCTAATTGTGCGATGGGATCCTTTACATAACATAAGAATTAAGAGCAGGAGTAGGCCGTATGGCCCTCCAAGCCTGCGCCGCCATTCAATAAGATCATGGCTGATCTTCGATCTTCACTCCACTTACCTGCCTGATCGCCATATCCCTTGATTCCCCTAGAGTCCAACTATCTATCTCAGCCTTGAATATACTCAACGACTCAGCATCCACAGCCCTTTGGGGTAGAGAATTCCAAAGATTCACAGCCCTCTGAGTGAAGAAATTCCTCCTCATCTCAGTCTTAAATGGCTGACCCCTTATCCTGAGACTATGCCCCCTAGTTCTAGACTCTCCAGCCAAGGGAAACAACCTCTCAGCATCTACCCTGTCAATCCCTCTCAGAATCTTATATTTCAATGAGATCACCTCTCATTATTTTAAACTCCAGAGAGTATAGGCTCAATCTCTCCTCATGGGACAACCCCCTCATTCCAGGGATCAAGCTAATGAACTTTTGTTTCACTGCCTCTAAGGCATTTATGTCCTTTCTCAGATAAGGAGATTAAAACTGTGCACAGTACTCCAGGTGTGGTCTCACCAAAGCCCTGTACAATTGTAGTAAGACTTCCTTGCTCTTGTACTCCAACTCCCTTGCAATAAAGGCTAACATGCCATTTGCCTTCTTAATTGCTTGCTGTACCTGCAAGCTAACTTTCTGTGTTTCCTGTACGAGGACACCTAAATCTCTGAACACCAACATTTTATAGTTTCTCACCATTTAAAAAAAAATCTGTTTTTCTATTCTTCCTACCAAAGTGAATAACCTCACATTATACTCCATCTGCCACCTTATTGTCCACTCACTTAACCCGTCTATATCCCTTGGCAGACTTTGTGTCCTCCTCACCGCTTACTTTCCCTACCTAGCTTTGTATCAGCAAACCTGCATACATTGCACTCGGTTCCTTCATCTAAGTCATTAAAATAGATTTTAAATAGCTGAGGCCCAAGCACTGATCCTTGCTGCACCCCACTAGTTACAGCCTACCAACCGGAAAATGACCCTGTTTATCCCTACTCTCTGTTTTCTGTCCGTTGACCAATCCTCTATCCATGCTAATATATTACCCCCAACCCCATGAGCGCTGATCTTGCGTAGTACCTTATGTGGCACCTTATCGAATGCCTTTTGGAAATCCAAATATACTGCATCACCTGGTTCCCCTTTATCTATTCTGCTAATCACCTCCTCAGAAAATTCTAATAAATTTGTTAACACGATTTCCCTTTCATAAAGCCATGTTGACTCAGCCAAATCATATGATTTTGTAAGTGCCCTGTTACCATTTCCTTAATAATGGATTCCAGCATTTTCTCGACGACTGATGTCAGGCTAACTGGGCTGTAGTTCCCTGTTTTCTCTCTCCCTCCTTTCTTGAATAGCGGGGTTACCTTTGCTACCTTCCAATCCACTGGGATCGTACTATAATCTAGGGAATTTTGGAAGATCACAACCAATGCATCCACTATCTCTGCAGCCACCTCTTTTAGAACCCTAGGATGTAGGCCATCAGGTCCAGGGGATTTGTTGACTTTTTAGTCCTATTAGTTTTTCAGGTACTTTTTCTCTACTGATATTAATTACTTTAAGTTCCTCACTCTTATTAACCACTTGGTTCCCCATTATTTTTGGTATGCTTTTTGTGTCTTCTACTCTGAAGACAGATATAAAATATTTGTTTAAAGTCTCTGCCATTTATTTCTCAATGGAATGTATATTCATTGAGAATTTTGGAATATTTCTTTAAATGTTTGCCACTGCTTATCTACCGTCATATATTTTAATCTAATTTCCCAATCTACCTTGGCTAACTCGCCCCTAATGCCTATGTAATTGGCTTTATTTAAGTTTAAGATTCTAGTTTCTGACTGAACAGGCAGATGGGGCATCGGTTTAATGTCTCATCTGAAAGTGGGCACCTCCATCAATGCAGCACTCCATCAATATTACAGTGAAGTGTCAATGCAGATTATGTGCTCAATTCCTGCAGTGAGGCTGAGGGTGCTACCTCTGAATCAAGCAAGAGGTATCATCTGTGGCAGCTTGACAGAACTACTGTACGTAAAGCCTGTTCATCTGAACTATCATTTAACTCACTTATTCTTGTGTTCCAAAATGTTACTTTTGCAGTTTTACAGTCTTGGCTAAATCAGTAGTTTTTTTCAGTTTGTTTCTTCTTGGGGTACGGGCAACACTGGCAAGGCTACATTTATAGTTGCCTTGATAAGTTACTGGTGGTAGGCCTTCTTCAGCTGCTGCAGTCCTTGTGTTCATGATTCTTTTACAATGGTGTTAGGTAGGGAATTCCAGGATTTTGACTCTGCGATGATGAAGGAACAGAGGTATGTATCCGAGTCAGGATGCTGTGGGACTGGGAGTGGAACTTGCAGGTGATGGTGTTCCCATGCCACTGCTGCTCTTGTCCCTCTTTGTGGTAGAGATCGCAGAGCTAGGCAGTGCTGTTGAAGTAAGCTTGGTGAGTTGCTGCAGTGCATTCTGTATGTACTACATCTTGCAGTCAGAGTGCACTGGTACTGGCAGGAGTGGATATTGATTCCACTGGCAGAGATATGCCGATCAAACAGATTATCATCAAGCTTCTTGACAGTTGTGATTGCATCTATCCAGGTGAGTGGTACATATTCCATCACGCTCCTGGGTTGAACTTTGCAGATGGTGGACCGGCAGTGAGGAGTTCAGGACCCACTCAGTGTCCTGCTTTTGTAGCCATGCTGTTGATGCCGCTGGTCCAGGTAAGCTTTTTGGTCTTTTGTGACCCTCAAGATGTTGATGGTGAGGGACTCGGTGATGGTGCTGCTGTTGAAGGTCTGGAAAAGGTGGTTGGGAATTTTCTTGTTGCTGGTCATTACTTGCCATTTATGTGGTCCGAATGTTTTCTGTCACTTGTCAGCCCAAGCCCAAGATATTGTCCAGGTCCTGTTATAGGCTGCTTCATTATTGGAGTTGTGAATGGAGCTGAACACTGTTGAATCGTCAGTGAATAGCCCCACTCCTGATTTTATGACCACGGGAAGGCTATTGATAAAGCAGCTGAAGATTGTTGGGCTAAGGACATTACCCTGAGGAACTCCTGCAGTGATGTCCTGGGACTGCAATGATTGGCCTCTGACGACTACAGCTATCTTTCTGTGTACTACGTATGACTCCAGACTCCAGCCATTGGAGGATTTTCCATTAACCTCCCACTGACCTCAGCTTTGGTAGGTGTCCTTGGTGCCATACTTAGTTGAATGCTGCCTTGATGGAGAGTAGCTACTGTCTCACCTTTCCTCAGACAATCAGCTCATGTGTCCATGTCTATAGCAACGTTCTGACGAAATCTGGAGCAAAATGGTTCTGGTGGGACCGGAATTGGCGAACAGGTTATTGGTGAGTAGGTATTGTTTCATGACACTATTGATGACACCTTCCAGGCATGCCTAATTATTGGGAGGAAGTTGATAAGATGATGTATATTTGACTGAGTTAGATTTGTCTTACTTTTTGTGAAAAAGGCATATAATTTTCCACACTTTGTTAGATGCTAGTGTCTTAGCTGCATTGGAATAGCTTGGCTAGAGAGCAGGTTAGTTCTGGTGTGCAAACATTTACTATAAAGTTTAAGTAGTCCTTCAGTACTGTGCTGTTGTGTCTACACCTTGCGGAGGCTATCCTGTTTGAAGAGCCTACCTACAAGGACCAATGGTGGTGTCGGCTGAGTCCCATGCTTTCCAGGGAGTGCTGGGGAGCTGGTTGAGAATTGTGTTCTTGGCCTCCGTTCTGTTTGTTGGCAAGGGGCTGGTGGTGCTGCTTATGTGAGGTGTGGTTGGTGGAGGGGAAAGGGTTGCTGCACACAGCGAGTGAGCAGAATAGTCTGGGCCTGGCGAGTTTGCAGGGCTGGAGGAAGTTTTACATAGATACATAGAAGATAGGAGCAGGAGTAGGCCATCCGGCCCTTCGAGCCTGCTCCGCCATTTAATGAGATCATGGCTGATCCTCCAATTCAGTATCCCGTCCCCGCCTTCTCTCCGTAACCCTTAACCCCTTTTGCCTGTAGAAATATATCTAATTCCCTCTTAAATATATTTAATGAGCTGGCGTACACTGCCCTCTGTGGCAATGAGTTCCACAGGTTCACCACCCTCTGAGTGAAGAAATTCCCCCTCATTTCTGTCCTAAATGGTTTAGCCCTTATCCTTAAATTATGTCCTCTAGTTCTGTTCTCACCCGCCAAGGGAAACATTCCTTCTGCATCTAGTCTGTCTAGACCTGTCAGAATTTTATACACTTCTATGAGGTCCCCTCTCAATCTTCTAAACTCCAGTGTGTACATCCCTAAACTACATAGTCTCTCCTCATAGGTCAATCCCGCCATTCCTGGTATCAGCCTGGTGAATCGCCGCTGCACCCCCTCCATGGCAAGAACATCTTTCCTCAGATGAGGCGACCAAAACTGTACACAGTACTCGAGGTGTGGTCTCACCAGTGCCCTGTACAGCTGCAGCAAGGTATCCCTGTTCCTGTATTCCAACCCTTTTGCTATGAAGGCCAGCATACCGTTTGCCTTCTTGACCGCCTGATGCACCTGCATGCTCGCCTTCAGTGACTGGTGTACAAGAACACCCAGGTCTCTCTGTACTTCCCCCTCTCCCAATTTATTGCCATTTAAATAATAATTTACCCTCCCGTTCCTGCACCCAAGGTGGATAACTTCGCACTTGTCCACATTATAGTGCATCTGCCATTTATCCGCCCAATCACCCAGTCTGTCCAAATCGCTCTGGAGCTTCCTGGTCTCCTCCTCTGAGCCCACCCCCCCCTCCTAGTTTAGTGTCGTCTGCAAATTTGGAAATGCTGCATCCGACTCCCTGATCTAGGTCATTAATGTAAATTGTGAACAGCTGGGGACCCAGGACAGATCCCTGTGGTACCCCACTTGTTACTGCCTGCCATTCAGAAAATGAGCCGTTTATTCCAACTCTCTGTTTTCTATCTGACAGCCAGTTCTCTATCCACGTCAATACTTTCCCCTTTATCCCATGAGCTTCAATTTTCCCTGCTAATCTTTTATGTGGGACCTTATCGAAGGCCTTTTGGAAGTCCAGGTACACCACATCTACTGGCTCTCCCCCATCTATTTTACCAGTTACTCCCTCAAAAAATTCCAATAGATTAGTCAAGCACGATTTACCCTTTGTAAATCCATGTTGACTCTGTCCTATCCTGTCCCCATTTGCTAAGTGCTCCGCTATTTCATCCTTAATGATGGACTCCAGCATTTTGCCCACAACTGATGCATGGAAGAGACTGATGCGTTACTTTGTATTTCCTTCGAGGACCCCTGGGTCATGGAGGCCTGCTGTTAGGAAGATGATGAGTCCTGCAACATGTCAGGTGACTGCACTGTAGAAGCTGAATCAATTTAAGTTGCAAAGTGGAATTGAAGCTTAGAGATAATTATCAGTCACTTTTTTTTCAGGGGAGGTAAAGGAAGAAAATTGCATTATCGAAAGTAATGGATCAACAGTTGATGTGGTAGGGAAGTCCACATTAGACTATATGGAGTCTGAGTAGGGTGGGATTGATAGATTTCCCCTTGCTCTGAATTTTGTTTTACCACCGCACCGCCCCCCCCACCCCCCCAAAGTTTAGTACCATATTTGAATTTAACCAGTTTGCATTTTATTTGTATGATGTTTTTGTCTTGTGTTTCACAGCCTGATTTACATTATCTTTGTATATTATCCAATACTTTTCATCTCTTTGGTTAGTTCTACACTGTCTATGCAATGTGTCACTGTCTTCCAGCACAGTTTAAGTGTATTCTAAAATGAGTTTGAGTGTAATGACTTCTAAATTTGTTGGAATACACTTCTGGAACTTTGTACTTGAACACTTAGGTGAATCAGCTATTATTGCCTTGGGCACTTTCAAAGCTGTTTAGGTCTGGGACTGTGCACTGCTGAATAAATTACTTTTATATGGCCTCTAACCAAAGCTATATTTGTGGATTTTTATTTTCTTCTCTGGTTGCCATGTAGTGCTAAATAAGTTATCTTTTTATATGGCTTCCTTCTAAGTTTGTGGTTTTCTAGTTTGCTCTCCAGTTCCTCTATCTTGTATAATAAAAACAGAAAATGCTGGAAATACTCAGCAGGCCAGGCAGCATCTGTGGAGAGAGAAACAGTTAACGTTTCAGGTCGATGACCCTTCGTCAGAACTGGAAAAAGCTGGAGATGGAACAGGTTTTTAAGCAAGTGCAGGGGCAGGGAAAGGGAGGAGGGGAGGAAAGAACAAAAGGGAAGGTCTGTGATAGGATGGAAGGCAGGAGAGATTAAGAGACATTGAGATGGTGCAAGGCAAAAGGAGATGGTAATGGGACAAGTTAAGAAACAAAAGATGGCTCTAGATGAAGTGTAAATGGCAGAATGAACTTCAACTGAAATTCCACCCTTCGTGTTTTGGATCCACCCAGGACTACAGATATCTCCAAGATATTCAGCGTTCCTCGAGCCACTGCTCTCGCCGTATCCTGAGATCCACGCTGAATGCCATGTGACGCCACAGGAACACTCTCGACCCCTCTCTTCAGCAGCACCGACTCACTCTATCTAAAGCTGTCCTGGTCTCAGTTCCATTTCATCCTTCGTCTCATCTGGCGCTTTAACAAAAAACTTTTTTTTCTTCCTTTCCGGTGTCAAGGATCGCAAGCTTCAACAACTCTTGGACACCAACACCCCTCCGGAACCTTCTTCCCCTTCACTTTCCTCTGACCCCATCCCTTCTTCCAATCTCACCCCCTGCCGTGTTTTCACTATCCCCTCTGACCTTCCCCTCTCTGATCCTGACGATCAGTCCTTAGCAAAGGTCTGAGCTTCATCCCCTTACGCCCCCATCTCAATGAATTTTGAGCTCGGCGCGATGTTGAGCTCTTTTTTCGCTGCCTTCGTCTTCATGCCCACTTCTTTGGCAAGGAGTCTTCCCCCCCCGCACAGCTGACCCTTTATCCCGTTTTCAGAATTCTCGTTCTACCTGGACCCCTCCCTCTGGCCTCTTAACCTCTCTAGATCTTTTCATTGTAAACTGCCGGCGTGACATCGGCCGTCTCAATTTCTCTGCTCCCCTCACTTACTCCAACCTACCTCCTTCTGAACTTGCAGCACTCCATTTTCTCAGATCCAACCCCAACATTGTCATTAAACCTGCTGACAAGGGTGATGCTGTTGTTGTTTGGCGAACTGACCTCTACCTAGCGGAGGCTGAACGCCAACTCTCCGACACCTCCTCCTACCTCCACCTGGACCTTGACCCCACTACCGAACATCAAGCCACCGTTTCCAAGACCGTCACTGACCTCATCTCCTCTGGAGATTTTCCCTCCATGGCTGCCAACCTCATAATTCCCCAACCCCGCACAGCCTGCTTCTACCTCCTTCCCAAGATCCACAAACAGGACTGCTCTGGTAGACCCATCGTTTCAGCCTGTTCTTGCCCCACAGAACTTCTCTTCCTATCTCGACTCTTTTTCTCCCCTTGTCCAGTCTCTTCCCACCTACATCCGCGACTCTTCCAATGCCCTCGTCACTTTAACAGTTTCAGTTTCCTGGCCCCAACCATCTCCTTTTCACTATGGACGTCCAATCCCTCTACACCTCCATCCCCCACCAGGATGGCCTGAGGGCGCTCCACTTCTTCCTTGAACAGAAGCCCAACCAGTCCCCACCCACCATCACCCTCCTCCGCCTGGCTGAAGTTGTTCTCACATTGAACAACTTCTCCTTTGACTCCACTCACTTCCTCCAAATTAAAGGTGTTGCTATGGGAACCTGCATGGATCCCAGCTATGCCTGCCTTTTCGTGAGATATGTGGAACATTCTTTGTTCCAGTCCTACTCGGGTCCCCTCCCTCACCTCTTTTTCCGGTACATTGATGACTATCGGTGCTGTTTCCTGCTCTCGCCCTGAACTAGAAAATTTCATTCACTTTGCTTCCAATTTCCACCCTTCCCTCACCTTCCTCGACTTCTCTGTCTCCATCTTTGGGGATAGGCTATTGACAAACATTCACTACAAGCCCACTGACTCCCACAGCTACCTGGACTACACTTCCTCTCACCCTGCTTACTGTAAGGACTCTATTCCATTCTCCCAGTTTCTCTGTCTCCGCCGCATCTGCTCTGACGATGCCACCTTCCATACCAGTGCTTCCAACATGTCTTCCTTTTTCCTCAACCGAGGATTCCCCTCTACTGTGGTTGACACGGCCCTTGACCGTGCCCGTTCTATTTCCCACACTTCTGCTCTCACCCCTTCCCCTCCCTCCCGGAACCACGATAGGGTTCCCCTTGTCCTCACCTTTCACCCCACCAGCCTCCACATTCAACGGATCATCCTCCACCATTTCCGCCACCTCCAGCGTGATCCCACCACCAAACACATCTTCCCCTCACCTCCACTTTCAGCATTCCGAAGGGACCGCTCCCTCCGTGACACCCTGGTCCACTCCTCTATCACCCCCAGCACCCCTTCCCCTTCGCCTGGCACCATCCCGTGCAAGCGCAGGAGATGCAACACATGCCTTTTTACCTCCACCCTTCCCATTGTCCAGGGCCCCAAACACTCCTTCCAGGTGAAACAGCAATTTACTTGTACTTCTTGCAATTTAGTATACTGTATTCGCTGCTCACGATGCGGTCTCCTCTACATTGGGGAGACCAAATGCAGATTGGGTGACTGCTTTGCGGAACACCTCCGTTCAGTCCGTAAGGGTAACCCCGAGCTTCCGGTTGCCTGTCACTTTAATTCTCTGCTCCACTCCCACTTTGAACTCACCGTCCTCGGCCTCTTACACTGTTCCAATGAAGCTCAACGTAAGCTCGAGGAACAGCACCTCATCTTTCGATTAGAGCCTTCGGACTCAACATAGAGTTCAACAATTTCAGACCATAACCTCTACCCCTATCTTTTTTTTTCCATTTATTTTATTTATTATTTATTTTTTCTCTCTCTCACATGGCAGCTGTCTTTCATTCTACCATTCACACTTCATCTAGAGCCATCCTTTGTTTCTTAACTTGTCCCATTACCATCTCCTTTTGCCTTGCACCATCTCTTAATCTCTCCTGCCTTCCAGCCTATCACAGACCCTCCCTTTTGTTCTTTCCTCCCCTCCCCCCTTTCCCTGCCCCTGCACTTGCTTAAAAACCTGTTCGATCTCCAGCTTTTTCCAGTTCTGACGAAGGGTCATCGACCTGAAACGTTAACTCTGTTTCTCTCTCCACAGATGCTGCCTGACCTGCTGAGTATTTCCAGCATTTTCTGTTTTTATTTCAGATTTCCAGCATCCGCAGTATTTTGCCTCTATCTTGTAGTTGGCTTATACTCTGACTCTTTTGCTATTGTCTTCAGTTTCCCAGGGCTCTCTTTCACTCGTACTTTTGTTTTCTCTTCAATCATTATTCAACTGTATCCACTCATTTGCAGATGATTGATTCCATTGTAAATTCATCAACTTCAGGTTGCACCCTCAGTGCTCACAACCTCTAGTCCCTTTGCAATGCAATGGTGAATCACTACATCTTAGGATAGACCAGATAGCCAATGATTACCAGAAAATAGCCAGTGCGTTGTCTGTGATTCTGACCTGCGCTGGCTGTGCATGAGGCAGTTGCGGGGCTTTGCAATATTTACCTTCCTGGTCTTTTCAGTGGGGCAATAAAAATGTTGCTTTCTTTCATTTCTTCAAGCAGCGTGTCCTGTCTCAAGTTTAACCAAACTCCACTTTTTGTCCTTCATTTTTTGCATTTGGCCTCGTCTCTTCTGCATCAAATGAACTCCTATATTCTCCACTACAAAAGGTGCTTCCAAGCTCTGTACCCACCTTTTGTGCCAAACACTTCCCCCACCCATCCACCCCAGCCCCAGACATTCTTTGATTAATGTAAAACCTAAGCCTGTGCAAGACTTGAATATTGCTCCCATTTTTGAGTAACCTCTTCTCCCTGTCTCACATTGCTGGATACAAGAAAACGTTGGTTATCTCTGAGTGATTTCTCTCCAGCTGTCTCACCCTTTCATGACTTTATTTTAATGATACTGATATGATCAGTGCTCCTCTTAACTGAACCTTCTTGCTGCCTTTAAACTATGAATATGCTATCCTATACTATCTTCCTCCTTCTTACATTACCCCTGTTGAAATCAACTAATTCCACAGTTTCCCACTCTAACTCATTTTTTCTAAAAAAAACACTATATAACTCCTTATCTCCCTCCGTCTTTTGCTTCCTCCTATCATCTTCAGGCTGTTAAAAGGCTAACTTGATGTCACCTAACCACTACTTTTGATTTACCTTGTCTTTTTTCCCCTTCACCTTGGTGCTTTTCACCGGCTTCTCTTCCCGCTCCCGCATCGTTACCTCTGGTGTCCCCCAAGGATCTATCTTTGGCCCCCTCCCATTTCTCATCTACATGCTGCCCCTTGGCGACATCATCTGAAAACGCAGCGTCAGTTTCCACATGTACGCTGACGATACCCAGCTCTACCTCACCACCGCTTCTCTCAACCACTCCACGCACTCCTGGCTGGCCTCCCACGTTCTACCCTACGTAAACTTGAGGTCATCCAGAACTCGGCTGCCCGTGTCCTAATTCGCACCAAGTCCCGTTCATCCCATCACCCCTGTGCTCGCTGACCTACATTGTCTTCCGGTTAAGCAACGACTCGATTTCAAAATTCTCATCCTTGTTTTCAAATCCATCCATGGCCTCGCCCGTCCCTATCTCTAATCTCCTTCAGCCCCACAACCCCCCGAGATATCTGCGCTCCTCTAATTCTGCCCTCTTGAGCATCCCTAATTATAATCGCTCAATCATTGGTGGCCGTGCCTTCTGTTGCCTAGGCCCTAAGCTCTGGAATTCCTTCCCTAAACCTCTTTGCCTCTCTACCTCTCTTTCCTCCTTTAAGACACTCCTTAAAACCTACCTCTTTGACCATGCTTTTTGGTCATCTGCCCTAATTTCTCCTCATGTGGTTCGGTGTCAAATATTTTGTCTTATAATACGCTTGTGAAGCGCCTTGGGATGTTTTACTATGTCAAAGGCGCTATATAAATACAAGTTGTTGTTGTTTTCTTAACTATGGGCCTTGGTGTTTCATCTTGCACTCTGAATAATATTTTTAAGTCAGCACTAGAATCTGCCATATGTAAGGGAAGCACAACGTGTGACAATTGGCTTCTGGCTTTTGACTGCCTTACCCTTCTATCGACCCTGCCTTGATGTGGCTTGCTGTAAATCACGCCTGGCTATCTTGGTTGGGCCCTTGAGAGGGTGCAGAGGAGATTTACCAGAATGGTTCCGGGGATGGGGGATCTTAGCTACAAGGACAGGTTGGAGAAGCTGAATTTGTTTTCATTAGAGCAAAGGAGGTTGAGGGGTGATTTAATAGAGGTGTACAAGATTATGACGGGTTTGGATAGGCTAGACGGGGAAAGGCTGTTCCCACTAGTTGATGGTACAAGGACTAGGGGACACAGATTTAAGGTTTTGGGCAAGAGATACAGGGGGGACGTGAGGAAAAACTTTTTTACGCAGCGAATGGTGATGACCTGGAACTCGCTGCCGATGGAAGTGGTGGAAGCGGAGACAATCAATGTTTTCAAGGGGAGACTGGATAGGCACTTGAGGGAAATAAACTTGCAGGGCTACGGGGATAGAGCGGGGGAATGGGACTGACTGGATTGGTCTACAGAGAGCCGGCACGGACTCGATGGGCTGAATGGGCTCCTTCTGTGCCGTTAAGACTCTGACTCTATGAGATGGGGGTGGAGGAGATTTTTCTGTATTTTCCATTGTTGTTTACCTGCTGTCAGAAGTGTATTTCTTTTGGGTGGAATGTCCCTTCCCAAGTGCTCTGCTAATGTTACTCAGTAACTCTGTTATTAGGTGAGTGATCTTGCATTAATTAATCAATTATTTTTTCTTTCCTGTTAATCTTTGCCTACTCTCAATATTTAAGCACCTCATTGTCAATTGGTACTTTTACATGCTGGTCTAGCTGTATGTTCAATTGTTAGCTGTTTTTTAAATTTTAAGTCTTGTGATTGTTTCCAACTCTTATTTATTACAATCTCTCTAGCTGTGGAAAGGAGTTGCTTGGATGCCAAACTAAGATTAACAAGCCCGATGACCAAGGGATTGGAGAAGTATGTTTTTGGGGAAGACATGTCTTCATGGGATACCTGAATATGAAAGAGCAGACTGCAGAAGCTCTAGATGTAGAGGGCTGGTTGCATTCTGGAGACTTGGGAAAATATGATAAAGATGGGTTCCTGTATATTACAGGCAGAATAAAAGGTAACTCATGTTTTTATACTTTTTCTGGTTGTTTTATCCCTCCTCCATCCTCTGTTGAAATTGTTAGCTCCTTGCTGGGTCACAGATCTGGGGCACTGGTCACTCTTATCTTTTCCTAACGTGCCAATTCACCATTTCTGAGGCAAGATGGTGTGTGTTGGCAGGCTTTTTGATAGCAGGGGAATCACCAATGACCTTCATTCTGGCCTCACTTGAATTCTGCCCCTGGACACTTTCCAGCTGTGGTCACTGGACAATAATTATGGTTGGGAACGCTGGCTGATGGTTTATTTTTTTCAACCCAACTGCAGGCAGCTGTAAAGTCCCTACAACCATACTAGCTGAAATCAGCTAACCTGGGATTGAACTGGAAACCTTCCTAGTCTGTATGGTGCAGCTACTCACTGAATAAATCTGCTGAGCCAGCAGGAGAGCTGAAGGCTAACTCTTAATGACCTGGGTTACTTACGTGTTCAAATAAATCAGTGTTAATCACTTTTTGTTGAGGGCCACTAAACTAACATCCTGAATGATGGCTACTATCGGGGAAAGCTGCAAGATTTCAACATTTGCAGATGACACAAAACTTGGAAGGAAAGTGAACAGTGAGGAGGAGAGTGATAGACTTCAGGAAGACATAGACAAGCTGGCGAAATGGGCGGACACGTGGCAGATGAAATTTAACGCAGAAAAGTGTGAAGTGATACATTTTGGTAGAAAGTATGAGGAGAGGACATATAAACTAAATGGTACAATCCTAAAAGGGGTGCACGAACAGAGAGACCTGGGGGTATATGTGCACAAATCATTGAAGGTGGCAGGGCAGGTTGAGAAAGCAGTTAAAAAGGCCGATGGGATCCTGGGCTTCATAAATAGAGGTATAGAGTACAAAAGTGTGGAAATTATGATGAACCCGTATAAAACACTGGTTCGGCCCCAACTGGAGTACTGTGTCCAATTCTGGGCACCACACTTTAGGAAGGATGTGAAGGCCTTAGCGAGGGTGCAGAAAAGATTTACGAGAATGATTCCAGGAATGAGGGACTTCAGTTACGTTGATAGACTAGAGAAGCTGGGGTTGTTCTCCTTGGAGCAGAGAAGATTGAGAGGAGATTTGATAGATGTGTTCAAAATCATGAGGGGCCTGGACAGAGTTGATAGAGAGAAACTGTTCCCATTGGCAGAAGGGTCGAGAACCAGGGGACACAGATTTAAGGTGCTTGGCAGAAGAACCAAAGGCGATGCAAGAAAAAACTTTTTTACGCAGCGAGTGGTTAAGATCTGGAATGCACTGCTTGAAGCAGACTCAATCTTATCTTTCAAAAGGGAGTTGGATAAGTATCTGAAGGAAATCAATGTGCAGGGCTACGAGGAAAGGGCAGGGGAGTGGGACTAGCTGAGAGTCGGCATGGGCTCGACGGGCCGAATGGCCTTCTGTGCTGTAACCATTCTATGATTCTATCCAGTAATAAGGTAAAGGCAGTGCCTTCAGTTCTCCAGTGAGTTGCTGATTTTGAGTGGGCCACTGTGAGCACCTGCCAAGTGTAGTCCATAGAAAGTGGGAGAAAAAATAAACTCTGGGATCAGTAGTTCTACTTTAATAGGGCCCCTTCACCTTCTGTGTGGGAGTTGGACTAAAGGCTTCCTAATTGCATTTCCTGGTATCTTTTGTTGGAGATACAGAAAGAGAGAGGAAACAGCAATGAATCCCATCTTTGTAAATGTGCCACAGATGGGTGCGCCATGAATGAAGCACAGAATTTTTTGAGAAACATAGGTGAAGGGGAACAATAATTTAAATAACCCCCTCTTTGGTAGGATAAATGCCTCATCAGCCATGCAAACGATGTAGTATATTGAACTCTGTTTCGTGAAGTTCAAAGAAAGAAAGAAAATGGCACATTTTACCAACTCTGAATGTCCCAGAAGTACTTGACAGCCAATGAAGTACTTTTGAAGTATAGTCACTGTTGTAATGTAGGGAAGCCTGGCAGACAATTTGTACACAATGAGAAACAACCAGACTATCTGTTTCAGTGAAAAATTCTGGAAACATCGAGCAAGCCAGACACAGCATCTGTGGAGTTTGTTAACTTGTCACTTCTCTCCACAGATACTGTTCCTGACTTGCTGAGAGTTTCCAGCATTTTCTATTTTTGTCAAATTTCCAGCATTTGCATATTTTATTTGATCTGTTTTAGTGACGTTGGTTGAATGGTAAATGTTGGCCAGGACACTGGGATAACTTCCCTGTTCATCTTTAAATAGTGCTATGGAATCTTTTATGCCCACGTGCGAGAGGACAGACAATCTCAGTTTAGCATCTCATCCGAAAGACAGTACTGTTTTTTTTATTCTTTAACGGGATGGGGCGTCACTGGCAAGGCCAGCATTTATTGCCCATCTCCAATTGCCCTCGAGAAGGTGGTGGTGAGCCGCCTTCTTGAACCGCTGCAGTCCATGTGGTGAAGGTACTCCCACAGTGCTGTTAGGGAGGGAGTTCCAGGATTTTGACCCAGTGACGATGAAGGAACGGCGATATATTTCCAAGTCAGGATGGTTTGTGACTTGGAGGGGAACTTGGAGGTGGTTGTGTTCCCATGCACCTGCTGCCCTTGTCCTTCTAGTTGTTAGAGATTGCGGGTTTGGGAGGTGCTGTCGAAGAAGCCGTGGTGTGCTGCTGCAGTGCATCTTGTAGATGGTACACACTGCAGCCACGGTACGCCGGTGGTGGAGGGAGTGAATGTTTAAGGTGGTGGATGGGGTGCCAATCAAGCGGTCTTTTTGTCCTGGATGGTGTCGAGCTTCTTGAGTGTTGGAGCTGCACCCATCCATGCAAGTGGACTGTATTCTGTCACACTCTTGACTTGTGCCTTGTAGATGGTGGAAAGGCTTTGGGGAATCAGGAGGTGAATTACTCGCTGCAGAGTACCCAGCCTCTGACCTGCTGTTGTAACCACAATATTTATGTGGCTGATCCAATTAAGTTTCTGGTCAATGGTGACCCCCCAGGATGTTGATGGTGGGGGAATCAACGATGGTAATGCCATTGAATGTCATGGGGAGGTGGTTAGACTTTCTCTCTTGTTGGAGATAGTCATTGCCTGGCACTTAAGTGGCAAGTAACATTCGTGCCACACATCAGCCCAAGCCTGGATGTTGTCCACGGGCATGGACTGCTTCATTATTTGAGGAGTTACGAATGGAACTGAACACTGTGCAATCATCAGCGAACATCCCCACTTCTGACCTTATGATTGAGCGAAGGTCATTGATGAAGCAGCTGAAGATGGTTGGGCCTAGGACACTGCCCTGAGGAACTCCTGCAGCAATGTCCTGAGGCTGAGATGATTGGCCTCGAACAACCATAATTATCTTCCTTTGTGCTATGTATGACTCCAGCCAGTGGAGAGTTTCCCCCCTGATCCCCATTGACTTCAATTTTACTAGGGCTCCTTGGTGCCACACTTGGTCAAACACTGCCTTGATGTCAAAGTCAGTCACTCTTACCTCACCTCTAGAATTCAGCTCTTTGGTCCATGTTTGGACCAAGGCTGTAATGACCTCTGGAGCCGAGTGATCCTGGTGGAACCCAAACTGGGCATTGGTTAGCAGGTATTGGTAAGTGCCGCTTGATAGCACTGTCGATGACACCTTCCATCACTTTGCTGATCATTGAGAATAGGCTGATGGGGTGGAAATTGGCCGGATTGGATTTGTCCTTTTTGTGGGCAGGACATACCTGGGTAATTTTCCACTTTGTCGGGTAGATGCCAGTGTTGTAGCTGTACTGGAACAGCTTGGCTAGAGGCGCGGCTAGTTTTGGAGCACAAGTCTTCAGCACTACAGCTGGGATGTTGTCGGGGCCCACAGCCTTTGCCGCATCCCATGCGCTCAGCTGTTTCTTGTGATTACGTAGTGTGAATTGAATTGGCTGATGGTGTGGATCTCCAGGAAGAGACCGAGATGGATCATCCACTAGGCACTTCTGGCTGATGATGGTTGCAAACGCTTCAGCCTTGTCTTTTGCACTTGCATGCTGGGCTCCGCCATCTTTGAAGGTGGGGATGTTCATGGAGCCTCCACTTCAGGATTGGATGTTGCAGGCCTGCAGAGCTTTGATCTGATCCATTGGTTGTGGGATCGCTTAGCTCTGGCTATAGCATGCTGCTTCCGCTGTTTAGCATGCATTTAGTCCTGTGTTGTAGCTTCCCCAGGTTGGCACCTCATTTTTAGGTACTCCCGATGCTGCTCCTGGCATGCTCTTCTACATTCTTCTTTGAACCAGGGTTGGTCGCCTGGTTTGATGGTAATGGTAGAGTGAGGGATATGCCGTGCTATGATGTTACAGATTGTGGGGCCCACGGCACCTCATGGATGCCCAGATTTGAGCTGCTAGATCTGTTGCGAAGCTATTCCATTTACCACGGTATTAGTGCCACAGAACACGATGGAGGGTGTCCTCAGTGTGAAGATGGTACATCGTCTCCATAAGGACTGTGAGGTGGTCCCTCCTACCAATACTGTCATAGGCAGCTACATCTGTGACAGATAGATTGGTGAGGATGAGATCAAGTAGTGGACCTTCAGGACTCGGTCAGTAGTGGTGCTACTGAGCCACTCTTGCTGATGGACATTGAAGTCCCTCTTCAAGTGCCCTTGCTAAGTGCTTCTTCCAAGTGATGTTGAACATGGAGAAGTACTGATTCAGCAGCTGATGGAGGATGGTAGGTGCTTTCCTCACCCACCTGATGCCATGAGACTTCATGGGGTCCAGAGTCAATGTTGAGGACTCCCAGGACCAATCCCTCCTGACTCTATACAACTGCCGCCACCTGTGGTAAGTCTGTCCTGCCGGTGGGACAGGACATATCCAGGGATGGTGATGGATGAGTCTGGGACATTGGCTGAAAGGTATGATTCTGTGAGCATGACTAGGTCAGGCTGTTGCTTGACTAGTCTGTGGGACAGCTCCCAATTTTGGGCCCAGATTTTAGTGAGGAGGACTTTGCAGTGTCGACTGGGCTGGGTGTGCCTTTGTCATGTTCGAATCCGACGCCTAGATCAATCCTGGGTGGTCCATCCGGCAATATTCCCTTTGGCCCATTGAAAATACCACTCATGCGTGTTTTTTCCTATTTAAAAGCCGGTGAAACATTGCCGTCGGTTTTATTCTTTTTTGTAGTGGTTTGCTTGGCCATTTCAGAGGGCAGTTAAGAGTCGACCACATTTGGGTCTGGTGTCACACAGGCTATAGGATGGCAGATGGGTTTTTACAACAATCTGATAGTTTCATGGTCACCATTACTGATGCTGTATTTTTTTATTCCAGATTTACTTAATTAACTGAATTTAAATTCCCCAACTGCCATGGTGGGATTTGAACTCACTTCTCTGGATTATTAGTCCAGGCCTCTGGATTATTAGGCCAGTAATATAACCACTATGCCACCTTACCCGTATCTTATCCAATGCAGCACTCCCTCAGTACTGCACTGAAGTGTCAGCCTAAATTATATGCTTGAATCTCTGGGGCGGGGCTTGAACCCATAATCTTCTAACTCTGACGCAACAATTCTATGACTGAGCCAAGGCTGACACATGTATCAGAGTTTATGATACTTGTGCCAGCATTGAAGATCACCTTTAAGATGGTTAGCTCATTTGTTTTTCAAAAAATGTAGGTTCATTTTTGACGAAGGTCTTTAAAATATTGGACATTAAATTCTAATGGCATTTCAGCCAAAGAAATTATGTCACTGGAAGCAAATGTTTGAACTAAATTTCAGTAACTTGCCAACAAAATGTCTTTAGTTTGAGCTTTGTAATTGGAGTTGAATTTAACACTCCTTTCCTTGTCTCTTGGGATATGCAAATCCCTCCCACCCCTCCCCCACACCCCGTCAGCCATGTACCTCATGGCTAAGAGGCTGCGGAAGGGCAGCTCGTCCTGGGCCATTGCCAGTGCTGCTGTTGCTGAGAGGGGCAACAAAAGTGGCACAAGATGTGTAGCCTCCATTCTACCTCTCCGTATAGCATGCTAAGATTGTGAACTCACAGGAGTAGAGGACTGAACTTGCACTTCTCTGCTATGAGGTCCTGCACAATGGTAACTCCCAGAGATGGTTACATTATTTAAATAAAAAGTGAAATATTGCAAATGTTGGAAATCATATGAAATAAAAACAGAAAAAGTTGCAACCGTGTAGCAGGTCAGCCTGTATCTATGGAGGGGAGAGATAGTCAGTATTTTCAGGTTGCACCCTCCTTCGGATCAACAACACCCTATTTAAACTCAATTTAGGTTTTTTAACACAATGTATGTCAGCCATATAGAGATTGTACATGTTATAATGAGAATCTTCATGTAGTAAATTGGGATAGTCAACTAGTTTCTAATACAATATTTAGTAGCTTAACCTGATGATCTGTGGCTGCTTAGATGCAACCACTGGATGTGAATATTTGTGCTTTTCTACTCGATTACTTACAAGAAATGGCAGAAATCTGCCAAGGCCATTTAAGACCAGTGCAATGCTATACCATTCATTTGGTGCATCTTATTAAATATTTACTTGGGCATTTATGCTAGTACTGTTGGTTTAAAAAAAATCAAGTAATGAATGTAGTGAGTTGTACCATTTATCTTGGTTTTATTCCAGAGTTGATAATCACAGCTGGTGCAGAGAATGTAGCGCCAGTCCCCATTGAGGATGCTGTTAAGGAGAAACTACCAATCATTAGCAATGCCATGCTTGTTGGTGATAAAAGGAAATTCCTCTCCATGCTTCTCACTCTGAAGGTAAGTGTCATTATGCATAATCTAACATGATTTACCTAGAGTGTTGGATGTTTCAATGCTTTGTTCAAACTTCCTTTGGTGGAGACTGTTATTACATGATGGATGTTAAAGCAAGAACTTCTACAGAATGATCTTTCTGTTCCATCTCCAGGATTTGGCAAAAATTGTCCAATGAGGGCAAGTAAGCATGAATGTTATTTGAGGCTAGAATTGTGACTTCTGGTCCCTGGGTTGTGCCTCAGCACTGATCTGCTTGGGCTGCTGGACTACTAATCTCATGAACATAAGAACATAAAAAATAGGAGCAGGAGTAGGCCATTCGGAAGGTGGAGTTGAAGTAGAAGATCCTCAACTCCACCTTTCCGCACTATCCCCAAATCCCTCGATTCCCTTAGTATCCAAAAATCTATTGATCTCTGTCTTGAATATACTCAACAACTGAGCATCCACAGCCCTCTGGGGTAGAGAATTCCAAAGATTCACAACTTTCAGTGAAGAAATTTCTCCTCATCTCAGTCCTAAATGGCCGACCACTAGTTCTAGACTTCCCAGCCAGTGGAAACAACCTCCCAGCATCTGCCCTGTCCAAGCCCTTTAAGAATATTATGGGGGAAAAATTCAGTTGGTTTGCGCCTCCCATTAGCGCCTTAAGAGGGCGCTAATGGGGCGCAAAGCCATTAGCGCCCGTGCGCGGCGATGTTTGCGCCGCTCACGAAATTAACTAGACATTTTGCGGCGGCGCTAAACACTACCGCCACGATCTCCTGCGCCAGCAGATGATGACGTTGGTCAAGTGCACAACGCCCCGGACCGGATATTGAGTGGCGCCCCCTGCCTTACCGCCTGCCACTAGCAACGACAGGTTGAGGGGAGCGTTTTACAGCCAGGAAGGGACTGGGGGAGCGCTATTTAAAGGCGAACGCTTCCTGCCTTTTTTTGTTGGTGACATTTTTGCACCACGCATTCTGAGAGAGAGAGACTTCTGGTGAGATTCAACGCTGTGTGAAGGAGTTTTGGGTACTGAGCAGCACTTTGCAGGTTAATTTTGATTTGCCATTGTATCGATTTAGAAGAGACTCTGGGGGCTGCACTCTGAGATCTTTCCCTGGTTCTCGCCATTGTACTTTCCAGCAGATTTGATATACAGGTCTCTCCAGGCCGAGATTCAAGGCTGCAATGAGCAGGATGTGGATGGAGAGCAAGATCAACCCTCCCTTTTAAGAACTGGCCGGCGCCATTGTGTCTGTGTTCCATTGCTGACTGACATCACATGAGCTTCACCAGCGTTCTGAGGTAGCGCCTCGCTCCTCGGCCTTTGCGCCTTAAGACAGGTGTGAAGCGTCTGATTTAGCGCTCCAATCACCTCCAGGGGCGATAAAAGCCAAGTTTGCAGTCGGAGGCGATAATTAGCGCCAGTCGCTAATCTTTGCGCCCGGCCGATAATTGTGCCCCAAATGGGGCGATACTGAATTTTTTCCCCCTATATTTTTCAATGAGATCACCTCTCAGTCTTCTAAACTCTAGGAAATATAGGTCTAGTCTATGCAGTCTCTCCTCATTGGACAATCTCCTCATCCCAGGAACCAGTCTGATGAACCTTTGTTGCACTCCCTCGATGGCAAGTATATCCTTCCTTAGGTAAGGAGACCAAAACTGTACACAGTACTCCAGGTGTGGTCTCACCAAGGCCCTGTATAATTGGAGTAAGACTTCTTTACTCTTGTATTCAATCCCTTTGTAATAAAGGCTGATATAACATTTGCTTTCCTAATTGCTTGCTGTACCTGCATGTTAACTTTCCGTGATTTGTGTACAGGGACACCCAGACCCCTCTGAATACCAACATTTTTTAGTATCCCACCTTTTAAAAAGTATTCTGCTTTTCTATTTTCCTACCAAAGTGGATAACTGCACATTATATTCCATCTGCCACATTCCTGCCCACTCACTTAACCTGTAGCCTCTTTGCGTCCTCTTCACAGCTTACTTTCCCAACCAGCTTTGTATTGTCAGCAAACTTGGATACATTAAACTTGGTCCTCTCGTCTAAGTCATTGCTATAGATTGTAAATAGCTGAGGCCCAAGCACTGATCCTTGCGGTACCCCACCAGTTACAGCCTACTAACCTGAAAATGATCCGTTTATTCCTACTCTCTGTTTTCTGTTGTGCATTGGCTCTGTTTCAATACTATTAATATCCAGCTGTATAAAATGTTGAAATTGTAGATTACTATAAGCCAGTCTTTTAAAAGACCAGAAATCTTCTGGCCTTCCCCAGAGAATTAAAACTTAAAATAAATAATTTTGGAATTTCTTTGCTAACAAGTGAAAAGGTAGAACTATTCACTGAACAAGAGTTTTTTTTTGCAAAAGCAAAATATGGCGTATGCTGGAAATCTGAAATAAAAACAGAAAATGCTGGAAATACTCAGCAGGTCAGGCAGCATCTGTGGAGAGAGAAACAGAGTTATTGGCCCTGAAATTCGCCTCTCCGGCTTGCCACGGGGGTAAGGATCGCGCGCGCACTTACCTACCACGCCTGCCGTTGACCTCTGGGCCCACGGGAACTTCAGCTCCTGGGCCTGCTCCAAGTGCCAGCGCGCAGTGCTTGCGTGTCCCAGGGGCGTAGTTAGTGCGATGCGTCCCCTGGGATCACGTGGGCCATGGAGAGCCAATGGCAGCAGACCATCTTTCATTCATAGATTTGACAGGAAGACCTGTCAAATCTATAAATTGAAATCGGCCCCAAAAGAACAGCTAAACTTCAAATAAATTAAAAAAAAAATCACTTTTATAAAATAACTATAAGTTAAATAAATTAACTACCTTAAACAAAAATTAACATTTTTGAAAAAATTAAAAAACTTTTTAACAGTGCTAAAAATAAACTTACCTTTCTTTAAAGTATCTAAAAAAGATAAACCTGTTGAGAAAATTTTTAAATTATAATTAATTAACCACTTACCTCGTTGAAAACGGGTCCTGCGCCTCCTTTTTAAAAGCGCAGGTTCTTCAATACTTACCCTCCCGGAGAAACCTGAAAAAAACCCTAAGTTCGCTGCGTGCGCGCAGCCTCTACCACGCACGCGGTTCACCTCTGAACCGCTCCCTTCACCAGACTGGAAGTTCCGGTTTCCTGCGCATGTGCAGTGCATGCAGGAAACCGGCACTTCAGGAGGCCTTGCGGGTGAGTACACAGCACGTACTCACCGGGAAGTGCCGAAGTTTTGGCCCAATGTTTCAAGTTGACGACCTTTCATCAGAACTGAAGAGAGATTTTTTTTCAACCTGATACGCAAAGGCAACCAGGTTAGGTGGTAATGTTTACAAGATGCAGAATGGAGCTCCCAGAGTTTAAAAACAACACCAGCTAATGTGCAAGCTTGAGTTTTCCATCTCCCTTAAAAGTCTTCATGTATGATTGCCAAATGTGGGCGGGTTTGTGCAGTGGCCAATAGAGCTAGATTAAAATCACTCCTTTTACTTCAGACCTTTATAGACATCTGAGAAGCTTATCCCATTCGTCTAGGCTGGATTCAAACTCTGGTTGTGGAGCTGTAAAAAATCACATGCCACCTAGAGCTTGTAGTGAGCCACCTAGAGCTTGTAGTGAGCCACCTAGAGCTTGGAGTGAGCCACCTAGAGCTTGTAGTGAGCCACCTAGAGCTTGGAGTGAGCCACCTAGAGCTTGGAGTGAGCCACCTAGAGCTTGGAGTGAGCCACCTAGACTTTTTTTCATCAAATTGATTTACTTGTAATTCAAGTCACTTTATTTTCCAAAAGTGAGCAAGTCAGCTGATTTGTGCATGTTAAGAGAAGTTGAATATTTTCTCTAAGAATTTAAACATCTGTTAAAGCTTTGCATGTGCATACTTTTAAGATTTCTCAAAATTCATGTCTATGCTTTCATAGAATCATCGATTTACTGTGCTGTGCAATTCTCAAGAACCTTAAAGGTGACTAGAACTTTCGAAGATATTTTTAAGTAATAAAATGGAATTGATTGTCTCAGTAGGTCAGCAAGCCGTTTATTTACCTCTGCCTCTAAGGTTGAAATGTAGCCCAGACTAATACTGCCCCTAACATGAAACAAGTGTGTGAAGGCCAGAACACAGCTACTTTTCTTGTTGCAGTAGGATGGTGCTGACATTTCAATGGTTACAGGTAAAAAGAATCCTTTTTATCCATGTAATGTGTTCAGAGTTTCAGTCGTAGAGGTGTTTAATTTATAGGAGGATGCAGCCCACCAGATATCACCCCTTCCCCATAGAATATATATCATGATGTGGAGATGCCGGCGTTGGACTGGGGTGGACAAAAATGAGAAGTCGCACAACACCAGGTTATAGTCCAACAGATTTATTTAATTTTACAAGCTTTCGGAGCAGTTCGCTCCTTCGTCAGGTAAGTTTAGCAGTGAGAGAATCTCCCAGAATTCACAATTTAAACACAGACAAAATATATTCAAATCTTTCCCACATCAAAGAGCATAGCCAAGACAATGAGATGTGTCCCAGGGGGTCCAACGTGTCAAACCACCTGCTGGCTGCATATCCTGTCAATCTGTGTAGGTTCTTGTGTTAGCCTTTTTTAAAAAAAACACCTGGGAAGACCGGCCATGATGTCAAGTCACGTTCTGTATCGTGACATGAACCCGATATCGCGATTGAGGCCCTCCTCATGAGTGCGGAACTTGGCTATCAGTTTCTGCTCTATGATTTTGCGCTGTCGTGTATTTCGAAGGCCGCCTTGGAGAACGCTTACCCGCATATCCGAGGCTGAATGCCTCTGGCTGCTGAAGTGTTCCCCGACTGGGAGGCAACCCTCCTGCCTGGCGATTGTTGCGCGGTGTCCGTTCATACGTTGTCTCAGTGTCTGCATGGTCTCGCCGATGTACCATGCTCTGGAGCATCCTTTACTGCAACGTATCAGGTAGACAACGTTGGCCGAGTCACATGAGTATGTACCGTGTACCTGGTGGGTAGTGTCCTCACGTGTGATGATGGTATCGGTGTCCATGATTTGGCATGTCTTGCAGAGGTTGCCGTGGCAGGGTTGTGTGGTGTCTTGGTTGCTGTTCGCCTGAAAGATGGGTAATCTGCTGCGAACGATGGTACTTTTGAGGTTAGGCGGCTGCTTGAAGGCAAGTAGTGGAGGCGTGGGGATGGCCTTAGCAAGGTGTTCGTCATCGATGACATGTTGAAGGCTGCGAAGAACATGGCGTAGTTTTTCCGCTCCGGGGAAGTACCCTACGTCGTCCAGTACTTCCCCGGAGCGGAAAAACTACGCCATGTTCTTCGCAGCCTTCAACATGTCATCGATGACGACAAACACCTTGCTAAGGCCATCCCCACGCCTCCACTACTTGCCTTCAAGCAGCCGCCTAACCTCAAAAGTACCATCGTTCGCAGCAGATTACCCATCTTTCAGGCGAACAGCAACCAAGACACCACACAACCCTACCACGGCAACCTCTGCAAGACATGCCAAATCATGGACACAGATACCATCATCACACGTGAGGACACTACCCACCAGGTACACGGTACATACTCATGTGACTCGGCCAACGTTGTCTACCTGATACGTTGCAGTAAAGGATGCTCCAGAGCATGGTACATCGGCGAGACCATGCAGACACTGAGACAACGTATGAACGGACACCGCGCAACAATCGCCAGGCAGGAGGGTTGCCTCCCAGTCGGGGAACACTTCAGCAGCCAGAGGCATTCAGCCTCGGATATGCGGGTAAGCGTTCTCCAAGGCGGCCTTCGAAATACACGACAGCGCAAAATCATAGAGCAGAAACTGATAGCCAAGTTCCGCACTCATGAGGAGGGCCTCAATCGCGATATCGGGTTCATGTCACGATACAGAACGTGACTTGACATCATGGCCGGTCTTCCCAGGTGTTTTTTTTAAAAAAGGCTAACACAAGAACCTACACAGATTGACAGGATATGCAGCCAGCAGGTGGTTTGACACGTTGGACCCCCTGGGACACATCTCATTGTCTTGGCTATGCTCTTTGATGTGGGAAAGATTTGAATATATTTTGTCTGTGTTTAAATTGTGAATTCTGGGAGATTCTCTCACTGCTAAACTTACCTGACGAAGGAGCGAACTGCTCCGAAAGCTTGTAAAATTAAATAAATCTGTTGGACTATAACCTGGTGTTGTGCGACTTCCCATAGAATATATAGGCAGCACAGGTCATACAAGGATTTTGCTGAGAATTTGTGCATAAGGAAAGTTCACTTCACCAAAGAAGCAATAGGGCATCTCTGCGTTTTGCTACAGGACGACCTGAGGCCACACTCATCTGCCCGTACTGTCCTCTCTGGCTAGGAAGGTGACTACCGTCCTCAGCTTTTATGCCGCAGGCTCATTTCAGGCAGCCAGTCATGGGTGACCTGTGCAATATTAACCAGGCTGCAGTATGGGCATGCATTCATCTTTTCAAGGATGTCCTTTACAGAAAAGTTGGCAAAATATTCTCTTTTGGCATCACAGCAAGGCAGGAGTGGGGTTCTTGGCCTCCCCAAGGTCCACGGTGCGTCATTGGCAGCCACATTTGTTTTGAGGGCTCCCACAGATTACCACCTCAACTACGTCAACAGGAAAGGTTTACACTCCCTCAATGTCGAGATTACATGTGGCACCATGCAGAGGATCCTCCATGTCAACTCCCAATATGCTGGCAGCTGTCACAATACCATTATCCTTTGCAATTTGGCCCTCCTTGACCTCTTCAGGGAAGAAAATCAAATCAACAGATGGCTTTGGTGACAAATATCTCTACCACCCCTCTTTCCCCCGCCCCCCCCTCCCCCAAGGCTAATAAGTGGTCTGAACAGCAACAAAGGAGTGAAACAATGAGGCACATGTTTTTATGACACTAATCATGAAGAGGACCATAGAGGTCTTAAAAGCGCACTTTTTGCTGCCGGGACAGGTAGGGAGGGGCTCTGCAGCATTCTTCAGATTGTATGTCTTTGCAGTTTCTTTCCATTTAGATAATAACTTGCTCTTTGATTTTTTTTTCTGCCAAAGTGCATAACCTCACACTTTCCAACATTATATTCCATCTGCCAAATTTCTGCCCACTTGGGGACCAAGTGCAACGTATCCAAGTTTGCAGATGATACAAAGATGGGAGGGAAAGCAGTGAGTGAGGAGGACATAAAAAACCTGCAAAAGGACATAGACAGGCTAAGTGAGTGGGCAGAAATTTGGCAGATGGAATATAATGTTGGAAAGTGTGAGGTTATGCACTTTGGCAGAAAAAATCAAAGAGCAAGTTATTATCTAAATGGAAAGAAACTGCAAAGTGCTACAGTACAAAGGGATCTGGGGGTCCTGGTGCATGAAACACAGAAGGTTAGTATGCAGGTACAGCAGGTGATCAGGAAGGCTTTGGAATCTTGGCTTTTATTGCAAGGGGGATGGAGTATAAAAGCAGGGAAGTCTTGCTTCAGCTTTTCAGGGTAATGGTGAGGCCACACCTGGAATACTGTGTACAGTTTTGGTTTCCATATTTAAGAAAAGATATACTTGCTCTAGAGGCAGTTCAGAAAAGGTTCACTCGGTTGATTCCGGAGATGAGGGGGTTGACTTATGAGGAAAGGTTGAGTAGGTTGGGCCTCTACTCATTGGAATACAGAAGAATGAGAGGCGATCTTATCGAAACATATAAGATTGAGAGAGGGCTTGATAGGTTGGATGCAGGGAGGATGTTTCCACTGATGGGTGAGACGAGAACTAGGGGGCATAATCTTAGAATAAGGGGCTGCCGTTTCAAAACTGAGATGAGGAGAAACTTCTTCACTCAGAGGGTAGTAAATCTATGGAATTTGCTACCTCAGCGAGCTGTGGAAGCTGCGACATTAAATAAATTTAAAACGGAGATAGACAGTTTCCTAACTGATAAGGGAATTAAGGGTTATGGGGAGCGGGCAGGGAAGTGGACGTGAGTCTAGGTTCGGATCAGCCATGATCCTATTGAATGGCGGAGCAGGCCCGAAGGGTCGTATGGCCTACTCCTGCTCCTACTTCTTATGTATGTCATGATCAGTTATAGCCTGCTGTGCCATTCACAACTTTGGCATTCAAGAAGAACTGGACTTTGACATAGCTGACGAGAAGGCCCTTGATCCATTAAAGCCAGAAGTACATGGAGCAGACCATCATGATGATCTGCACTCAGAGGAGTCCGCAGTGACTCTTGCAAGGGGCATCAGAACACAGATCATCTCTGAAGTCTTCTCTTCTGTGTACCACAGTCTACCTTTGAAGCCCCAGTCTTGCCTCCTTCTCCCCTCAAATAAAGTTACATTCCCTTAATCCACTACCCATTCTGCAAAATGACAAGGCTCTCTTTGTCCCTACTTGAGCCTGCCAGTAATCATCATGAGTAAGTCAGCACCAAATGAGTGCATCCTTTCCTTTATGACTCTAACCTCCTGCAATAACAAAGTATCATGTCAATGCACAGTCTATTTTAATACAGTAATTGGAAGTGCATGTAATCACCCCACTCTTTCCGAACACTGTGCTTCCCCAGGGTACCTTTCTATCACCTATTCTAGTGCTCCTTCTAAGTGCCACCTGAGGGTCAGGAATTTGGGAGGTGGTTGGCTTCTCGCACTGTACAGAAGGATCAGGGGACTGAGGTGGCCCTCGCCTCCATGGCAGATTGCTCTTGGAATGGAGCTACTTCTGGCTGCATCTCTAGGTTGCTCCTGGGCAGCTTGGTGTTGCCTCACACCTACCACTGACATGGTGTTGTGATGGGGACAGCACATGGCAGCATCATGCCTTTGTTGCAATGGTGGATCTGCAGGAAAGAAGGGTAGAAGCTAAGTATATTACTCCCTTGGAATTAAAGAGACAGAAGAGGATGGAAGCTTGTACCTGTGGCCCATCACAGGGAAGCCAGGGCGATAATGTAGGTGCTCAGTCAGTCGTCTTCTTAGGCAGTCCCTCGGAACCGAGGATAACTTGCTTCCACACGAAAAATGAGTTCTCAGGTGACTGATGAGTCCAATGCGGGACCTACAGTCTCTGTCACAGGTGGGGCAGACGGTGGTTGAAGGGGTGGGTGGGTGGGTGGGGTGCTTGGGTTGATGTGCGCTCCTTCCGCTGTTTGCGCTTGGCTTCCACTTGCTCCCGGCGAAGAGACACGAGGTGTTCGGCGCCTTCCCGGATGCTCCTCCTCCACTTTGTGCGGTCTTGGGCCAGGGATTCCCAGGTGTCGGTGGGGATGTTGCATTTTTTCAAGGAGGCTTTGAGGGTGTCCTTGAAGCGTTTCCTCTGCCCACCTGGGGCTCTCTTGCCGTGTCGGAGCTCCGAGTAGAGCGCTTGTTTTGGGAGTCTTGTATCGGGCATGCGGACGATGTGGCCCGTCCATTGGAGCTGATTGAGTGTGGTCAAAGCTTCGATGCTGGCCTGGGCGAGAACACTGACATTGGTTTGGCAGGATCTTGCGGAGGCAGCGTTGGTGGTACTTTGAGGTGCCTGCTGTACATGGTCCATGTCTCTGAAGCATACAGGAGGGTGGGTATCACTACTGCTCTGTAGACCATGAGCTTGGTGCTGGGTTTGAGGTCCTGGTCTTCAAACATACTCTTCCTCAGGCGACCGAAGGCTGCACTGGCACACTGAAGGCGATGTTGGACTTCGTCATCGACGTCTGCCCTTGTTGACAGTAGGCTCCCGAGGTATGGAAAGTGGTCCACGTTGTCCAAGGCCTCGTCATGGATTTTGAGAATGGGGGAGCAGTACTGTGCAGCGGGGGCAGGTTGGTGGAGGACCTTTGTCTTGCGGATGTTTAGTGTAAAGCCCATGCTCTCGTACGCTTCGGTGAAGGTGTTGCCAATGGTTTGGAGTTTGGCCTCCGAGTGTGCGCAGATGCAAGCGTCGTCTGCATACTGTAATTCAACGACAGAGGATGGGACGACTTTGGATCTGGACTGGAGGCGACGGAGGTTGAACAGTTTCCCGTTTGTTCTGTAGATTAGCTCCACTCCAGCGGGGAGCTTACTGTGGGTGAGATGGAGCATTGCAGCCAGGAAGATCGAGAAGAGCGTTGGTGCGATGACACAGCCTTGTTTGACCCCAGTCCGTACGTGAATTGGGTCTGTGGTGGATCCGTTGGTCAGGATCACGGCTTGCATGTCGTCGTGAAGCAGGCGGAGGATGGTGACAAACTTTTGAGGGCAGCCGAATTTGAGGAGGACACTCCATAATCCCTCACGGTTGATGGTGTCAAAGGCCTTTGTGAGGTCAAAGAAGCCCATGTACAGCGGTTGGTGCTGTTCCCTGCATTTCTCTTGTAGTTGACGCGCGGTGAAGATCATGTCCATTGTGCCCCTTAGTGGGCGGAAACCGCATTGTGACTCTGGGAGGAGCTCTTCAGCCACTGGGAGAAGGCGATTGAGGTGGATTCTTGCGATGACTTTCCCTGTGGCAGACAGCAGGGAGACTCCTCTGTAATTACCGTAATCGGACTTGTCACCTTTCTTGAAGATGGTCACGATTACGGCATCTCTGAGATCCCCTGGCGTGCTCTCCACCTTCCAAATAAGAGAAATGAGTTCATGTATTCTCGCCAATAGTGCTTCTCCGCCATGTTTTAGTGCATCGGCGGGGATTCCATCTGATCCTGAGGCCTTGTTGTTGTTCAGTTGTCGGATGGCCTTTTCAAGCTCATGCCGGGCTGGGGTTGTGCTGAGGTGGTGGCGGGTAGCATGCTGCGGGATGGAGTTGAGGACACTCTCATCGAAGACAGAGTCTCGGTTAAGGAGATCTTCGAAGTGCTCCTTCCAGCGGGCACTGACTGCCTCTCTGTCCTTGATGAGTACCTCTCCATTCTTGGCCTGCAGTGGGGTAGGACCTTGGGTGCTTGGGCCGTAGGTGGTCTTGACTGCGCTAAAGAATCCACGCATGTCGTGGTTGTCGGCTAGCTGCTGGATCTCCTGCGCTTTCTCCACCCACCATCTGTTCTTTAGGTCGCGAGTTTTTTGTTGGACCTCGGCCTTTAGTCAGTAACCTAGATGTCGCCGACCTTGCCATCTCCCACAGCAAGAGCAGAGTGCCTCCCCATGAGCTCCTTGACTGCTTTCTTGAAGGGAGCGAGATATTTATGTTTGGGGATATCTCATCCTGCCTGCCTCTGGTGGACATTGTGTGCCAATTTGTCCTGCAAGAAGATAATTAATGCAAGGCTAGGATTTGAGTGTGTGTCAAGTGGTGTGGGAGAATTGAAGTAAGAGATGTGGGTGGTATGAGGCTGTTAAAGTGAAGGAAGGGACTTTAGAGTTGTGGATGTAAGTAATTACTGTGAAGGGAGCTGGGTAGCCATTGTGCAAGATTTTGAGTTAGAGCCTCCTTTAATCGGCATGCATTATGAAGAATTAGCTGTGCATGTAATAAAAACAGAAAATGCTGGAAGGTCAGGCAGCATCTGTGGAGAGAGAAACAAAGTTAACGTTTCAGATTGATGACCTTTCGTCAGTTGTACAAGTGTTGTTTTAAGAGGGTGAAGAGTGTGCTGGTGCCTACGGTGTACAAGGAAGAAAAGGAAGAGATGTCCAGTATGTTACCCTGTAGGGTTACCTGGTGAAAATGAGGAACCTTTTCTGGCAGTAGTCTGCAGTCCTGGGAGTGGCACTCATGTTTTGTGCTACCTCCAGGTAGTATGAGTGCTGTTTCTGGGTGTCTTCCTGGCGCCCACACTTGGCAGTGTGTTCCTCCTGCCTTCAATCTCCTCCAACAGAGTATGGGGTATAGAAACATAGAAACATAGAAAATAGGTACAGGAGTAGACCATTCGGTCCTTCGAGCCTGCACCGCCATTCAATGCGTTCATGGCTGAACATGCTACCTCAGTACCCCATTCCTGCTTTCTCGCCATACCCCTTGATCCCCCTAGTTGTGAGTATTATATCTAACTCCCTTTTGAATATATTTAGCGAACTGGCCTCAACAACCTTCTGTGGTAGAGAATTCCACAGATTCACCACTCTCTGGGTGAAGAAGTTCCTCCTCATCTCAGTCTTAAATGGCTTCCCCTTTATCCTTAGACTGTGACCCCTGGTTTTAGTTTCCCCTAACATTGGAAACATTCTGCCCGCATCTAATTTGTCTAAACCAGTCAGGATTTTAAACGTCTCTATAAGATCCCCCCTCATTCTTCTGAACTCCAGAGGATACAAGTTCAGTTGATCCAGTCTTTCTTGATATGTCAGTCTGGCCATCCCAGGAATCAATCTAGTGAACCTTCGTTGCACTCCCTCAATAGCAAGATGTCCTTCCTCAAGTTAGGAGACCAAAACTGCACACAATACTCCAGGTGTGGCCTCACCAAGGCCCTGTACAACTGTAGCATCACCTCCCTACTCCTGTACTCAAATCCCCTTGCTATGAAGGCCATCATGCCATTTGCTTTCTTGACTGCCTGCTGCACTTACCTTCCCACCTTCAGTGACTGATGTACCATGACGCCCAGGTCTCGTTGCACCTCCCCTTTCCCTAATCTGCCACCATTCAGGTAATAGTCTGCCTCCCTATTTTTACCACCAAAGTGGATAACCTCACATTTATCCACATTGTACTTCATCTGCCATACATTTGCCCATTCACCCAACCTGTCCAAGTCACTCTGTAGCCTCCTAGCATCCTCCTCATTGTTCACACTGCCTCCCAATTTAGTGTCATCCGCAAATTTGGAGATATTACAATTAATCCCTTCGTCCAAATCATTAATATATAATGTAAACAGCTGGGGCCCCAGCACCGAACCCTGCGGTACCCCGCTGGTCACTGCCTGCCATTCTGAAAAGTACCCATTTACTCCTACTCTTTGTTTCCTGTGTGCCAACCAGTTCTCAATCCACGTCAACACATTACCCCCAATCCCATGTGCTTTAACTTTGCACACCAATCTCTTGTGTGGGACCTTGTCGAAGGCCTTCTGAAAGTCCAAATACACCACATCTACTGGTTCCCCCCCCCCCGTCCACCCTATTGGAAACATCCTCAAAAAATTCCAGAAGATTTGTCAAGCATGATTTCCCTTTCACAAATCCATGCTGACTTGGACCTATCATGTCGCCACTTTCCAAATGGTCTGTTATGACATCTTTAATAAATGATTCCATCATTTTACCCACCACCGATGTCAGGCTGACCGGTCTATAATTCCCTGCTTTCTCCCTCCCTCCTTTTTTAAAAAGAGGGGTTACATTAGCCACCCTCCACTCCTTCGGAACTGATCCAGAGTCTAAGGAATGTTGGAAAATGATCGTCAATGCATCCACTATTTCCAAGGCCACCTCCTTAAGTACTCTGGGATGCAGACCATCAGGCCCTGGGGATTTATCAGCCTTCAGTCCCATCAATTTCCCCAACATCTTTTCCCGACTGATAAGGATTTCCCTCAGCTCCTCCCTCTTACCAGATCCTTTGATCTCTTTTATTTCCGGAAGGTTGTTTGTGTCCTCCACAGTAAACACCGAACCAAAGTACTTGTTCAATTGATCTGCCATTTCTTTGTTCCCCATTATGACTTCCCCTGTTTCTGACTGCAGGGGACCTACGTTTGTTTTTACTAACCTCTTTCTTTTTACATATTTATAGAAGCTTTTGCAGTCCTTTTTAATGTTCTCCGCAAGCTTCCTTTCATATTTTATTTTCCCTGCCCTAATCAAACCCTTCGTCCTCCTTTGCTGAGTTTTAAAGTTCTCCCTGTCCCCGGGTTTGTTGCTACTTCTGGCCAATTTGTATGCCACTTCCTTGCTTTTAATACTATCCCTGATTTCCCTTGTTAGCCATGGTTGAGCCACCTTCCCTTTTTTATTTTTACGCCAGACAGGGATGTACAGTTGCTGTAGTTCATCCATGCGATCTCTAAATGTCTGCCATTGCCCTTCCACTGATAACCCCTTAAATATCGCTTGCCAATCTAACCTCGCCAATTCACGCCTCATACCCTCAAAGTTGCCCTTATTTAAGTTCTGGACCATGGTCTCTGAATTAACTGTTTCCTTCTCCATCCTAATGTAGAACTCCACCATACTATGGTCACTCTTCCCCAAGGGGCCTCGCACCACAAGATTGCTGATTAGTCCTTCCTCATTACACAACACCCAGTCCAGGATGGCCTCCCCTCTAGTTGGTTCCTCAACATATTGGTTTAGGAAACCATCCCTTAAACACTCCAGGAAATCCTCCTCCACCGTATTGCTTCCAGTTTGAGTAGCCCAATCTATATGCATATTAAAGTCACCCATGATAACTGCTGCGCCTTTTTTGCATGCACCTCTGATTTCCTGTTTCATACCCTCCCCCACCTCACTACTACTGTTTGGAGGTCTGTACACAACCCCCACTAACGTTTTCTGCCCTTTGGTGTTCTGCAGCTCAACCCATATTGATTCCACATCCTCCAAGCTAATGTCCTTCCTAGCTATTGCATTAATCTCCTTTTTAACCAGCAATGCTACCCCACCCCCTTTTCCTTTTATTCTATCCTTCCTGAATGTTGAATACCCCTGGATATTCAGTTCCCAGCCTTGATTGTTCTGGAGCCACGTCTCTGTAATCCCAATCACATCATATCCGTTAACATCAATTTGCACAGTCAATTCATCCACCTTATTACGGATACTCCTTGCATTAAGACACAGAGCCTTTAGGCTTGTTTTATTAACACCCTTTGTCCTTTTAGACTTATGATTTAGTATGGCCCTTTGTGTTTCTTGCCTTTGTTTACTCGGATTTCCCTTATTGTTTCTCACCCTTCTAACATTTGTTTCTGACTGCATATTACTTCCCCCTGTTTCGCTACATAGGTTCCCATTCCCCTGCCATATTAGTTTAAATCCTCCCGAACTGCCTTAGCAAATATTACCCCGAGGACATCGGTTCCAGTCCTGCCCAAGTGCAGACCGTCCCTTTTGTACAGGTCCCACTTCCCCCAGAACTGGTTCCAATGCCTCAGGTATTTGAATCCCTCCCTCCTGCACCACTGCTCAAGCCACGTATTTGATCTCGCTATCCTGTTCATGCTACTCTGATTAGCACGTGGCACTGGTAGCAACCCAGAGATTACTACCTTTGAGGTCCTACTTTTCAATTTAGCTCCTAGCTCCCTAAATTCTGCTTGTAGGACCTCTTCCCGCTTTTTACCTATATCGTTGGTACCTACATGCACCACGACAGCTGGCTCTTCACCCTCCCTTTCCATGAATCAGTAAAGTTCGTTGATGTTGTCATAATTCTTAATGTTTAATGAGACATTCAGTGAAGTTATGTGAGAGTGAAGTGAGAGAGCACAGTTCTTAGTTGGCTGCTTCCCTCCCCCAGTCTGCTGCTGAACGGTGTTTTTAATACTGAATAGCAGTTTCCATGCACTTCTGCCACTTGAACCTGTTTTACATGGGTTTCACGTCAATGACTACTCCAGTAGGTATGCAAATGCGCTGACCCAGGAATTCCTTGTGTACCTCCCTCTACAGACAGACCTCCGGTGGGCACAGGACCTTTTTCAATCGTGCAACAGCAGTGTAACTTATTTCAAGGAAATTCACCCCCAGAGTATCAAAGGGCTAGGCTATTGAACTGTGGGAACATTATGCCAAACCCAATCCTGACTTCACGCAAGATCCACACATGCACTACCCAATGGGGGTTACTGGATTAAATTGGGTGCCCCCGCTGAATTTTTCTCCTTTTTCTTCCCCATCCCCTCCCCACAGTTTGGAATCTGCAAAGGACAGGAAATGTTGAGCCCCTCCATCTCAAAAGTTCAGTTTGGTCATGTTACCATGAATAATTGGTTTCAGAACCCTCTGGCTATAATCGTACTACTCGTTCACTTCAGGATCATGCAGCCCAAATGACATCACCTCTGAGCAAAAAGTAGGATTAATGCTTCGTGCTTCATAAATAGTGGTGCTACTTGTGGCTGATATGAGGGTTTTTAAAGTGTTGAATCTGTACCTTCATGTACAATGGTCCCTAATGTACTGTTATCGCAGACACAGAGATTAACCAGGGCTTGGCTTAATGCCTTAAGATTGTGGTTGCAAGAGATGAAAATACTAAGTGGAGTACAAACTGGAGACCAGGCTTGGTTCCTTGTCCTAGTGATCAGCACCATCTTAGGATGAGATAAAGTAAGGTGAACTAGATAGAATTCATTCTCTTTTGCTTCAATGACAATATGGCACTAATTTTGACACAACCTCAGTGCCCTATCTTTATAACTTGCAGATGTGCAGAATGACTTGGCGGGATATGATCTAGGCTCACAGTTGTTTTCTCCATGTGATGATTTGAAATTCTTTGACAAATGGGTTTAGCCAGAAATGGATCGAATGGTAACTTTACAGAACAAAGGTTTAATGAAATTCTACTGCATGAACCAGCACAGATGAGGATTGGAGACACATTTTTCCTCCCTTCTTCTGAATATGGTGATTCCTCTTCGGGTATAGTTCCACAAGAGCCTGCAGCCTACCAGCATCTTGGTAAACTATCCCTCCTCGTTCTTCTCGACTTGTCTGCAGCCTTTGACACGGTTGACCACACCATCCTCCTCTGCCTCTCCATCCTCCTCCAGCTAGGTGGGATTGCACTCCCCTGGTTCCATTCTTATCTATCCTGTCTTAGCCAGAGAATCACCTGCAATGGCTTCTCTTCCCGCTCCTGCACCATTACCTCTGGTGTCCCCCGAGGATCTATCCTTGGCCCCCTCCTATTTCTCATCTACATGTGCTGCCCCTCGGTGACATCATCTGAAATCACAGCATTAGTTTACACATGTACGTTGACGACACCCAGCTCTACCTCCCCACCATCTCTCTTGCCCCCTCCACTGTCTCTCTAAATTGTCTGACTGCTTGTCTGACATCCAGTACTGGATGAACAGAAATTTCTTCCAACTAAATATTAGGAAGACCGAAGCCATTGTCTTTGGTCCCCGCCACAATCTCCGTTCCCTAGCCACCGACTCCCCCTCTCTCCCTCGCAGTTGTCTGAGGCTGATCCTATTTGATCCTGAGATGAGCTTCCGACCACATCTGTGCCATCACTAAGACTGCCTAGTTCCACCTCCGTAACATCGCCCGACTCCGCCCCTGCCTCAGCTCACCTGCTGAATCCCTCATCCATGCCTTAGTTACCTCTGGACTTAACTATTCCAACACACCCCTGGCCGGCCTCCCACGTTATACCCTCTATAAACTTGAGGTCATCCAAAACTCTGCTGCCCGTGTCCTAACTCGCACCAAGTCCCGTTCACCGATCACCCCTGTGCTCGCTGACCTACATTAGCTCCCGGTTAAGCAACGCCTCGATTTAAAAATTCTCATCCTTGTTTTCAAATCCCTTCATGGCCTTGCCCGTCCCTATCTCTGTAATGTCCTCCAGCCCTACGACCCTCTGAGATACCTGCACTCCTTCAATTCTGGCCGCTTGAGCATCCCCGATTTTAATCGCTCCACCATTGGCAGCTATGCCTTCAGCTGCCTCGGCCCCAGGCTCTGGAATTCCCTCCCTAAACCTCTCTGCCTCTTTACCTCTTTCCTCCTTTTAAGGCGCTCCTTAAAACCTTCCTCATTTGACCTAATGTCTCATGTGGCTCGGTGTCAAATTTTGTTCAATAACGCTCCTGTGAAGCTCCTTGGGAAGTTTTACTACATTAAAAGCGCTCTATATGAATACAAGTTACTGTTGCCTAAAATGGAAATAACTCGTATTTATACAGTGCCTATCGCATCTGTCAGAAACATCTCAAAGCATTTTACATGCAATGAAGTATTTATAGAATGATGGCTGTCATGTAGGTGAGATGTGATATTAAATGGCCTGGAGGCTCTTTGGGAGAAGGATATTTCAGCCACACATGCACTTGAACTGACTTAGAGTAATACCACATTTCATCTGCACTTTTTTTTCTGCAACCCAACTTATTACGAGCAATGCCACAGGAATAATGTATTTACATGTATGTGTAAGTGGGCGCTGTCACACTCTCACTAGAATATGCTTCCTGTAACATGTGGGAAATCAGGGACGCTTCCTGTGTCCCTGACAACCATGTGTGCGGGAAGTGTGTCCAGCTGCAGCTCATGTGGGACCGCATGACGGCCCTTGAGCTGCGGATGGACTCACTTTGGAGCATCCACGATTCTGAGAGGGTTGTGGATGACACATTTAGTGAGTTGGTCATACCGCAGGTTAAGGCCAGCGTAGATAGTACATGGGTGACCAAAAGGCAGAGCAAGGGCAGGAAGGTAGTGCAGAAATCCCCTGGGGTTGTCTCCCTTAGCAACAGGTTCACCGCCTTAGGTGCTGTTGTCGGGGGGGATGACTCATCGGGGGAAGGCACCAGCAGCCAGGCTCATGGCACCATGACTGGCTCTGTTGCAAAGAAGGGAGGGAAAAAGAGTGGCAGGGCTATAGTAATAGGGGATTCGATTGTAAGGGGAATAGATAGGGGTTTCTGTGGTCGCGACCGAGACTCCAGGATGGTATGTTGCCTCCCTGGTGCAAGGGTCAAGGATGTCTCGGCGCGGGTGCAGAACATTCTGGAGGGGGAGGGGGAACAGCCAGTTGTCGTGATACATGTTGGTACCAACGACGTAGCTAAAAAAAGGGAAGAGGTCCTACAAGTAGAATTTAGGGAGTTAGGAGCCAAGCTAAAAAGTAGGACCTCGAAGGTAGTAATCTCTGGATTACTACCAGTGCCACGTGCTAGTAAGAGTACAGAGAACAGGATAGTTAGGCTAAATACGTGGCTTGAGCAGTGGTGTAAGAGGGAGGGTTTTAAATTTTTGAGGCATTGGAACCAGTTTTGTGGTAGGTGTGACCTATACAAAAGGGACGGTCTACACCTGTGCAAAGATGGAACTGATGTTCTCGGGGTAATTTTTGATAAAGCAGTTCGGGAGCATTTAAACTAGTATGGCAGGGGGCTAGAAACCTATGTAGTGAAATAGAGGAAAGTGAAAGGCAGACAGAAATAAATGGTAAAAGAGTGAGGAACAAAAAACAAAGGGCCAAACTAATTCATAAAAAATGTGAGCATAAAAAAAGCCTGAGGGTTTTATACCTTAATGCGAGAAGCATCAGGAAAAAGGTAGATGAATTAGCTGTGGAAATAGAGGTTAATAATTATGATCTAATTGGGATTACGGAAACATGGTTGCAGGGTGAGCAGGGCTGGGAGCTTAACATACAGGGGTATTCAGTATTTAGGAAGGATCGACAAAAAAGAAAGGGAGGAGGGGTAGCATTGCTGGTAAAAGAAGGGATAAATGCAATTGAAAGGAAGGATATTAACTCAGTTAATACAGAATCTATATGGGTGGAGCTAAGAAATAGCGAGGGGCGAAAAACATTAATAGGAGTGGTATATAGGCCTCCAAATAGTAAAATAGAGGTTGGGGAGGGCATCACGAGGGAAATTAGAGAAGCGTGCAATAAGAGCACAGCTGTCATCATAGGTGACTTTAACTTACATATAGATTGGAATAGCCTAATCAGTAAAAATAATGAGGAGGAGGAATTCCTTGAGTGTTTAAGGGATGGTTATCTGGATCAATATGTCGAGGAACCAACTCGGGAACAGGCTATATTGGACTGGGTACTGTGCAATGAGAAGGGACTAATTAGTAATCTTGTTGTACGGGGACCCTTGGGTCAGAGCGATCATAACATGATCGATTTCTCACTCGAAATGGAGAGCGAAGAAATTGACTCAGATACTAAGGTCCTGAATTTAAACAAGGGGAATTATGATGCCATTAGACGGGAACTGAGTAGGTCTGATTGGACAACGTTCCTGGGAGGACTGGAGGTAGATAAACAATGGCAAGCATTTAAAGATAGAATGACAAAATTGCAAAAATTGTTTATACCAATCTGGCATAAAAGGAAATCTAAAAAGGTGACTCAACCGTGGATAACAGGGGAAATTAGAGACAGCATAAAATCCAAAGATAGGGCGTATAAAATAGCCAAAAAACGCGCCAGAGCGGAAGATTGGGAACAGTTTAAGATAGAGCAAAGGAGGACAAAGGGCTTAATCAAGAGGGGCAAAATAGCTTACGAAAGCAAGCTGGCGGAAAATATAAAAACTAACTCCAAAAGCTTTTATAAGTATATCAAGAGGAAAAGACTGGTGAAAACCAAAGTTGGCCCATTGCAGTCAGATACGGGGGAATATATAACGGGAAATAAGGAAATGGCAGACCAACTAAATGCATACTTTGGGTCAGTCTTTACGAAGGAAGACACAAAAAACCTCCCTGGGATATCGGGAAAAATAGGGACATTTGCAAAGGAGGAACTGACGCAAGTCAATATCTCTAAGGATATGGTGTTAAGGAAGCTAAAGGGATTGAAGGCGGACAAATCCCCAGGGCCTGATAACATGCATCCTAGGGTGCTGAAGGAGGTGGCCCTAGAGATAGCGGATGCACTAAGTATGATTTTTCAGAATTCATTAGACTCGGGAACAGTGCCCATGGATTGGAGGGTAGCTAACGTTACCCCACTATTCAAAAAGGGGGGTAGGCAAAAAGCAGGTAATTACAGACCTGTAAGCCTTACATCAGTTGTGGGCAAAATGCTGGAGTCCATCATTAAGGATGAAATAGCGGAGCACTTAGCAAATGGGGACAGGATAGGACAGAGTCAACATGGATTTACAAAGGGTAAATCGTGCTTGACTAATCTATTGGAATTTTTTGAGGGAGTAACTGGTAAAATAGATGGGGGAGAGCCAGTAGATGTGGTGTACCTGGACTTCCAAAAGGCCTTCGATAAGGTCCCACATAAAAGATTAGCAGGGAAAATTGAAGCTCATGGGATAAAGGGGAAAGTATTGACGTGGATAGAGAACTGGCTGTCAGATAGAAAACAGAGAGTTGGAATAAACGGCTCATTTTCTGAATGGCAGGCAGTAACAAGTGGGGTACCACAGGGATCTGTCCTGGGTCCCCAGCTGTTCACAATTTACATTAATGACCTGGATCAGGGAGTCGGATGCAGCATTTCCAAATTTGCAGACGACACTAAACTAGGAGGGGGGGTGGGCTCAGAGGAGGAGACCAGGAAGCTCCAGAGCGATTTGGACAGACTGGGTGATTGGGCGGATAAATGGCAGATGCACTATAATGTGGACAAGTGCGAAGTTATCCACCTTGGGTGCAGGAACGGGAGGGCAAATTATTATTTAAATGGCAATAAATTGGGAGAGGGGGAAGTACAGAGAGACCTGGGTGTTCTTGTACACCAGTCACTGAAGGCGAGCATGCAGGTGCAACAGGCGATCAAGAAGGCAAACGGTATGCTGGCCTTCATAGCAAAAGGGTTGGAATACAGGAACAGGGATACCTTGCTGCAGCTGTACAGGGCACTGGTGAGACCACACCTCGAGTACTGTGTACAGTTTTGGTCGCCTCATCTGAGGAAAGATGTTCTTGCCATGGAGGGGGTGCAGCGGCGATTCACCAGGCTGATACCAGGAATGGCGGGATTGACCTATGAGGAGAGACTATGTAGTTTAGGGATGTACACACTGGAGTTTAGAAGATTGAGAGGGGACCTCATAGAAGTGTATAAAATTCTGACAGGTCTAGACAGACTAGATGCAGAAGGAATGTTTCCCTTGGCGGGTGAGAACAGAACTAGAGGACATAATTTAAGGATAAGGGCTAAACCATTTAGGACAGAAATGAGGGGGAATTTCTTCACTCAGAGGGTGGTGAACCTGTGGAACTCATTGCCACAGAGGGCAGTGTACGCCAGCTCATTAAATATATTTAAGAGGGAATTAGATGTATTTCTACAGGCAAAAGGGGTTAAGGGTTACGGAGAGAAGGCGGGGACGGGATACTGAATTGGAGGATCAGCCATGATCTCATTAAATGGCGGAGCAGGCTCGAAGGGCCGGATGGCCTACTCCTGCTCCTATCTTCTATGTATCTATGTAACGCTTCAATGTCAGTAGATGTGGTGTCTTTGGATTTCCAGAAGGCATTCGATAAGGTGCCACATAAAAGGTTACTGCATAAGATAAGAGCTCACTGAATTGGGGGTAATATATTAGCATGGATAGAGAATTGGCTAACTAACAGAAAGCAGAGAGTTGGGATAAATGGGTCATTTTCCGGTTGGCAAACGGTAACTAGTGGGGTGCCACAGGGATCGGTGCTGGGGCCTCAACTATTTACAATCTACATTAATAACTTGTATGACGGGACCGAGTGTAATGTAGCCAAGTTTGCGGATGATACAAAGATGGGTGGGAAAGCAAGTTGTGCAGAGGACTCAAAGAACCTGCAAAGGGATATAGACAGGCTAAGTGAGTGGGCAAACATTTGGCAGATGGAGTATAATGTGGGAAAGTGCGAGGTTATACACTTTGGCAGGAAAAATAAAAAAGCAAATTCTTATTTAAATGGAGAGATATTACAAAATGCTACAGTTCAGAGGGACCTGGGGGTCCTTGTGCATGAAACACAAAAAGTTAGCATGCAGGTACAGCAAGTAATCAAAAAGGCAAATGGAATGTTGGCCTTTATTTCAAGGGGGTTGGAGTATAAAAACAGGGAAGTCCTGCTACAACTGTACAGGGTATTGGTGACACCTTGAGTACTGTGTACAGTTTTGGTCTCCTTATTTAAGGAAGGATATACTTGCATTGGAGGCAGTTCAGAGACGATTCACTAGGTTAATTCCAGAGATGAGGGGTTTGACTTATGAGGAAAGGTTGAGCAGGCTGGGCCTATACTCATTGGAATTTAGAAGAATGAGAGGTGATCTTATTGAAACATGTAAGATACTGAGGGGGCTCAACAAGGTAGATGCAGAGAGGATGTTTTCCCTCATGGGGAAATCTAGAACTCGGGGGCACAGTTTTAGAATAAAGGGTCGCCCTTTTTAGAACTGAGATGAGGAAGAATTTCTTCTGAGGGTTGCAAATCTGTGGAATTCTCTGCCCCAGAGAGCTGTGGAGGCTGGGTCATTAAATACATTTAAGGTGGAGATAGACAGATTTTTGCAAGATAAGGAAGTGAAGGGTTATGGGAAGCGGGCGGGGAAGTGGCTTTGAGCCCAAGATCAGCCATGATCTTATTGAATGGCGGAGCAGGCTCGAGGGGCCAAGTGGCCTAATCCTGCTCCTATTTCTTATGTTCTTAATCTTAATTGTAGGTATTATCTGTAAAGCAGATACTTGGGTTGACACAGTCAGGGCTACTACAAACAAACCAGTTAGCCGAAGATTTTGAATTGATTGCTTTGGTATAGTTGTGCTTTAAGCTGGCCTGAGTGCTTTAGCTGGAGAGCTTTAATGTTAGTCCATGGAGTGAAAAAAATTAGAAATAATGTTACATTACCAATAATAGATATGATTTTCCTCAATCTGTGAATGTAATCCATCCTCCAGGCATAAAGCTCCCACCTGTGTTCTATTATCTTGCGCTTATTGAGTCTTGCTGCTGTGTCTTATGGTAAAGAACTAGAGTGGCTGTGATAGAAGAGACTGAGAGCAGCAAGACCTGACCAAGATATAGGTGCATTAAGATGCAACTCTTAAAGGGATGCATTCCTGTATTTCTCCCATTGGAACATAGGAATTTATACGATTGGAAAAGACTGGGCCCAAAGTTCATTATTACATTTATTCAAATTTATTATTTTAAATTTATTTTCTGTCTAATTTAGCACAAACTGGGGGATTGAATTTGGACTATCTTGGCCAAGATACTCACTGGATAAATGTGAGCCATTGGGTGAGCCCACTGAATGACTATTCATTTTGTAAATGGAGGTTGAACTATATTCATAGAATGGTAGTTTTTTTCTTGGTAAACAGTAATTTTTCATTGCTATCACGTGTCTTTTTTTTTTCTCTTCCTCCTTTCCCCAGTGTAACTTGGATGATGAAACAGGAGGCCCACTTGATGAGCTGGCTCCAACAGCTCTTGCATTTTGCTACCAACATGGGTGTCAGGTCACCCGTGTGTCTGAGGTTATAAGCATTCAAGAACCTAAACTTTACAATGTCATCCAGGCTGCAATTGACGCAGTGAATAAAAACGCCATATCAAATGCTCAGAAAATCCAAAAGTGGATCATTTTGGAAAAAGACTTCTCAATTGTTGGAGGAGAATTGGGTAAGACGATTGCTGAACTTTTACTCGTATCATAAGCCGTAAGTAATGCAAGAGCAACTGTTTTCTTTTGAAATGGCCACAAATATCTGAGAAGTGATTGGACATTTTATTTGTTTACCGGCTGTGGGTGATGCGGGCAAGGCTGCAATTATTGCTCCACCCTTGTTGCCCTTAGAATGTGGTAGTGGGCTTTCTTTGTGAAGCGCTGCGGTCATTATGTCATGCTGCCATAGTGGTGTTAGGTCGGGAATTCCTGGATTTTCACCCAGTGATGATGAAGGAAAAACAATATATGTCCAAGTCAGCGTGATGTGTGACTTGGAGGGGAAATTTCCGGTGAGTGTTCCTGTGATATTGCTGCTCTTGTACTTCACTGTGTTAGAAGGCACAGGTTAGGGAGGTACTGGAGTACATCCTGTAGATAGCATATGATGCCATGGAGTGTTGTTGCAGCTACACCTATCTAGGCGAGTTGTGAGTACAATAAAGATCTGCTGAGATCCATCTTTGAGACTGGGGTAAGAGAGTGATCCAATATGCATCAGTTTGGACTCGCTTCTCTTCCTTCTTCCCTCCCAACCCTCCCCACAGCAGCATGCAGGAATAAAATTAAAACCCTTTGCTATTTTTAACTTTTTTTAATAGCAATGACAAAACAGTTTTCTTGATCTACAAACCACAGCCGTTCCATGCATATTTCAAGTAGTTATAAAATCATTGAAAATTTAGTACAGGAGGCCAAATTGCAGTATTTTTCTGCTCTTTCTCTGTATGCTTAAATACTCTATTTCATGTTTATCTAAATCGCTCAAATGTCATCTTCAATCGTGGTAATCATAGAATCATACAGCACAGAAGGAGGCCATTGGTCCCATCGTGCCAGTGCCAGCTCTTTGAACGAGGTATCCAATTTGTCCCACTCCCCTGTGCTTTTCCTATATCTCTGCAGATTTTTCCTTTTCAAGTATATATCCAATTCTCTTTTGAAAGTTACTATTACATCTGCTTCCACCACCCTTTCAGGCAGATCATAACTTGAACAACTTGTACTGCATTTTATGATCTAATAACCTCCCCCCTCCTCCAATTAAAAAAAAAATATATATATTTATGCTTCCATGCTAATAAATTAATGTCCCTTGTTACGAGTCACTGAGGTGGAAGTATTTTTTCACTACTCACTCTTAGAAATTTTCAAAATTTTGAAAGGGTTTGTTAGTTTCCCCATTAATCTTCTCTGCATTGAATACAACCCTAGTTCTTGTTTGTTATCCTACCCTCTGATCCCTGGTATCCTCCTAGTAAATCTACATTACACCCTTTCTGAGGCTCCAGTATCCTTTTAAATAATGTGCCCAGAGAGGTGATCAGCAGTTAAATACAGTGTCAGATTACTGTGTTTCTTGTCTCTTTCATCAGTTCTATGATCAGTGTTCTGAAATGTTGCTGTCTTTCCTAAACTGTCTTATACTGTCATAAACTTTCCTCTATTCTGAATCTTTGTTATGTTGAAAGCAAGTCTCCCGCTCTTACTTTTTCCTATTACCTCAAAACTGTGGAACACTACCTCTCACACACTCTCCTTCTTTCCTCTAATCTTCAGTCTTTTGAAACTCAAGTTTGGTATCACTCAGCCTTGGTTCTTCACCAAGATTTCTTAATTTAAAAAGTATTCTGAAGTGAAAGTCCAAAGACACTGCAGCATACACAATTATCTGTAGGGATTACCTGTTGAGCTTTTCTGTATTTTGCCACTCATTTACTTTAATTTCTATGGTGCTTGGACAATATATATATATTGCTTTATCACGTCTCTAAAACATCCCAAACTGCTCAAATTCATGGAAGTGCTTTGAAGTGCAGTCAATGTATGTAGATACACGGCACTAGAAACACCAATGAGATGAATGACCTGTTAATCTGTTTTTGATGGTGTTGGGTGAGGTGATTAATGTTTTCCAGGACCCTGGGAGAATTCCTTGCTCTTCAAATAGTGTCATGGAATCTTTATTACCCATCTGAACCATCAGAACAGGCAAATGGGAAGATATTGCATCTAAAAGACAGACCTCTGATGATGTTGCTAGCACCCCTTCAATACTAATCTCACCAGCATAAACTGAGAAGCAAGTGTGCTGCCAAACTGACAAATGATGTGATTCAGCAGTGCCAGCTCATTGCAAATTATTGGGTGGTTGCAAAAATGCTTTTTTTAAGTAATATTCATCAGTGACCTGAGCAGGTCAATTTTCAACAGTTGAGACTGAATTGGCTGAAAAACCCACTTTTTGAACTTTTTTTTGGCTCATTCAAATCCAAATTTTAATGTTTTAGGTCCTAGCTTAGAAATGAAGGTTTAGTCTATGGAGACACAGGAAAAGGGATAAAGTGAAATATTGAAAGTAAAATAAAGGGGCAGTAATGTGAAATAAATGTTAAAATAGCTAAAATAGAAATTAATGGAAGTAGAGAAAAGGATGAGGCTGAAGTGTCTGAAAGTTTTAATGAACACGTTTCAAGGTATTATACACAGTCGCAGACATTAATATTACATTAATGGTACTTTGAGATGTCAGGAGTATTGTTACTATAGTTGGGGAATTTTTTTTCAGTACCATTGATTGTAAGCTGAAAATGGTAACTGGCAGACACAGTTCTACTGCAGCCTGCACGCTGAAGTATAAACAGCTGCATCTGTAGGGAACCAATGAATCTGCTGATTTTAAAGGCGCCAATTTAAACGCCAGGTGGATTCCCTACTCGGGCCTGAGTTAAAATTACAGTCGGGTCTCAATGATGTCATCGGGCCACAACATGCATATGTAAAGAAGGATCCTGTTGGCTTCGGCCGCGTGTCCTTGCTGCCTGCTCAGGAGAGCAGGTTAAAATTGCAGCTGTTGCGATCATGGTGGCTTTCGGACAGGTAAGAGCCAGGGCGATTTTAACTACCCACCTGCCAGGTTTCTGCTCAGCGAGTAGGGTTAAAATCGTTCCCAAAGACTCTCGCAAATTAAGTACAGGAGCTGATCCTGCATTTGTATTTTGTACCAATTGGGTTTTTGTATTACAGTGGAGGCCCGACATAAATAGAGACTGACATCTGATAAATGTTAAATGGGGGAGAGCGGTATGTGGTGGTTCCTGTCCAGACGTAGAACAGTTTTTAAGTTTATGGGCTAAATTTTGCATTCTTTGATCTTTCAAATTTGGAAATATTAAATTTATTTGGTTGTATTCACAGGTCCAACAATGAAACTGAAAAGGGCCATTGTGGCGAAAATGTACAAAGATGAAATTGACGCTCTTTATTTGGATTGAAGTCTTTTCATAGATGGTTAGAGACTCTTAAAAAAAATAATCATCCTGCTGTTGTTTTAAAATATTAAAGATTGGCAAATTCTGTAACTGTCTAATGTTCAATAGGTACAAAGTTTTGTATTTTAAAATGAAGATTGTGATTTATTTGGATATGAGATTATTGTACAATGTGTATTGATGGCAGGTATAAATCACTAGATTGTAATTTTGTATTTGTTTTGTATATAGATAAAATGAAATCGGTTTCTTTCTGCTTTAATGGAACTCTTGCACTACTGATTAGATCATTCAAATTTAGCAAAGCAGTGCAATCATTGCAGTTTAAGTACTGGAGTGTAGTTCTGCTTTTTATTTGGTTGCCTAGGTACCTGATGGGAAGAAACTCATTATGCTAAAGAATCTTTAAACCAAACAATCTACAGTAGTTAATAGAAGTAGATTTTCTTTGGCTGATATTGAGTGTACACACTCAGGCCACCCCCGACATCCAAAGCATTGACTTGTAGGGTTATTTGGAAGTGAATCCCAAACCTCCAGGTCCAATCAACGAGACAAGCTGGCTGGTCAGTCAGCGCTGTCCTAGTGTAACACCGATCCACCTAGCTAAAGTAGTGGTTTTCTGAGTTTCCTAATTGTGTTGTCTTGAGGCCAATTCGGCCTTAGAGATTCTGTTTCTGGCCTTTAACCATTCAAAAAAAAGTTCATGTAATGTTTGATTTTTCAGTTTCCTCAGGTCAGTTATTACATGTCTAACCTCTTCATAATCTCCTTTCCTGTTATCACTGGTTTCCGTCAGCATTGCAAGCAATCTAGGTCAGCAAATGTTGCCAGGTGATTAATTATAGAAGGAATGCTTGTACTAGAGTAGCCTTTTCTGCGCATCCTTTATAGTGGCTGTTGCCTAGCCAGCAATCTGGAGGGGGAAAAAAATCACATGCTTGCTGCTTTTTAGTTTAAGATACAGTAATTTTTCTTTCTAAAGTGCAAGTGTGTTTTAACCTAAATTGGTCTTCGTTCCAGTCTGCCCTTAGCTGGTTACCATGACTCCCAGAAGTACTGTTCAAAAATTACTCTACATAACTAACTTTTCTCATCCTGCTACAATACATCTTCAATGGGGGATGAGCTACAGCTTCACTCCTAAGTCTCCACAAATGTCATGTCCTCCACTTTTGTCAGTTTATGTGATAGTTTGTTAGAGTATTCTTGGGCGGGCGGGCAAGAAAAGTGACAGTTCTGTGGGTGAAACTGCATAATAAATACATTAAATCTGGCTCCACCCATGCCTTGGTAAGTTATACCGACTAAGTTTTGCTTCAGGAAGTCAAACATTAGGAATTACTTTGTTTTTGTGCTGCAGTCTGAGTGATGTGCAATAATGATGCTTGCTCTAATGTGCGTCTGGCAAGTCATCATCTACTTACCAATGAATATCACAGGCAGATGTGTGTGTTTCATTATTGCACAACTTGGGTTTGGCTGATCCAACATGGAGCAATAGTGCTTGGGCTGAGTTGGGCTATTACTCAAGGCTGGCAGCAATAGGCATAGAGTTTCAAATTTTAATCCAGCATCCAGTTGGAGTGCAATGGAAATGATGGATCTCAAAATGGATGGCATTTCTGGAGCTGAATGGAAACCTAGTGGGTCCGATTTCCTCATTACTGTGCCTGGCCATATTGGATCAGTTGGACACAATGCAGTTGTGGAGTGTATGCCCACAAGGGAGCCTGGTTGAGTTTTCTTTGCCGATAAATGCTACTTCTGGCCCCAGTTCAGACCACCATCTGACCGGAATGCATATTAGGAATTCAAGTATGGCAAATACCCTCATAATTTTTCATTCCATTTTGGAAATTGTTTGGGAGATATTGGCCTCTTTTGAAGCTTTAAAGCTACTCAATTGTAAAACTTACCCTTACACTGTAGAATCCTTCTAGTTGAGAATTAACTTTTTGACTTGTCCATTATTTTAGTACTTTATTCAGTCCTCCCAGTGTTTTAAAGCTGTGGTCTCTGCTCTCGTTATTTGTTGTAGTGTTTTTTATTATCCTCTCTCCTTAGCAGGTAATAACAATTGTATCAGTGAAGTATTTGAGTTTAAATCATGAGTTGTTGAGCCCTAAAGTCAGAAGCTTTTTGTCTGTATGGCTATCTGATATGAGCTGTGGTAGCAGTAGAGATATTGTCTCTTTCCCTCACCCCAAGACCACTGCATCAGAGGAGAAAAATGTCTTATTTCCATTCCTGATCCATTAATTGATTGAAGGTAAGGTGAAACAGGATGATGCCTATATAGTCGAATAGTCTAGCAGAGGGTTGCTGTAGAACAAGGAGTCAACAACCTCAGAAGAGGATCAAAATTTGGTAGGAAAGAAATAAACTACTCCAAAGCTCCACCTTGCACTGAAGACTGTATAGAAATGTTGATTAGCAGCAGTACTAAAACTTATTGACACACTATTTAGCTACTTGCAGTTTGTGATTTTTTTTTCTATTCCAACTAACCTTATAAATAATCAAACATTAAGCATATGCTATTCCTAACCATACAACAGCACATGAAGAGGCCCACAGTAACCTATTGCCCCAAGGAAGCATGCATTATCAATGACATTTTATCTTCATCCAAGTCAATATCTGGAAATCCCTCCCAAATCATCACAAAATTAGGTGGAGATGCTGCTGTTTTATGCTATTCATTACAATACTCTCTTTCCCCTTACAATTTTTAAATTAAGTTTATAAATTACCATTTCCATTAATTTGATTTCCACATTGTGCATTCAACAATTATGATCAATGAGGTCCAACACTGTAGATTCCCAACACTGTAGATTCCCCGGGTACATATAATAGAGTAAGAGGTTATATTGGTTCATAAAATTGAGTTTGTCATTGATTACAGTGATCCAAAAATAGCAGGCAAGAAATAAGTTACCTCTAATTCTCTGCACTTGGATGTAAACATTACATTAATCTGTTTCTAGCAACTGCAGATTGATTTAATATTCTTGTAAGTAATGTAGTACAAGTAGTGCATTTTACCAAAGGGACACGCCCTATGAACAGTCCACGTGATGGTAAACTGTTCCTAATTCCATTTCCCAAACCCCAATTCATGATACGTAGGTTTTCCTTGAATAAACCAATAGCTTCTAGCAATACGTTTGATAACATTGTAATGGAGTAATAGATATGGGGCTAAACACACATACTGAGCAACCTGGGAGAAGGTGAGTGATAGCATTTGGCTCAATTTTCAGTTGAGCTATTACTCATAACCCTGGTCACTTTTTATAGTTGACAACTGACCGTAAACAGTTTAAGGAGTCCTTCATATCAAGAAGAAACCAATAACTGAATGAAGTATATTATTGTGTATTACCTAGCATTAAAACTGAAGACTGTATTGTCACCCTATTTAATCACTGGCTGTTGGCAAGGTTTAATCATTTGTAAATTTCCTTTACATTTTCTAAATGAAGGCACTTTTCTCTGTCAGTGGAAACATTTTAATAATAAACAAGAGATGAAGTTTGTAACAATGTTTTACTGATTTATTTTCTCACTTTCACCTTTTTAAATTTTTAAAGCTGATCACATGACATTTCGATAGGTTACGTTGTGGCTTTATCAGCTGTTAGGAATGTTGCCTGGGAGGTAATATGATGCTAATCAAATACTATTCCTTGATGTTCTGGAACTACTCATTTTTGAAATACATCCTTAGAGAGCAGTAGTGTTTTTTGATTGATTATAGACAGCAACTCCTGATTTTCTTTTTAAAAAGTACTTTTAAAAGTACTTAAAGTACTGCTCCTAACCAGGAGTTAAAGCAATGGTAAATCCCCTCTTGATATTGTATCAGCTAACTCTCCTTCATAATAATCATTACAGCTATTCAGAAATAAAATCTGTCTAAACAAAAAAAGTGCACATTTTTGCAATCTGCAAAGAACATTTTGTCATTGAAAGGGATAAATAATCCTTTTTGTTCCCACTCAACTAGCTCTATGCAATATAATGGGTTAAATTGATGTGTTAAGATACATTTTTTCCCCCCTCAAATATTTAGTTATTGTTTCCTCAGTCACCACCAAGCATTGGCCACAGAAGAAAATGCTATGAATGTTGTTAGCGCACGCCAGATCCTTTATTGTTCAGTGGTATGGAAAATTATTTTAGTACCAAAGAATTCGATTCACTTAAGTCAAGTTTCCATAATCAGGTTACTGGTTACTGTTTGGCAATCATCCACCCTGGTACTGTACACAAGATGCTTAAATTAGGCAAGTGCTGCACTGAGTCACTGTACCACATGTACATGCTGTCTAGAAAAAAATCATTTTACAATTTTACAGGATGTAGCTAATTCCTGATTTTAAGTAGTGCACAAAGTCAAACTAAACAGTTTTCTTTAAAAAGTAACACTGGTGCATTTTTGGTGTAAAACTTGTAATGTAGCAAATGCTTATCCTGCAAAGTAGAAAAGGCCAATTTAAAAAAATGTTCGGCTATGTGTAAGCTGCTTAGTTCTTGTTTTTTTTTTCTTATTCTCCTGAGATTCCTTTAATTGAAAAATTGACTTTCAGGGGGTTATGGTGGTATTGAAGGTAGCAGCTCTCAGTATTCATTGTCCGAACCTTCTCCAGTGTCAGCATTCCTCGATAGCATGTAGTTGTCCATGTCAATTGATCTGCAGTTCTGAATGGCATATCGCAAACGTTCTGCCATCACCTGTTGGCTTGAGTAAGGAGGCAGCCGAAGCTGGAAGAAGCAGGTCTGGGCTGTAGGAAGTCCGTCGACTGGCTGCACAACCAAATGAAAAATAAAATGTTAATAGCATACTAAAAACGTGTGTATGTTATAAACAAAACATGAAACTGTAATGACCTCAGTTGGTAATGTTAGAAGTTACTTTAGTGGAGGAAGAGAGTGACAAGATTATAAGTGAGATTTTCCACTCTGTGCATCAATGTCACATGCACATTTGGGGGACAAGAAAATTCGACAGGAATTAATTGCCAGGTATTTTCAAAATAAGGAGCACTGGGGGTTCAGGAGCCTCATGCAGCTGAATGTGTGAATCTCATTTAGCGGTAACAGAGATAATTAGGCTGGACTTCCCTGTCTCACATTTTGAGGGTTGCATCTGAAATGCAATGTCAGCACTATACACCTGGATGAAACAGGTGCAGTTCCAACCTGACTTTATGGCCTTCAGAACTTAGGTGATTTAGCAAGTGACAGTTGTAAGTTTTTGGCTTTTTTAGTTTGGTTTCATAGCCAGAGAATCTCTAGCAATTGCATCTCTTCCTACCCCTGCATCATTCTCTCCAGAGTCCTCCCAAGGATCAATCCTTGTTCCCTTCGCTTCCTCATCTTTATGCTTCCCCTTGGTGATAGCGGCTGCAGACATGGACAATGACGACACCCAGCTAGACCTCTTCACGGGTTCTGTGTCATCAGCCTGCCTGTCCCGCATTCAGAATGTCATCAACCTTGCCATTCTATTTGACACCAAGCGGAGTCTTCGACCTCATATCTTTCCATCAAAAAGACCGTCTACTTAAATCTCTCGCTTCACGTCCATCTACCCCCATCAGCTGACCTTTGCTGAACCCTCAGTGTTTGTCATATCCAGATAAACTATTCCAATGCACTCCTGGCTGAGCCTCCCATCCTCAACCCTTCGTAAAAATCATCTTATCTAAAACACTGCTGAGCATAGCATTACCCGTACCAAGTCTTACTGATCCACTGCGCCTGTCCTTGCTAACCTACATTGGCTCCTGGTCCCCCACAACCTTAATTAAAATACTTATGTTTAAATCCCTTCATGGCCTCGCCCATCCCTATCTCTGTAACCTCCTTCAGCCTTACAAATTCTACATCCCCCCTGCACTTGTTTCTCTGACACTGGCCTCTTCTGCATCCCCCTCATCCCTCTGCACCTTCAACTGCCTAGGCCCAAGGGTCTGGAATTCCTTCCCTAAAACACTGTCTAAAACCCTCTTCCCCTTTAAGAACCACCTCAAAACCCACTTCTCTGACCAAGCTTTTGATGATCCTTCCTATCTGCTCCTTTTGATTACGCCTCTGAAATGCTTTGGGACGTAAGTAAGTGGGCAGAGATTTGGCAGATGGAATACAACACTGGAAAGTGTGAGGTGATGCACTTTGGCAGGAAAAATCCTAGAGCAATTTATTATCTTAATGGCAAGAAACTGGAGAGTACTGAAGTGCAAAGGGATCTGGGGGTCCTGGTGCACGAAACTCAAAAGGTTAGTATGCAGGTGCAGCAAGTGATTAAGAAGGCAAATGGAATGTTGGCTTTCATTGCTAGGGGGATAGAATATAAAAATAGGGAGGTATTGCTTCAGTTGTACAAGGTATTGGTGAGACCGCACCTGGAATACTGCATACAGTTTTGGTGTCCTTACTTAAGGAAAGACATCCTTGCTCTCGAGGCAGTGCAAAAAAGGTTCACTCGGTTAATCCCGGGGATGAGGGGGTGGTCATATGAGGAGAGGTTGGGTAGATTGGGACTCTACTCATTGGAGTTCAGAAGAATGAGAGGCGATCTTATTGAAACATATAAGATTGTGAAGGGGTTGGATCGGGTGGATGCGGGGAGGATGTTCCCGATGACGGGTGAGACGAGAACTAGGGGACATAGTCTTAGAATAAGGGGCTGCTCTTTCAAAACTGAGATGAGGAGGAACTACTTCACTCAGAGGGTGGTAGGTCCATGGAATATGCTGCCACAAAAAGCTGTAGAAGCTACAACATTAATTAAATTTAAAACAGAAATAGACAGTTTCCTAGAAGTAAAGGGCATTAAGGGTTACAGGGAGCGGGCAGGAATTTGGACATGAGTCTAGGTTCGGATCGGTCATGGCCCTGTGGGTAGTGGAGCGGGCCCAGGGACTGTGTAGCCTGATTCTGCTCCTATTTCGTGTGTGCAATTCTGTTAGATGCAGGAGGCGGCGGTTAATTAAGCGTATGGGATATTTGGCTTTGTAAATAGGGGCATTGAATACAAAAACACGGAAGTCATGCTAAACCTTTACAAATTTCTGGTTAGGCCTCAGCTGGAATGCTGTGTACAATTCTGGGCACCACACTTTAGGAAGGATGTCAAGGCCCTGGAGAGGGTACAGAAGAAGAGGTTTGCCAGGATGATACAAGGGTTGAGGGAGTTCAGTTATGTGGAGAGATTGGAGAAGCTGGGATTGTTCTCCATAGAGCAGAGATGGTTAAGGGTAGACCTAATAGAGGTATTCAAAATTGAGGGGTTTTGATAGAGCAAGTAGGGAAGAAACTATTTCCTCTGGTAAATAGTGTCAGTAACCAGAGGTAATAGATTTAAAATAATTGGCAAAAAAACTGGAGGGGAAATGGAGAGATTTCTTCAGAGGGTTGTTAAGATCTGGAATGCACGACCTGAAAGGGCAGTGGAATCATATTTATAGGAACGTTTAAAAGGCAATTGGACATGTACTTGAAGAGGACTAATTTGCAGGGTTGAGACTAAATTGGACAGCTCTTTCAAAGAGTCGGCACAGGCAAACCATCTTCAGCTGCTTCAGCAATGACCTTCCCTCCAACATAAGGTCAGAAATGGGGATGTTTGCTGATGACTGCACATTGTTCAGCGCCATTCACAACTCCTCAGATAATGAAGCAGTCCATGCCCACATGCAACAAGACCTGGACGACGTTCAGGTTTGGGCTGATAAGTGGCAGGTAACATTCGTGCCACAGAAGTGCCAGGCAATGACTATCTCCAACAAGCGAGAGTCTAACCACCTCCCCTTGACATTCTACGGCATTACCATCGCCGAATCCCCCACCATTAACATCCTGGGGGTCACCATTGACCAGAAACTTAACTGGACCAGCCACATAAATACTGTGGCAACAAGAGCAGGTCAGAGGCTGGGTATTCTGTGGCGAGTGTCTCACCTCCCGACTCCCCAAAGCCTTTCCACCATCTACAAGGCACAAGTAAGGAGTGTGATGGAATACTCTCCACTTGCCTGGATGAGTGAAGCTCCAACAACACTCAAGAAGCTCGACACCATCCAGGACAAGGCAGCCCGCTTGATTGTTTAAGGTGGTGGATGGAGTGCCATTCACTCCCTCCACCACCAGCATACCGTGTACCATCTACAAGATGCACTGCAGCAACTCTCCAAGGCTTCCTTCGGCAGCACCTCCTAAACCCGCGACCTCTTCCACCTAGAAGGACAAGGGTAGCAGGCGCATGGGAACACCAACACCTCCAAGTTCCCCTCCAAGTCACACACCATCCTGACTTGGAAATATATCACCATTCCTTCATCGTCGCTGGGTCAAAATCCTGGAACTCCCTACCTAACAGCACTGTGGGAGTACCTTCACGACACGGACTGCAGCGGTTCAAGAAGGCACCACTTCTCAAGGGTAATTAGGGATGGGCAATAAATGCTGGTCTTGCCAGCGACGCCCACATCCCATAAACGAATAAAAAAATTTTTTTATTTTTTTAAATGTGACCATCAGAGCTACATCATGCAGACGGATGCCAGGTACCCCTGGAAGATGGCATAACATTTATTCTATGACAGTTAATTTGACCCATCATTATTTAATACATTTCTACACCAGATGAATGGATTCGGGGTGAACAGGGAGACCCACTTGAACCATGGCTGATAACACCAGTGCGCAATCTACAAACTAAAGTAGACAGAAAATGTAATGAGGCGCGTCCCTCCGCAAGAATACAAATAGAACACCGATAGGCAGGCTGAAGCAGCAATTCCGCTGTTTGGATAGGGCTGATGATGTTCTAATTTACAACCTGAAAATGTGACCAAACTGATAGTATCATTGCACAGTATAAAGTACACAACCATCAGGAGAGGATGCAGCAGGTGCAAGAGGAGGGTCAGAAAAGTCTAAAAGACAGCGAGAAAGAGCTGTCAACTGAGGTGTTACCAGTTACGCTAGAGCTGCAACAAGACAGACAAATCCAACAACATTTACTGGAGAACCATTTCGCTTAAACTTTGAAGTTCCCCCAGCACAGGGAGGACTGCTTCACGATTGCAATGAACTGATGCACCAAATCCAAATGACATGACTGTATTTGGCCTCACCCACCATGCATACACATCCATTCATCAGCTGCTGCAGAACTGAGGCCTATTACAAATAAACTCTGCATAAAGTCCAAATCCAATTCCAAAGATTTATTACTGTAATAGAGTTTTATGTGTTTCTCACACAAATCCACCCTCCTTCTGACTATGTACAAAAAGTGTTTCCCACTGCCTAATCTAGTGCTGTGTCTAAGTGCTACCCTTGTGGGGGAAGGAAGTAAGGTAGCTGACTGCGGAGAGTATGGTTGTTCTGTACTCCTTCTGCTGCATCACAAGATGGCCCTGCAACTGACAGCACCAAATCTGCTGCTGTGGTGAGTGCCTGGGACTGCCTTGTTGCTGGGTCTGCATGGGTCACTTGAGTGGGGTGGTGGGTTGGCACAGATGGGAGTGTCGAGCCTATTCATGTCATGCCTCTGCTACAATGCAATAATGCCACTGAAGCCTTGTGCTGGGGCACTGTCTTGATGATTTCCCAGTATAATTAATCCAGACATAACAGACTTGTGGAAATTGCAGTCAAGGGGGGCTAACTTGGACAGCCCCTGAAAATGGGCACGGGGATCGCGATGCGAATGTAATGCAGGCAGCATGCCATCTTCGTGCTGCCTGCTCATTTACATGATTTCATCGTGTAACCTAAATCCTAGAGCAATTTATTATCTTAATGGCAAGAAACTGGAGAGTACTGAAGTGCAAAGGGATCTGGGGGTCCTGGTGCACGAAACTCAAAAGGTTAGTATGCAGGTGCAGCAAGTGATTAAGAAGGCAAATGGAATGTTGGCTTTCATTGCTAGGGGGATAGAATATAAAAATAGGGAGGTATTGCTTCAGTTGTACAAGGTATTGGTGAGACCGCACCTGGAATACTGCATACAGTTTTGGTGTCCTTACTTAAGGAAAGACATCCTTGCTCTCGAGGCAGTGCAAAAAAGGTTCACTCGGTTAATCCCGGGGATGAGGGGGTGGTCATATGAGGAGAGGTTGGGTAGATTGGGACTCTACTCATTGGAGTTCAGAAGAATGAGAGGCGATCTTATTGAAACATATAAGATTGTGAAGGGGTTGGATCGGGTGGATGCGGGGAGGATGTTCCCGATGACGGGTGAGACGAGAACTAGGGGACATAGTCTTAGAATAAGGGGCTGCTCTTTCAAAACTGAGATGAGGAGGAACTACTTCACTCAGAGGGTGGTAGGTCCATGGAATATGCTGCCACAAAAAGCTGTAGAAGCTACAACATTAATTAAATTTAAAACAGAAATAGACAGTTTCCTAGAAGTAAAGGGCATTAAGGGTTACGGGGAGCGGGCAGGAATTTGGACATGAGTCTAGGTTCGGATCGGTCATGGCCCTGTGGGTAGTGGAGCGGGCCCAGGGACTGTGTAGCCTGATTCTGCTCCTATTTCGTGTGTGCAATTCTGTAAGATGCAGGAGATGGTTCTGTGATAGATAGTAGATTGGCGGTTAGGATCAGATCAGCCATGATCTTATTGAATGGCGGAGCAGGCTCGAGGGGCCGATTGGCCTACTCCTGCTCCTATTTCTTATGTTCTTATGTAACCAGCGCTGAACGCGCTGTTGACTGGCTGCGTGCATCAGCAGGGGGCCCAAAATCGATACTTGTTAGCACTACTTAAAGCTAGCTTGCACTGCTTAAAACTAGACTGCAACTCTTAAAAGGGGAGGTGCATTGTGGCTGGAGCAGGTGCTGGGAGTCCGGGGGAGTGGAATCTGACCGGTGAAATACAGAAGAATGATTGAACATGGCAGAGAGCGGCCACCTAGGTTTTCTGACACTGCACTGGAGGTCTTGGTGGAGGAGGTGGAAAGGAGGAGAGGCGTCCTGTATCCGCAGGGGGCCAGGAGGCCCTCCAGACACAGTGAAGAGGCAGTGGAAGCAGATAACTGTGGAGGTCACTACCAGGCACCTAGCCTGTGGACCTGAATGCAGTGCTGCAAGAAGTTTAATGACCTCACATGGCTGGTCAAGGTCAGTGAATGCATCTTCAAATGCCATATCCCACCAACTGCACCACTAGCCTCAGTCACTGCTCAAATCACCACACCCTCATCACTCACTTACCAGCAATCTAATCAATCAGGACTCATGCCTAACATGCATATACTTCACCTCACCCTCACACACTTAGCAATGTTGCAAGCCTCACGCCGACATCTCACAGCTTTCACACATTGCCAACTATTCAATCAAAACATATTGCACGACACTCACTGACACACTTCCCTCTCTCTTGCAGAAGGAAGCAGGAAATAACCGGATGGGGAGAGGCGCGCCTGCATGCTCTAACCCCCCACGGAGGAGATGGTGCTAGCCATTATTGGAATGGCCATTGCTGAGGCTGCGGCCAGTGGCGGGGCTGAAACCATTGAAGATGATGGTATCCTCATACTTGATCCTCCTCCTCCTCACATCCCACAATCTCTTCTTACTTACTAGCTGCAGATGGTGTAAACATGCACCTCTTATTCCCCCCCACCCCCTCACAACAACCTTACCCATGTGCCTTTTTCCTTTCAGATACCCAAGAAGTGAAACCTGGCTAGGCAGTGGAGGAAGACCAAGTTGACAGTGGTGATGAAGCCACACCGTCACTTGATTTCACACTCGCAGCCACCAGCTTGGATACAGACACTGCGCACATCTCAGAGGATTAGAGGTGGGATCTGCACGTGGTGAGACACCAGGCACAATCGCACTGCAGCCAGGGCGGGGGCAAGGATAGCGCAGGTGCCAGCTTGCCAGAAGGCGAGGTCCCACACAAGTTTTGCTGCAGGGGACTCAGATCAGGACTTCGATAGGCCAACTCCATTAGCACATTTGTGGACCCACCCATGATATAGCGTCTGATGGTCGATGTCTCAGCTTCCATTGCAGAATAAGCAGCTTCCACCAAAAGTCTGAGTGCTGCAGTTAAAGCTCAGACTGAAGTCATGCAAGGTCAGCTTGCTGCCATGCAAGCTCAAATTCTAAGATTCTGAGAGGGCTTGACAGGGTAGATACTGCGAGGAGTCGGCCATTTAGGACCGAGATGAGGAGAAATTTCTTCACTCAGGGGGTTGTGAATCTTTGGAATTCTCTACCTCCAGAGGGTTGTAGATGCTCAGTCATTGAGAATATTCAAGGCTGAGATCAACAGATTTTTGGACTCTAGGGTAATCAAGGGATATGGGGATCAGGCGGGAAAGTGGAATTGAGATCGAGGATCAGCCATGATCTTATTGAATGGCGGAGCAGGTTCGAGGGGCCGTATGGCCTACTCCTCCTATTTCTTATGTTCTCAGCTTGCTGCCATGCACTGTTCCTCGCTGAAGTTCAGGTAGGAGAATTGCTCCCTGAACACCCATGGCGGATATGGCCTCCTGCCGAGAGCCCTTCTCCCCCTCCTCCCTCTTCTAGCAGCTTGTCCTGCTCTGCGTGGCCTCTGCTCATTCTCCCAGTCATGCTCTATTCCAAGAGGAAGGCCTACTAGTGCACCCATGTCTGGGAGCAACTGGTTATTTTGCAGAAGCCTTGAAGTCAGCAAAAGTACTTCAGCACCTGCCACACCACTCCATGTAGACTATTGAAACTTGAAACAACTATGGAAAGCACCAAAAGTGTGTAGAATTGTAGCAACAGGCAGAAGAAATCAACCGGTAACTAACCTGTTGGTAGTTGATAATCCCTTTAAATAGCGCTGGTGGGGTGGTCCTTCCTGCTGCTTAACGTGCATTCAGCTGTGCGAGCTTAAGAGGGGGCATTGGCTGGAGCGTTCAGCTCCAAAATGGCAACGTTGGCGCCAAATCAGCATTGCACACCGATTGATGTCATGATCTGCCTGCTCTGCATACTTCTGGCGGACATTCACTGGGCGCGCGCCAACGCCTGCACCAAGGTGGCATCCGGTGTGTTTTGCATCACAAGCTTGCGTGCGTGCCATGAACACCATTTTGGAGCTCGAAGGGCACACGTAGTGCTTAAAAAACGGGCGCTACCAACCAAAATTTCTCATCCATGGTCTCTTTAGCAACATTTATTACATTCCTGTGAGAATCCACTGTCCTTAGGACCCTTGTGAAGGCATATTCTATTGTAGGGGACGCTAGAGGTGGCATGGAACATAGGAACAGGAGTAGGCCATTGAGCCTGTTCAGCCATTCAATGAGATCATGGCTGATCTGCGATCTAACTCCATATACTCGCCTTTGGCCCATATCCCTTAATACCTTTGGTTAACAGAAAGCAATCAATCTCCGATTTAAAATTAACAATTGATCTAGAATCAATTGCTGTTTGTGGAAGAGAGTTCCAAACTTCTACCACCCTTTGTATGTAGAAATGTTTCCTAATTTCACTCCTGAAAGGTCTGGCTCTAATTTTTAGACTATGCCCCCTAGTCCTAGAATCCCCAACCAGCGGAAATAGTTTCTATCTACCCTATCTACTCCCCTTAATATCTTGAAAACTTCGATCAGATCACCCCTTAACCTTCTAAATTCTAGGGAATACAACCCTAATTTGTGTAATCTCTCCTCGTAACTTAACCCTTGAAGTCCGGGTATCATTCTGGTAAACCTATGCTGCACTCGTTCCAAGGCCAATATATCCTTCCTAAGGTGTGGTGCCCAGAACTGCTCACATTACTCCACATGTGGTCTAACCAGGGCTTTGTATAGCTGCAGCATAACTTCTACCCCTTGTATTCCAGTCCTCTCATATAAAAGGTCAGCATTCCATTAGTCTTTTTGATTATTTTCTGTACCTGTTCATGACATTTTAATCTATGTACCTGGATCCCCAAGTCTCTTTGGACCGCCACTGTTTTTAGCTTTTCACCATTTAGAAAGTACCCTGTTCTATCCTTTTTAGGTCCAAAGTGGATGACCTCACATTTGCCTACATTGAAATTCATTTGTCATAGTTTTGCCCATTCACTTAATCTCACTTTGTAATTTTATGCGTTCATCTACACTGCCTACAATGCCGCCTATCTTTGTGTCATCGGCAAATTTGGATATATAACTTTCTATGCCATCATCGAAGTCGTTAATAAATACTGTGAATAGTTGAGGCCCCGACACAGATCCTGTGGGACACCACTAGTCACATCCTGCCAATTTGAGTACCTACCCATTATCCCTACTGCCTGTATCCTGCTGCTCAGCCAATTTCTAACCAGGTCAATAATTTGCCCTCAATTCCGTGGGCTTCTACCTTAGTGAATAGTTTCTTATGTGGGACTTAATCAAATGCCTTCTGGAAGTCCATATAAATAACATTCATGGACATTCCCCTGTCTACTACTTTAGTCACCTCCTCAAAAAATTCAAACAGGTTTGTCAGGCATGAACTACCTTTCACAAATCCATGCTGGCTCTCTCTGATCAACTGAAAATTTGTGTTCAGTCACCCTATCCTTAATTATAGATTCTTGCAATTTCCGGACAACAGATGTTAGGCTAATTGGTCTATAATTCCCTGGTTTCCCTCTCTCGCCATTTTTAAATAGCGGAGTGACATGTGCAATTTTCCAATCTAAAGGAACAGTTCCTGAATCGAGAACACTTTGGAAAATTATAGTTAGTTAGGGCATCTGCAATGTGCTCACCTACTTCGTTTAAAACCTTGGAATGGAATCCATCTGGTCCTGGGGATTTGTCACTCTTTAGTGCCATTATTTTCTTCATTACTATTATTTTACTTACGTTAATTTTATTGAGTCCCTGTCCCTGATTAATATTATTAGTTTCCTTTGGATTTCCGGCATACTATCCTCTTCCTCTACTGTAAATACTGATGCAAACTAATTAAGTCCGCCATTTCCTTATTATCATTGACAATATCAGTGCTTTCAGTTTTTAAGGGGCCAACATTGCTCCTGACTACCCTCTTTTTCCTAATATAATTGTAAAAATTGTGTGTGTTGATTTTGATATCCTTGCAAGTTTCTTTTCATACTCCCTTGTTGTAGCTCTTACTATCTGTTTTGTGACCCTTTGCTGTTCTTTGTATCTTTCCCATTCGCCAGGATCTGTGCTATTTTTTGCATTTTTGTATGCTTTTCCTTTTAGTATTATGCTGTCCCTCACCTCTTTAGTCGTCCATGGCTGTTTTTATTGACAAGTAGAGCTCTTGCCCCTCAGGGGTATAAACTGGTTCTGTATCACCTTGAATTCTTTTTTGAACATCTCCCACTGATCTTCTGTCATTTTACCCATTAACAGATTTGCCCAGTTTACTGTGGACAATCTCTGTCTCATCCCGTTGAAGTCAGCCTTACCTAAATCTAGAATCTTAGTAGTTGTTTCACGTTTCTCCCTTTCAGAGCTACGTTGAACTCGATCACGTTATGATCGCTATTGGATAAATGTTCACGCACAATCTGGCTCATTACTCATTATTAAATCTAATATGCCCCCTTGTTGCCTCTAGGACATATTGTCGTAGAAAACTATCCCGGACACACTCAAGAAATTCACTACCTTTCTGACAGGTGCTGGTCTGCTTATCCCAATCTATATGAAAGTTAAAATCCCCCATTAAAACCACTCTGCCTCTACCAGGGGGCCTATACACAACTCCCACTACAGTCTTAAATCCTTTCCTATTTCTTAATTCTACCTATAAAGTCTCCAGTGCTTGCTTACCTCTTGTTATATCCTCTCTTATCATTGAAGTGATTTCATCCTTAATCACTAAGGCTACTCCTCCCCCTCTGCCATTTTCCCTATCTTTCCTGTAGACCTTATAACCTGGTATATTTAGTTCCCAGTCCTGACCTTCTTGCAGCCATGTCTCAGTAATTTGAATTTGTGCCTGCAGTTCATTCAATTTATTCCTTATACTCCGTGCGTTTGTATAAAGAATGCTTATTTGGGCCACCCACCCTAGCCTGTCCTTCTGGTCTAATGTTTTTCTCACTTGTTTCTTATTTCTCTCTCCTGGTTTAATCACTTTACATCTTTTACATGTAGTGCCTAAAGCACAATTTCTGACTGTTACTCTACTATCGTCCCTTTAGTTTGTTTTTGAACTACTATTTCTACTACAAATTCCATCTGAGCCCTCCTCCCCCCACCCCCCCATTTACTAGTTTAAAGTCCTTGTGACCACCCTATTTATCCTTTCCACTAAGACCCTGGTCCCAGCCAGGTTCAGGTGGAGCCCGTCCCAACGGTACAGTTCCTTCTGTCCCAATACTGGTGCCAGTGCCCCATGAAATGGAACCCCTCTTTCCCACACCACTCCTTTAGTCACATGTCCAGTTCCCTAATCAGTTTATTCCTACGCCATTTTGCACGTGGCTCAGGTAATAATCCAGAGATTATAACCCTTGAGGTCCTGTTCTTTAATTTAGCTCCTAGTTCCTGGTACTCCCCACACAGGACTGCTTGCTTACTCTTCCCCATGTTGTTGGTCCCAACATGGACCACAACGACTGGATGCTCCCTCTCCAATATCCTTTTAAGCCAGTTCGAGATATCCCTCACCCTAGCACCAGGTAGGCAACATACCATGTGGGACTCTTGATCCCACGGTGAAGAAGTTAAATACTATGGCACAGATAAGAGTCACATCTGGCAGGGTGCTTTGCACAAGCTCAAAGAATCAATCAATTAAATATGCTCAGAAAGCAGCGTTCTTTGTAAGCAAGTCCATACGTCACGTGGTCATAGCCAATGCAATATTGTTACGATGGTAAATATGACTGCCCACAGTTATTGGTGTTTTACTGTAACATGACAAATTCACATGCATATTTTTGAGTGGCCTGCATACATATTTATATATATTATATTCTATATATGGAGTGCTGGTTTTCAGTGAAATAACTGGTCCTTGGAATCTGGGGCTAAATTTGCCCAAGCTATCCTTGCTTGCCTATAGCCACATTACAACAGTGACTCCACTTAAAAAAAAAAGTACTTCATTGGCTGTAAAGCGCTTTGAGACGTCCGGTGGTGGTGAAAGGCGCTATATAAATGCAAGTCTTTCTTTCTTTTAGCTGCTTCATAGCCCCGTGTAGCGGTTCACCAGGTCCCCAGGCAGCAGGGGACTGGCTAAAGAAATCTGCAGGTGTAGAAAAACTAAAATTTGAATTTTAATGTACACAGCACTGTAAATGCATGAGCACTGAACATATACCAGTGCACTGACTGTCTGAGAGATGCACTGACCTCAAACTTCAGTTTATTTCAGTTGTTAACTGGGCAGGGGCTGCTGGGGGGAGGAACTACTGCACAGAACAGGCCACCAGAGCTAACAGCCACCACTGTTCATAACTTGCAGAATTCAAGCAAAGTCAGGGGCACTAGGTCATTTTGATATTCTAAAAGGTCAAAAGTAAATTAGTCTGCAAATCCAAACATCCTTTTGCAATAATAACAACAGTATCAGTGAACCAGAAACCATGGCTCCTTTTCAACTCTGCATGTTGATGGTACGAAGGAAACGAGTAATTTAGATATAGTTGGGGTATATATCTCTGATAAGGGCCACAATAGTTTGAAGCCACTCTACATCCTATTAAACTCCCATTCTGCCATCACAACACATTTAGCAGGTTATGTATTACATTTATCACTTCACGCTCCAACTAGCTTAGAGACATCATTGTTAATCTTTCACCAACTTGGCATTTTAAATCAAAAAAATAAGTCCAAAGTTTTAGAAATTGTAATCTGAACATTGCATGTTCACTACAAGCAGTGATCACCAACAGTGGATTCTGTTGCCAACTAGCCTGCTCGGCTATCTTCAATCTTAAATCAACAGTAGGGACCTAACTGGAGTTGGGAGGTAGACCCGCTATGTAAATATAACAATGCTGGAGGAGTGAAGCAATAGCGGACAGTAACAGCTGACAGGAACGTGCTTTGCTCCTTCAGCGTTGCAGTATTTAAATCACTTCAGTCCAGGTTCTCACAAAATCGGAGACAGCCAGCAGGATATGTCTTGGGAGAGATAAGTGGCTCAAAGAGTGGTGTGGGAAAAAGGGGTTTCAATTCATGGGGCACTGGCACCAGTTCTGGGGAAAGAGGGAGCTGTTCCGTCGAGACGGGCTCCACTTAAACCGGGCTGGGACCAATGTCCTGGCGAATCGAATAACTGGGGCTGTAGATAGGGCTTTAAACTAAAAAAAGGGGGGGGGGGGGGGAGAGGGGTCAGGTGAGGAGAAATTTAGAAATCTAAAGAGAAAAGTCAGGGCAATAGAGCAGTGTAGCGATTTGGGTAAAAATAAGCAGAGTGTGACAGGAAGGGACAGAGAGTTTAATGGTAGCAGTGCAGCAGAGAATAAGGTCAAAGCAGGGAATAATGGTAAAATTTTTTAAATTAAAGGCACTTTATCTGAATGCACAAAGCATTTGTAACAAGATAGACAAACTAGTGGCACAAAGAGAGATAAATGGGTTTGATCTAATAGCCATTAGAGACATGGTTGCAAGATGGCCAAGGTTGGGAAACTAAATGTTTCAGGGTACTTGACGTTTTGAAAAGACAGGCAGAATGGAAAAGGAGGGGGAGTAGCTCTGATAATAAAGGATGACATAAGGACAGTAGCGAGAAAGGATCTCAGCTTGGAAGATCAGGAAGTAGAGTCAGTATGGGTGGAGATAAGGAATACCAAGGGGCAGAAAACACTGGTAGGAGTAGTATATAGGCCCCCTAACAGTAGCTGTACCGTTGGACAGAATATTAATCGAGAAATAGTAGGAGCATCCAACAAAGGTAATACAATAATCTTGGGGGACTTTAATCTTCATATAGACTGGACAAATCAAATTGGCAAAGGTAGTCTGGAGGACGAGTTCATGGAATGCATTCAGGACAGTTTCCTAGAACAATATGTCATGGAACCAACCAGGGAACAGGCTATTTTAGATCTTGTACTGTGTAATGAGACAGAGTTAATTAGCAATCTCATAATAAAGGATCATCTGGGGCAGAGTGATAATATAATAGAATTTCACCTTAATTTTGAGAGTGACTTGCCTAAGTCCGAAACGAGAGTCTTAAACTTAAATAAAGGCAATTACAGAGGTATGAGGGGCGAGTTGGCTAAGGTAGATTGGAAAAATAGATGAAAAGGTATGGCAGTAGATAAGCAGTGGCTAGCATTTAAATAAATATTTCATAATTCTCAACAAAAATACATTCCATTGAGAAACAAAAACTCCACGGGAAAAGTGATCCAACCTTGGCTAACTAAAGAAGTTAAGGATAGCATTAATTGAAAGAAGAAGCTTATAATGTTGCAAAGAACAATAGTAAGCCTGAGGATTGGGAGAGTTCCAGAAACCAGCAAAGGTTGACCAAAATATTGATAAAAACGGAAGAGAGAGAAAAAACTAGCAAGAAATATAAAAGCAGATTGTAAGAGCTTCTACAAGTATGTAAAAAGGAAGAGAGTAACAAAAGTAAACGTTGATCGCTTAGAGGCTGAGACAGGAGAAATTATTATGGGGAATAAGGAAATGGCTGAAACTTTAAACAAATATTTTGTATCTGTCTTCACAGTAGAAGACACAAAAAACATACCAAAAATGGTGGGGAACCAAGGGTCTAATGAGGGTGAGGAACTTAACGTAATTAAAAGAAGTAGAGAAAAAGTACTAGAGAAACTAATGGGACTAAAAGCCGACAAATCCCCTGGACCTGACGGCCTACATCCTCGGGTTCTAAAAGAGGTGGCTGAAGAGATAGTGGATGCATTGGTTTTGATCTTCCAAAATTCCCTAGATTCTGGAATGGTGCCACCGGACTGGAAAGTCACAAATGTAACACCGCTATTCAAGAAAGGAGGGAGAGAAAAAACAGGGAACTACAGGCCAGTTAGCCTGACATCAGTCGTCGGGAAAATGCTGGAATCCATTGTTAAGGAAGTGGTATCAGGGCACTTAGAAAATCATAACATGATTAGGCAGAGTCAATCTGGTTTTATGAAAGGGAAATCGTGTTTGACAAATTTGTTAGAGTTTTTTGAGGATGTAGCAGGGTAGATAAAGGGGAACCAGTGGATGTAGTATATTTGGATTTGGATTTCCAAAAGGCATTTGATAAGGTGCTACATAAAAGGTTATTACACAAGATTAGGGCTCATGGGGTTGGAGGTAATATAGTAGCATGGATAGAGGATTGGTTAACGGACAGAAAACAGAGAGTCGGGATAAACGGATCTTTTTCAGGTTGGCAGGCTGTAACTAGTGGGGTGCCGCAAGGATCACTGTTGGGGCCTCAGTTATTTACAATCTATATTAATGACCTAGATGAAGGGACCGAGTGTAATGTATCCAAGTTTGCTGATGATACAAAGCTAGGTGGGACAGTAAGCTGTGAGGAGAACACAAAGAGTCTGCAAAGGGATATAGATAGACTAAGTGAGTGGGTAGATGGAGTATAATGTGGGGAAATGTGAGGTTATTCACTTTGGTAGGAAGAATAGAAAAACAGAATCTTTTTTAAACGGTGAGAAACTTTCAAATGTTGGTGTTCAGAGAGATTTAGGTGTCCTCGTGCAAGATACACAAAAGCTAGCATGCAGGTACAGCAAGCAATAAGGAAGGCAAATGGCATGTTAGCCTTTATTGCAAGGGGGTTGGAGTATAAGAGTAAGGAAGTCTTGCTACAGAGGGCTGTGAATGCTGAGTCTTTGAGTATATTCAAGGCTGAGATAGATAGATTTTTGGACTCTAGGGGAATCAAGGGATATGGAGATCGGGCGGGAAAGTGGAGTTGAGGTCGATGATCAGCCATGATCTTACTGAATGATGGAGCAGGCTCGAGGGGCCGTATGGCCTACTCCTGCTCTTACTTCTTATGTTCATATGATTTAAAATCAACAGTAGCAGCCAGGACTGAAGCTTGGGAAGGTTATCACTTAAATGCCACAAGCACTAGAAGAGCTGAGCAGAATTTGAACAGAAAGAAAATGTACTAACGAATGCAAGCCAATATAAAGGAAAGAATTTTAGTGCATACGAGCTTTGTAATGTTGACCCTTGCCGTATACATGGCTATCTTTGGGTTAAGCTTTAGGGCATGAAGATCATTTTATACACAAGTATATACTATAGGCACATTTGAGTATCAGATTGTATTGGCCTTCAAACTTACAACATTTAGTTAGAGTCAATCACATGAGCCACCAGAATAGTCTTTCAATGCAGGACACCTACCCTGTCCACTTTAATAATCTGAAATTTCTGTGTGATGTCTGCGGGGTTGGCTGGCAGCCTGGAGCGGCCAGAGACAAAGCGAAGAAACAGCACTCTCTCTTCATTAGAAAACTCTTGCAGTGTTTGCCAGAGCCAACTCAGTAGTTGATGGTTTTCAACAATGTCACGGTAACGCACAACTTTCTTTAAGGTATCAACATTGACTTCCGGCATCCCACACACGAGCTGTTCAAGCTGCCTTTCTGTAAGTAGAGACAGGAGAGGTACAGGGACAATGGCTGACATCCCCTGTCTGACTGCTGCTACCTGAAAATGATCAAACACCACAGAGAAGACGTTAACAGTTTGTGAATTCATTTGTTATTGGGATGCTTTCTCTGTAAATCAAGCATGGTTAATATATAGCCAAGTATTTTTTCAAACAAAGTAACAAATATTTTTTCTAAAACCTTTTTCTAAAGCAATGTAAACTAATCTAGAGAATTGGAGAAAATTGAAAGATCTACTTCTAAAGCGGTGGCTGAAAATGTTATATACTCCACTTTTGTAACAGGTTCAGCTCACGTTATACAGATTTGCATTAAGCAGGGAAATAATGAGTGAGGCAGTGTTGAGCCAGATGCTGGCATGCCCTGATGTGTCATATTGGAATTTTGTCAAAACCGGGATCAAGGTATGCATTTAGAAAATAGCAATATAATTCAGGATGCAACACATATTGAGTGTTTACCGGGTTCGAATCCTGCCCCGGGTGACATTCTGTGTGGAGTTTGCACATTCTCCCCGTGTCTGCGTGGGTTTCCTCCGGGTGCTCCGGTTTCCTCCCACAGTCCAAAGATGTGCGGGTTAGGTTGACTTGGCTATGATAAAAATTGACCCTTAGTGTTAGGGGGGGATTAAATACGTGGGGTTACGGGGATAGGGTGGGATATGTGTCGGTGCAGGCTCGATGGGCCGAAATGGCCTCTATCTGCACTGTGGGGATTCTGTGATTCTGTAATCACATTAATACCAAATAGTAGTTGTTAATTGAATGGTAAGATTTGAAATGCTGACAACTATGATTAAAAACCACAGGAGGGTTCAATTCGTCTCTTCGATCTTTGCTATTACTCAAACCAGTTTTTTTTTGCCTATAATACTTCCTTATAATGAGATGCTATAAACATATGCAAGCCAGGAATGCTGGACAGAATTACAGTATTATATTATTAAGGTGCACAGATTTTTTTAATTCATTGCCATTCACGGGATGTGGGCGTCGCTGGCATAGCCAGCATTTATGGCCCATCCCTAATTGTCCTTAAGAAGGTGGTGGTGAGCCGCCTTCTTTACAACTGAGTGACTTGTGCTAGGCCATTTCAGAGAGCAGTTAAGAGTCAAACACATTGCTGTGGGTCTGGAGTCACATATAGGTAGGGTAACGACTGGGTAACGACAGGAGATTTCATTCCCTAAAAGGACATTAATGAACCAGATGGGTTTTCAAGACAATCCGGTAGTTACATGGTCACCATTACTGATACTAGCTTTTTATTCCAGGTTTATTTAACGGAACATAAATTCCTCAGCTGCCATGGTGGGATTTGAACTCTTGTCTCTGGTTCATTAGTCCAGGCCACTGGATTACTAGTCCAGTAACATTACCACTATGCTATCATTCCCATATCAGGGATAACTCCTTGCAAGCTCACTTTCTTTCAGGTTTCCTCCCTCTTGCCTGGTGCTGATGGTTGTTGATGTGTAATTGAGTGTTTACAGTCACTCCAGCATCTCACCCATGTTTTTATTCAAGTGTGAGCCTAGACTATGCCAGAAAGCTACTCAAAGGGGTGGGGATGTTCGTGAAAGGATGAGTGCCATCTGTTCTTGCTGATCATTCATAAATGCACAATTTTCAGCAGACGTCACTAGACAGTGATTAAACACAGCTAGGGACTCAATTCAGTTGCAAGTGCCTAGACCACTACCATGGGTTGAAATCAGTTAACTCAGCATAGATTTGGGTTCAAGCCTTGGAGCCTCCTTATCCTAATGACTCAGTTTTACACAAGTCAGTGCTTTTACCACCGACCACCAGGGGAGTCCTCACCACCCTCATTTTCAAGGGCTTGGGGAAAGCAGTATTTATCAAATTTGAAGATCCAAGAGACCATTTTGAGATGGCAGAGGAATAGGAGCATAATTAAGTCCACTACTTACAGCTTCACACAGAAATTAAAATAATTTTAAAGGACTTTGATGCTCACCTGTTGATCCAGTTCATGTAATCTATATTCAATCGCTCGCTCTACATACTCCTTCCTGTTTCCAAAAGTCAAAGGTATACTACTTCCTCCAGGAATTATTGGAACAACCTTACCATCTGCACTCTGACCAACAAAAGAATCCAAAGGGATCATCTAGAAAAAAAAATTCAAGACAAATAACATTATAAAAAGTGACCACAATATCCAGCCCACCCCCACTGAAAAAATGCTAAACATTTTTTTAACAATAAGGCTCAAGTTATATTTATTGATGCATACAGTATGGACAATATGAACAAAACTGCATAAAATTACACAATGTTACACAATGATACCAGGGATGCAGGACTTCAGTTATGTGAAGAGACTAGAGAATTTGCGATTGTTCTCCTTAGAGCAGACAAGGTTAAGGGGAGATTTAATGGAGTGTTCAAAATCATGTAGGGTTTTGATAGAGTAAATAGGAGAAACTGTTTCCATTGGCAGAAGGGTCGGTAACCAAAGGACACAGATTTAAGGTAAAAGAACCAGAGGCGAGGGGGGTAGAAATGTTTTCACGCAGCAAGTTTTTATGATCTGGAATGCACTGCCTGAAAGGGTGGTGGAAGCAGATTCAATAACTTTCAGAAGGGACTTGGATAAATACTTGAAGGGGAAACATTTGCAGGGCTATGGGGTAAGGGCAGGTGAATGGGACTAATTGGATAGCTCTTTCAAAGAGCTGGCACAGGCATGACGGGCTGAATGGCCCCTTCTGCGCTGTATCACTCTATGATAAGCTCATATAGCAACTTAAAGAAACAAGAAAACAATCCTGAAATTAACTGTCATTCTAAACCTGAAGTCCTCATGCCATGCAATATTCCATAGGAATAGAGGGCAGGCTGCTTCCAGGTAAGACTGGAAATTCAACATATTGTGAGGCGGGTGCCTATATCCACTATTCTACCATACAACGTGCTGACACACAAACAGACCATTAATTTCAGTATTATGCCTTCCATTTCAATGGCTCAAGTCTCCTAATGCAAGTTAGTCCAGTTTGGCAAAGGAGGTTACAAAATTCAACTGGAAACTTGGCACAGCCCTCACCTCCAGGAAATTTTCCTCTGTTATCCCACTATTGTCCAAATGCAAGATTCCATACAAGCTCCGAATGTAAAGCAAGTCAACCTCCTCCAAATCTTCAGCGGTGAGTGGGATTGAGCAGAGCTGTTTCCACACAAGTGGTGCTAGGTGTAGGTCCAATGGTTTCTTGGTCCGAATAGCTACAGCCATCAGGATTCCCAAAAACTTAAACTGCTGGAGGTGCTCATCAGTGCAAGCTGATGGGTTAAGTAAGAATCTGAAAGAAAATGCAGAGGGGTTTAATTTGAGAATTTTAATTTGTTTTTCCACAATACTTTAAGCCCCCTAGCACCACATGCCGTTTAATGACCAGTTGTGTCACCATGTGATCTGCTCTTTGTGGCCCTGAGCCTACTCCTAAGAGAAACGTTGAGATTTGCCTGGTAGCTAAGTCTCAGATTCTCCTTTGCTGGATTCGTGTCTCCTCTCAACATCATGGCAAGACCAAGATGTATCAACTCTGATACATGCGTCAGCCTTGGTTCAGTAGTAGCACTCTTGCCTCTGTCAGAAGTTCATGGGTTTAAGTCCCATTCCAAAACTTGAGCACATAGCACTGTTGGAGGTGCTGTCTTACAGATTAGACATTAAACGGAGGCCCCATCTGCGCTCTCAGCTGCATTATTCAAAGATAATGAGGGAAGATCTCCCGGTGTTCTGGCCAATATTTATCCCTCAACCTACTTCACTAAAACAGATTATCTAGTCATTAATCTCAGTGCATTTTGTGGGGCCTTGCTATGTACAAATTGGCTGCCATGCTTCCATACACTACAGCAGTGACTACTTGGCTTTAAAGGGATGTGCTGAGGTTGTGAAAGGTGCTATATAAATGCAAGTTCTTTCTTTCATTATTAAAATAAAGCATCTGTTTCACCTGTCTCTGTTGCTACCAACTTCTGCAGTGCCATTTGGTGTTGCAATCAGTAGATCAACCACTCCAGTCTCCAATTCCTGGAAAATAAAGGTAGAAATTAAAATTGTTGCTAATAGAAATTGCAGTTCTTATCTGAACATATTCTCTTAACTATTTAAATTTCATATTACACAAAATCAAAGACACCTTATATTAGTATGAGAGATGATTTTCAATGAAGAGATTTCCAAAACAACTGAATCAAATCACACAAGCCAAAAAATAATCAGAAATATGTAATTATGGTCAAATGATGTGAAGTAATATTTGCTTAGACAAATATATAAAGTGCCAATAGGGACTCAAACAGGCAACCTCCAGGAACAGCATTCAGTCTTTCACTAGCTACTGACAGAATCAAATTCATTTGTAACAAATGGAAATTACATTACTTTTTAAAACTACATTGCCACAATATATGGTTAATAAGATACAAGATTTTGCCGGAATTGATGACAAATACTCTATGAAGTGATAGAAAGCCTAAGAACATCATTGGTAACTGCATATAATGGGTTTGGTATGTCTATGCCACATCAATAACAAATTGTGTTTTTATAGCGTCTTTAATGTAGAAAAACAACCCAAGGTGCTTCACAGAGGCATAATAAAGAAAATGGACTTTGAGCCAAAAATGGTGATATTAGGAATGTGACCAAAAGCTTAGTCAAAGAGGTGGGTTTTAATGAGGGTGTTAAAGGAGAAGGAGGTGGAGAGGTGGATGGGTTTAATGAGGGAATTCAACAACTTAGGACTTAGGTGCTTGAAGGCATGTTTGTCAATAGTGGGACAAATGGAAAAGGGAATGCACAAGAGGCCAGAGTCAGAGGAATAGAGAGAGTTTGGAAGGGGAGGATATAAGACTGGAGGAAGTTACAAAGATATGGAGGGAAAGGTCATGAGGGATTTAAACACGAGGATGAGAATTTAAAATTTGAGATGCTGAAGGACCGGGAGCCAATGTAGAACAGCATGGACAGAGGTGATTGGTGAGTGGGACTTAATTCAGGATAGGATACGGGCAGTAGAGTTTTGGATGAGCTGATGTTTACGGAGGGTGAAGGATGGGCGATTGGCCAGGAGAGCATTGGAATAGTCAAGTCTAAAGTTGATAAAGACATGGCTGAGGGTACCAGCAGCAGATGGGCCAAGGTAGAGATGAAAGCAGGTGATGTTATGGAGGTGGAAGTAGGTAGACTTTGTGATGAAGATGATATAGGGTTGGAAGCTCATCCTTATTCCTTACCATGCTTCCTGAATGTAGAATTATTTATGCTTTATAGACCCCAAGTTCTATCATAACACACATCTTTTATGGCTCTCCTATTCTCTATACTCCTCTAGACCCGCCTACCATCCTTCCTCATCTAACTATCAGCATAACCCTCTATTCTCTTCTCCCTCATGTGCTTATTCAGCCTCCCCCTGAATGCATCTATACTGTTCGTGTCAACCACTCCCTGTGGTAGCGAGTTCCACACTCTTACCACTCTGTGGGTAAAGAAGTTTCTTCTGAATTCCCTCTTTGATTTCTTGGTGACTATTATATTGATGGCCCCTAGTTTTGTTCTTCTCCACAAGTGGAAACACTCTGTATCTACTCTATCAAAGCCTTTCATAATTTTAAAGACCTCTATTAGGTCACCCCTCAACCTTCTCTTTTCAAGAGAAAAGAGACCCAGCCTGTTCATCCTTTCCTGATAGCTATAACCTCGCAGTCCTGGTATCATCCTTGTAAATCATCTGTGGAGAAGCTGAATGAAAGAAGAATTTAAATGTACCATGTTCTAAAATAATGTTCATCTAATTTGTTTGCAATTGAGTACAACAAATATATAGAACAGGTGCTCAACCGTGGTACAATTACTGGTGTGCCAACACTCTGATGAATGAATAGATTGGTGCTGCTATGAAGGAACTGAGTGATTGAAAATCCAAACAGCCATTTCTGGTGCTCAGACTGGTACATTTAGCGTGGGTGGAGGACACCATCACAAGAAAGGGTTATATACATCAACATTAACAGACTCAAATTACATCAAATCAAAATTGTTAAGTAGATTGACTGAAAAAAATGTCTTGCTGCAGTAGATCAACCTGATCTTGAAATGTGAAAATAAGTATGATTCAACAGTGTGTTAAAAGAAGATTCCCTCCTTAACCTTCTAATCTTGTCTTTCCCCTAATATTCCTCTTTCACACTGTGATATCTCTCACAAGATTCCTTAGAAGTTTAGAGCACAGAAGGCAACCACTTAGGAAATTTTGTTTATGCCAGTTCTTTGCTACAGCAATCCATATCTAATCCCACTGCACTTCTCTCTTCCATTTGAATCCCGAAGGGGTTTCTATTTTCGCACACCTGTCAGCATATTTCCAATGATCTTATATTCTCACTCCCTATTTTTCTTTCCAGAATGCATTATCTTCGCCACATTAAATTGCATCCATCACCTTTCTGCCATTCCACTAATCCGCTCATGTCTTCCTGAACCCTTTTATAGTGCTCACTTTTTTACTAAATCCACTACTTTTGTGCCATCAGCAAATGTGATAATATGGCCCTGAATTCGCAGTCGGCGGCATAGCTAACGAGTACGCCGCCGACATCGCAAGGAAATCTGCACTTACCTCATGCGGACCCCACTTCGATAACCTGCTTTCAAACGCTGCAGAGTTGTGCGCAGCGTAGTGTCCCACCGAGCCCAGGAGCGCACCGTTGTGCGTATGCGAACCTGGGATCACGTGGGGCAGTGTGCTTTTCACTTCCTGACTCTTAGCCAATCAGGAAACAGAGGAGATTGCTGATTTGTATGATTTATAGAAGCCATGATGTGGAGATGCCGGTGTTGGACTGGGGTGGACAAAAGTGAGAAGTCGCACAACACCAGGTTATAGTCCACCTTACTTCACCTGACGAAGGAGCAGCCGCTCCGAAAGCTTGTGATTTCAAATAAACCTGTTGGACTATAACCTGGTGTTGTGCGACTTCTCACTTTTGATTTATAGAAGACAAGGCAGTATGAAACATTCATTAAAAAGCACAGAGCTAAGCTTCATGGAGGTGCAAAGTATGAGCTGACAGGTGTACATCATATTTACATTTACAGTATCAGCTGCAGTAAACTGCATAAGCTTGGCAGCAACTGAAATCTTCAAAACAACAAATAATGGGGCAATATTTATTTTAACATTCTGGCAATCTTTAAAGTTGTGTAAATCAAAGCATGTATCTTTGTGCTGGGAACCTGACAGACAGTTGATTTACTTAATACTCCCAAAGTGAAATTCTGGGTAAACTCAACGGCAATACCAGGGACCTTTCTTTATCTCTCCTTTATACAGATATACATACATGACTCAGAAGTGGAATTTAAAAAAATAAATAAATTTGTTTTTATGGGATGTGGGCGTCGCTGGCAAGGTCAGCATTTATTGCCCATCTCTAGTTGCCCTGGAGAAGGTGGTGGTGAGCTGCCTTCTTGAACTGCTGCAGTTCGTGTAGTGAAGTTAGGGAGGGAGTTCCAGGATTTTGACCCAGTGACGATGAAGGATCAGCGATATACTTCTAAGTCAGGATGGTGTGTGACTTGGAGGGGAACTTGGGAGGTGGTGGTGTTCCCATGCACCTGCTGCCCTTGTCCTTCTAGGTAGAAGAGGTCGCAGATTTGGGAGGTGCTGCCGAAGAAGCCTTGGCGAGTTGCTGCAGTGCATCTTGTAGATGGTACACACTGCAGCCACGGTACGCTGGTGGTGGAGGGAGTGAATGTTTAAGGTGGTAGATGGGGTGCCAATCAAGTGGGCTGCTTTGTCCTGGATGGTGTCGAGCTTCTTGAGTGTTGTTGGAGCTGCACTCATCCAAGCAAGTTGAGAGTATTCAATCACACTCCTGACTTGTGCCTTGTAGATGGTGGAAAGGCTTTGGGGAGTCAGGAGGTGAGACACTCGCCGCAGAATACCTAGCCTCTGAACTGCTCTTGTTGCCACAGTATGTGTGTGGCTGGTCCAGTTAAGTTTCTGATCAATGGTGACCCCCAGGATGTTGATGGTGGGGGATTCGGCAATGGTAATGCCGTTGAATGTCAAGGGGAGGTGGTTAGACTCTCGCTTGTTGGAGATAATCATTGCCTGGCACTTGTGTGGTGCGAATGTTACCAGCCACTTATCTGCCCAAGCCTGAACGTCGTCCAGGTCTTGTTGCATGCGGGCATGGACTGCTTCATTATCTGAGGAGTTGTGAATGGTGCTGAACACTGTGCAGGCATCAGCGATCATCCCCATTTCTGACCTTATATTGGAGGGAAGGTCATTGATGAAGCAGCTAAAGATGGTTGGGCCTAGGACACTGCCCTGAGGAACTCCTGCAGTAATGTCCTGGGGCTGTGATGATTGACCTCCAACCACCACAACCATCTTCCTTTGTGCTAGATATGACTCCAGCCAGTGGAGAGTTTCCCCCCGATTCCCACTGACTTTACTAGGGCTCCTTGATGCCACACTCGGTCAAATGCTGCCTTGATGTCAAGGGCAGTCACTCTCACCTCACCTCTGGAATTCAGCTCCTTTGTCCATGTTTGGACCAGGGCTGTAATGGGGACGGGAGCCGAGCGGTCTTGGCGGAACCCAAACTGGGCATCAGTGAGCAGGCTATTGGTGAGAAAGTGCCGTTTGATAGCACTGTCGATGGCACCTTCCATCACTTTGCTGATGATTGAGAGTAGACTGATGGGGCGGTAATTGGCCGGATTGGATTTGTCCTGCTTTTTGTGGACAGGACATACCTGGGCAGTTTTCCACATTGTTGGATAGATGCCAGTATTGTAGCTGTACTGGAACAGCTTGGCTAGAGGCATGGCTAGTTCTGGAGCACAAGTCTTCAGCACGATAGCCGGGATGTTGTCAGGGCCCATAGCCTTTGCTGTATCCAGTGCGCTCAGCTGTTTCCTGATATCATGTGGAGTGAATTGAATTGGCTGAAGATTGGCTTCTGTGATGGTGGGGACCTCAGGAGGAGGCCGATATGGATCATCCACTCAACACTTCTGGCTGAAGATGGTTGCAAACGCTTCAGCCTTGTCTTTTGCACTCACGTGCTGGACTCCACCATCATTGAGGATGGGGATATTCATGGAGCCTCCTCCTCCCGTTAGTTGTTTAATGGTCCACCACCATTCACGACTGGATGAGGCAAGACTGCAGAGCTTTGATCGGATCCTTTGATTGTGGGATCGCTTAGCCCTGTGTATAGCATGCTGCTTCCACTTTTTAGCATGCATGTAGTCCTGTGTTGCAGCTTCCCCAGGTTGGCACCTCATTTTTAGGTGCACCTGGTGCTGCTCCTGGCATGCTCTTCTACACTCCTTATTGAACCAAGATTGGTCCCCCGGCTTGATGGTAATGGTAGTGTGAGGGATATGCAGGGCCATGAGGTTATAGATTGTGGTGGAATACAATTCTGCTGCTGCTGCTGATGGCCCACAGCACCTCATGGATGCCCAGTTTTGAGCTGCTAGATCTGTTCTGAATCTATCCCATTTAGCACGGTGGTAGTGCCACACAACACGATGGAGGGTGTCCTCAGTGTGAAGACGGGACTTCGTCTCCACAATGACTGTGCGGTGGTCACTGCTACCAATACTTTCATGGACAGATGCATCTGCGACAGGTAAATTGGTGAGGACGAGATCAAGTAGGTTTTTCCCTCGTATTGGTTCTCTCACCACCTGTCGCAAGCTCAGACTGGCAGCTATGTCCTTCAGGACTCGGCCAGCTCGGTCAGTAGTGGTGCGTCCTTCAGGACTCGGCCAGCTCGGTCAGTAGTGGTGCTACCAAGCCACTCCTGGTGATGGACATTGAAGTCCCCCACCCAGATGGCAGACGCTGACTGACCTCATCTCGAGGATGGATATTAACGTAGGCTTGGGCCTTCATCGCCCCACTGATGTACAGCAAGGTGCTCTCCAGCTCCTTGCTAGCAGGGAAGTGCTGGTGGCCCATGAGAGGGATGATGGTGAGAGGGGACATGATAGTGGGGGCTCTTCTCAAAGCGCTCCCACTTCTACACCGTTGCCTCCACCTCAGTTTGAGCCCCACTTGCTACCTCGGATCCTGATGGCTGATTCTGTCCCTGCACAGTTGCAGGCAGAGCAGTCTTTGGCGGGGCCCTCACAGGCTCCAAAACCCAGAGGACGTCCGCCAAAAGTGTCAAAGCAGTAGCAGCAGGGAAGTGAGCAGCCTGCCTCCTCTACCTCTGCTGAAGCCACAGGGGTTGCACCTCGTAGAAGCACAGGGAAAAGAAAAAAGACAAAATCCTAGATGCAGAAGGGTATGCACATGGGTGTACGAAAAAATGTTAATGTTAAGTTTCAGTTATATTTATGATGCACAAATGTATTTCTTTGCACAACTTTCCTGTCTTGGCCATTTTTGCCTGCTACCTCAGAAGTAGCTTTGTCACTTGGACTGAATGATGAGACATTAGTTAACCTCGAGCTATGGGAGTTTGGGAGAGAGGAATGCCGTGGTCATTGTAGGACTGCTTTGTGATGTTGTTGGGGGTGGGGTTTGGGGAGAAATTAGTCCAGCATCTGGGAGTCATATTGGTGTACTGGTGCAAGTTAAGTAAATCTGGCTATTATGCAGCCATCCCAGGCAGCAATGTGTGCCGCTGTTGGTGCCATCTCCAAGTCAGGTTTCATCCTCCTCCTCCTCGTTTTCCACCTGTTCCTCCTCCGAAGAGGCTGTGCGCTCTGCGTCTTGCTCCTCCTGCTGCGCTATGTTGTGCAGCACACGACGATGATTCTGGAGACCCTGGCTGGTGCGTACTGAAGGGCTCCTCCAGATCTGTCAAGGCTTCTGAAGCACATCTTCATCATGCCAATTGCTTGCTTTGACACATCTGGTGGATATGTGGCTGTCATTATAACGCTCCCCAGGCTCATTGCTCGGCCTCCTCAAAGGTGTCATCAGCCACGTCTTCAGTGGATAGCCCTTGTCTCCAAGCAGCCAGCCGGTAAGTCTGTTTGGAGGTGCAAAGAACTGAGGGAGGGTGGACTGGTGTAGCACGAAAGAGTCATGACAGCTGCCAGGGAATCTGGCACACACATGCATGATGATCTTTGTATGGTTGCAGACGAGCTGCACATTGAGGGAGTGGAATCCCTTACGGTTCACAAACACTCCTGGGTGATGTGGGGGTGCCTTGATGACCACGTGTGCAGTCGATGACTCCCTGCACCTGTGGGAAGCCAGCCAGAGCCACAAAGCCGAGCACCCGTTCAGTAACACTGGCTTCATCAGTGGCAAAGTTTACCTAAATGGCTGACTTGTCAAACATGGCATTTGTCACCTGAGTGATGCATTTGTGGGTGGCCAACTGTGAGATCCTGCAAATGTCTGCTGCAGATCCCTGGAAGAAGCCTGAGGCGAAGAAGTTGAGGGTGGTGATGAATTTGACAGCCACTGGTAAGGCGTGTCCACCAGGTCCTCTGGGTATCAGGTCTTCTTTCAGCAAGCTACAAATGTCTGCGACAACCTGGTGTGATAGCCTGAGTCTCCTGAAGCACTGCTATTCAGTTATGTCCAGTGGGGTTCCGCAGGGCTCAGTACTAGGTCCCTTGCTTTTTGTGGTATATATCAATGATCTAGACTTGAATATAGGAGGTATGATTAAGAAGTTTGCAGATGATACTAAAATCGGCTGTGTGGTTGATACTGAAGAAGGAAGCTGTAGACTGCAGGAAAATATCAATAAATTGGTCAGGTGGGCAGAATAGTGGCAAATGGAATTCAATCCGGAGAAGCGTGAGGTAATGCATTTGGGGAGGGCTAACAAGGAAAGGGAATACATATTAAATGGTAGGACACCGAGTAGTGTAGAGGAACAAAGGGACCTTGGAATGCATGTCCACAGATCCCTGAAGGTAGCAGGCCAAGTAGATAAGGTGGTTAAGAAGGCATACGGAATGTTTGCCTTTATTAGCCGTGGCATAGAATACAAGAGCAGGGGGGTTATGCTTCAACTGTATAAAACACTAGTTAGGCCTCAGCTAGAGTACTGCGTGCAGTTCTGGTCACCACATTACAGGAAAGATGTGATTGCACTGGAGAGGGTATAGAGGAGATTTACAAGGATGTTGCCGGGAGTAGAGAATCTTAGCTATGAGGAAAGACTGGATAGGCTGGGTCTGTTTTCCTTGGAACAGAGGAGGCTGAGGGGAGACCTTATTGAGGTGTATAAAATTATGAGGGGCCTAGATAAAGTGGATAGAAAGGACCTATTTCACTTAGCAGAGGGGTCAAAAACCAGGGGGCACAGATTTAAAGTAATTGGTGGAAGGTTTGGAGGGGATTTGAGGGGAAATTTCTTCACCCAGAGGGTTGTGGGGGTCTGGAACTCAGTGCCTGAAAGGGTGGTAGAGGCAGGAACCCTAACCACATTTAAAAAGTACTTGGATGTGCACTTGGGATGCTCTAACCTGCAGGGCTACAGGCCAAGAGCTGGGAAGTGGGATTAGACTGGATAGCTCTTTGTTGGCCGGCGCAGACACGATGGGCCGAAATGGCCTCCTTCCGTGCTGTAACTTTCTATGATTCTAAAGCTCATCCTCTGCCTGTATACCGTGTTGGGGGTATCGCCTCTGGAGCAGTGCACCCCTATGCTCACCCCCTCTCTCCTGTGGAGCATCAGGTCGTTAAGGAGAAGGCTGCTGTTGTGGTTGCTGCTGCTTCTGGTGTTGTGGCTGCTGCTGGTGTGGCTGGTGTTGTTGGGGCTCATCTTGGTTCGATTCTGAGGTCCCAGGTGAGACAGCATAAGCGGCACCCATGCTGATCTAATCGATGGCAGGTAAAGTGGAGATCAGAGGCACAATCCCACAATGTTCTGATAGTGACTAGCAATGTGGTGAGAGTGGCTTCCGAGGTTGCAGAAATGACCTGAAAACTCCTGACAGCTAAATCTCTGCAAAAAATTGAGTCAGCAAGAGCTTTTCCATTAGGCAAGGAAGCAGGTGCAATATGGGAGTGTTTTTGTTTTTCCCAGCTGTCACTTAATGGACTAATTTTGGCTTTCAATAGGGAATTGGATAAGTACATGAAGAAAAGTATTTGCAGGGCAGGGGAGTGGGACAAGCTGAAGTGCTCTTGCAGAGAGCCAGCACAGACTCGACGGGCCAAATGGCCTCTTTCTGTGCTGTAATCATTCTATGATTCGCACAATGGCCAATGAGCTTCTGCCTACCATTCACAGGCTAGGTTCATGAGGTGTGTGACTCCTGTGCTCAAGAAGTTAAAGCCAAAAACTTATGTTAAACTTATCTTCCAAAATTCTATAGACTCTGGAATAGTTCCCATGGATTGGAGGGTAGCTAATGTAACCCCACTATTTAAAAAAGGTGGGAGAGAGAAAACAGGGAATTATAGACCGGTAAGCCTGACATCGGTAGTGGGGAAAATGCTAGAGTCCATTATAAAAGATGTAATAGCAGAGCACTTGGAAAACTGTGACAGGATCGGACAAAGTCAACATGGATTTACAAAAGGTAAATCACGCTTGACTAATCTACTGGAATCTTTTGAGGATGTAACTGGTAGAATAGATAAGGGAGAACCAGTGGATGTGGTGTATTTGGACTTTCAGAAGGCTTTCGATAAGGTCCCGCATAAGAGATTAGTGTGCAAAGTTAAAGCACATGGGATTGGGGGTAAGGTACTGACTTGGATAGAGAACTGGTTGGCAGACAGGAAGCAAAGAGTTGGAATAAACGGGTCTTTTTCCGAGTGGCAGGCAGTGACTAGTGGGGTACCGCAGGGATCGGTACTAGGACCCCAGTTATTCACAATATCTATTAATGATCTAGACGAGGGAACTAGATGTAATATCTCCAAGTTTGCAGACGACACAAAGCTGGGTGGGCGTGTGTGTTGTGAGGAGGATACAGAGAAACTCCAGTATGATTTGGACAAGTTGGGTGATTGGGCAGATGCATGGCAGATGCAGTATAATGTGGATAAATGCGAGGTTATCCATTTTGGTGGCAAAAACAGGAAGGCAGATTATTATCTGAACGGCAATAGATTGGGAAAAGGGGAAGTGCAATGAGACCTGGGAGTCCTTGTGCACCAGTCGTTGAAGGTAAGCATGCAGGTGCAGCAGGTGGTTAAGAAGGCAAATGGTATGTTGGCCTTCATAGCGAGAGGATTCGAGTACAGGAGCAAGGATGTCTTGCTGCAATTGTACAGGGCCTTGGTGAGACCACACCTTGAGTATTGTGTGCAGTTTTGGTCGCCTTATCTGAGGAAGGATGTTCTTGCAATGGAGGGAGTGCAGCGAAGATTCACCAGACTGATACCTGGGATGGCAGGAATGACATATGAAAAGAGATTGGGACGAATGGGCTTGTATTCGCTAGAGTTTAGAAGATTGAGAGGGGATCTCATTGAAACTTATAAAATTCTAACAGGACTAGACAGACTAGATGCAGGAAGGATGTTCCCGATGGCGGGGGAGTCCAGAACCAGGGGTCACAGTCTAAGGATAAGGGGTAAGTCATTTAGGACTGACATGAGGAGGAATTTCTTCACCCAGAGAGAGTGGTGAACCTGTGGAATTCTCTACCACAGAAGGCAGTTGAGGCCAATTCATTAAATATATTCAAGAAGGAGTTAGATATATTTCTTAAGACTAAAGGGATCAAGGGATATGGGGAGAAAGCAGGGACAGGGTACTGAATTTGGATGATCAGCCATGATCGCATTGAATGGCAGAGCAGGCTAGAGGGGCCGAATGGCCTACTCCTGCTCCTATCTTCTATGTTAAAAAGCCTCTTAAGGGTTTCTCAACAAGTATTTAAGTACTCCCGAGCGGGTCCATGGTGCGCTAGGAAACTTGCCCGAGTTAAATGCGGAGATCGGCGGGATGACAGTGGGTTCCTGACACGCTGGCAATTTCCGCGATTTTTACTGCTGACCCGCCCCCAAACCCGCACGCTTGGCACTGGGAAAATTCCGGCCAAAGTATTTACAGCTGAGAAACGAGTCATTCAGCCCAACAGGTCCATGCCGGAGTTTATGCTCCACACGAGCCTCCGCTCACCCTTCTCCATCTAACCCCATCAACATATCCCTCTATTCCTTTCTCCATCATGTGTTTATCTAGCTTCCCCTGAAATGCATCTATGCTAGTCTCCTCAACTACTCCTTGTGGTAAGTGAGTTCCACATTCTAACTACTCTCTGGGTAAAGAAGTTTCTCCTGAATTCCCTATTGAATTTATTAGTGACCATCATATATGGATGGCCCCCAGTTCTGGTCTCACCCGCAAGTGGAAACATCTTCTCTATGTTTACCCGATCAAACTCTTTCATAATCTTGAAGACCTCTATCAAGTCACCTCTCAGTCTTCTCTTTTCTAGAGAAAAGAGCCCCAGCCTGTTCAATCTTTCCTGATAGGTATCACTTCTCAGTTCTGGTATCATTCTAGTAAATCTTTTTTGCACCTTCTCCAGTGCCTCTCTATCCTTTTTATAATATGGAGACCAGAACTGTGCACAGTACTCCAAAGTGTGGTCTAACTAAGTTTCTGTACAAGTTTAACATAACTTCCCTGCTTTTCAATTCTATCGCTCTAGAAATGAACCCCAGAGCTTTGTTTGCTTTTTTAATGGCCTTATTAACCTGTGTCGTTACTTTTAGTGACTTGTGTATCCGTACCGCCAGATCCCTCTGTCCCTCTCCCCCATTTAGACACTAATTTTTCAAGGAATATGTGGCCTCCTTATTCTTTCTACCAAGTGTACTATCTCACACTTAACTACATTGAAGTTCATTTGCCAATTACACTCACATTCTGCGAATTTATTAATGTCTTCCTGTAATTTGCCGCAGTACTCTTCAGTATTAACTGCACCCCCCAATTCAGTGTCATTCACAAATTTTGAAATGGTACTTCCAATTCACAAGTCGAAATGGTTTATGTAAATGAGCAACAAAAGTGGTCCAATCTACCTTTAATCCCTATTCTCAGTTTTGTAGCCAGCTTGCTATCCATTTTGCTACTTGCCCCTGACTCCTCTGTGACAGCCTGAAATCTTTTAGAACACAGTGCCAATTTGGCAAATGATTTATTTGTATATAAAGTGGACCACTGATCTCTCAGTTACCAAAATGATGAGGTACAAAAACAAATCAGAAGTACAAAAGTCACAATATCCAAAGTCTAACATAATTTAATCATTAAACACTCTTCAAACTATTTAAATAACATTAGATTACCTTTGTAGTTCTTCATAACAAGTGAATAATCTGCTATCAAATAGGAGAGAATCCACATGGACACTACCATATAAAAGTTTAGCACCTTGTAAAAGCCATTTTTCTCTCCTTACTGCCAAATACAGTCATACTTCATTTCTTACTGAAGGAGGTATGCAGACTGCATTTAAACAAGGGGCCGATTTTCGGCCGCATGTTCAGGTGCAAACAATCTGCTAAGGTGGCCAAGATGGGGTCTTGAACTGTAACGCCGGTTTAGTCTGCATTTAGTGCAAGATGCCATCTTGGTAAAGGAGTTGAAGCCTTCGCTAGGAACGGCTGCCCGGAGGCTCGTTGAATAGCTGCTTGCATTCATTAAAGAGGTTGCATGGCATTTTGGTGGATAGCGCTTGTCCTAACGCCCTCTCTTCACAGCGGACAGCTGTTTGGGAGTAAACACTGCGTTGATATTGATTTCAAGCGCTACTTGAAGGGATACTCAGCATTTCACGTTCATTGCTGCTGGAGCTGTGAAGAGGACCTCTGAAACACATCGGGAGACCTTCTGGGACACTTTGTCAAGACTTCACCAACACTCTATCAACATTTATTCTGCAAATTCTCTGAGGACTTCACCTAAAAAGAGTAAGTGCTGTGCTACTCCACCTTATAGGAGTTACCAGGAGAAAGTGAGTGCTTGGTCATGGGCATCTTGCTAGGGGTCTCCCTTGGTTGGTAGGAGGACATGAGGCCAGGCAGAGCAGCACCAGCTGCTGCTGGAGAGAGGGACAGGAGGGCGAGGTGGCGTCCATCTCCTCCTGCGGATACAGGGCATCCCTCCTCCTCTAGACGGCATCCACCAGGACCTCCAGTGTTGCATCCGAGAACCTGTGCGCCCTCTCCCTCAGTCTCCGAGTCATCCTGCAACGTGCCGCGGTGTGCCAGCTAGAGCACTCCACACCTTCAGTGGAAGTGAGTGCGTGGAGCCCTCATAAACTGCTCCACGAAAATTGCATCTAATCAGCACTTGAGTGCTAAACCTGCAGGTGTCTGGGTTAGCACCTCCAGGCAAATTCAAATTGTGGTAATCAGCAATTCAGACCAAAATTATGTGCCAAATCCAGACTTTCAAACAGGCTAGTCTTATTAGCACTGCACCCATTTAGCGCCTGTTTTCATCCTTTGGCCAGAATAACCCCCAAGAAGTTTAAACTTAGCCTGTTTTCATAAAGAATGATGGGCACAGGAAACACCCACTGACTGTATTTGGAAATGTTCAAGATTATTAAAGAGATTGACAGACAAATTGTCCACTACAGTGAAGGGTTTAAATATCAATGGACACAAATTAGTTAGGAATAGGAAAGAAAGTCAGAAGGCAATAGATTTGAAAGGCCTATCTGTATGATACCTACAATCACACACCTGAGCTATAAAGGAGAAACTACAGAAGCTGAGTTTTTTTACACTAAAGACTAAGGGCCATCTTATTGAGATTCTGACCAGCTGGTCCCTCAGAAAATGTTCACTACAGCCCTGAGAGTGACAATGAGAGGGCATCTAATAAAGCTTAGAAGAGAGAAGGTGAATGAACAGATCAGATCTAATTATTTCACTCAGAGGGTGGTGAACATTTGGACTGAATTTCCAGAGAACCGATTGAGGTTGATAGCATCAGTAATTTTAAGAGGGAGTTAGACAGGCCTGTGGTGAGGAAATAAATTGAGGGTATAGGGAATCAACTGTGTATTCTGTTTTTAAACTCTGGGGGAAAAATGATCTTTTCCAGTCCTGGTTGTTTCTATGGACTTGAGGGAGAAAGGAATAGAAGGATATGTTGATAGGGTAAGGTGAAGTAAGGTGGGAGAAGGCTCATGTGGAGTATAAACACCGACATAGTTGGGCTGAATAGCCTGTTACGGTGCTTTAAATTCTATGTAATTCTATGTAAATGCAAATTTACCTGACACATTTCTGTAATTGTGTCATCAAATACCCCACCAGCATCATCAGCACCTTCTCCGATCAGCTTCACTTTCCAGGCTCGTGATGGAAGCCTCAGTTCTGAGGCATTGAGCTGCACAACTTGCTTGGCAATCTGAATGAAGATAGGCTTGGTTGATCGGCCCCTGTATGTCACATATAAATGTAAATAAACATAATGGCAATACATTTTCTGTGTAAATTCAAAAGTGCAGAGCTGATGCTATGAATTTGTCGTGCAAATATTAATATATGGACAGTTTATGAAAGAAATTTCAATTTCCCAAAATATGATTAAAGGTTTTATTTCAACCTGACGTTGAAAACAAGTTCTGATTCGTAAATAAGATTGCTGTTCTGGGGTATTAATTGGTTTAAAGCACCATCGTGTGCTGAGGAAAGCAATGACCTGCCCTGTCTGATCTAGCATTGTTGTGCTAACATTAAAACAGCAAAAATATTAAGCTCATTTTTAATACTGGCAGAACTCAGTACGCGAGTCATAAACTTCAAGATGAGACATACCCCTAGATGAGTCTTGTTGACCTACGTCATGTAAGTAACAAATTTATTTACAGTATAAAAGCAGTACAAATTTTCAGATAAAATTCATTCCTAGAACTTAGGCAGTTTTCAAAGTGTTTATATGGCATGATCTTCATATAGAAATCTGAATATGAAATTTGCTTGAATTAAGTTGTTTGAAAATAGCACTGCTAGAAGAATTACATAGTCGGCCCATTCTTCAAGAATACCAAGACTACTACCTTCCTATTACAGCAACCAGCTGCTTTTTTTCAAATTAACTAGTGCCTTGGCCTCAACCGCCCTTCCTGATAACCTATTTTAAAAAAAATCATTCATGGGATGTGGGCGTCGCTGGCAAGGCCAGCATTTATTGCCCATCCCTAATTGCCCTTGAGAAGGTGCTGGTGAGCCGCCTTCTTGAACCGCTGCAGTCCGTGTGGTGAAGGTACTCCTGCAGTGACTTTGTCGTAATGGTTTGGTACAACTGAGTGGCTTGCTAGGCCATTTCAGAGGGCAGTTAAGAGTCAACCACACTGCTGTGGGTCTGGAGCCACGTATAGGTCAGACTGGGTGAGGATGGCAGATTGCCTTCCCTAAAGGACATTAGTGAACCAGATGGGTTTAATGTTCCAGTTGTCAATTACCCTCTTATGCAAAAATTTACTGACATCAGCTCTAAAGTGCCTTTCGTAACCCTGAACTTTGACCCTCTTATCCTGCTGTGCTGGCATATCAGAAAGTGTTTTTTCTGAGTTTGCTTTCTCCATGCTGTTAATTATTGCATATAGCTGGCTGCCCTCTGAGATTCCTCTTTTCACGGCTGAAAAACACTTTTATAATTTCATAATTCAGTCCTGTAATACCAGCGATCAATAGTGAACTCAAGCTACCATCACTTTGGATTATTTTAGTAATGACTCTAATGGCCCGGAATTTGCAGCCCTGATGACGGCAAACTGGCAGCGCTCGGCGTCATTTCACCTTTGAAACTGACTACAGCTTCAGGAGTTAGTGCAAGTGTAGCCTAATGCGGAAATCCTGAAGTTGCGGTCTGTCATTCACTGCTGCAACACTGGCTGCGCTGTGCCTCCCCACAGAGCCGGCAATCAGTGTAATCTCTCAAATCATGGAAACTGACGAAAACTTTGGCTCTTCCGCAGTAATTACGCTGTTAAATACCCCATTAAAAGTTAGACCCAAGGTGGTTTGAACAGTGTATCGACTGCTAAACAAAGGTTATGGCCCTGAAAAATTAATTTTAATTTTGTGCAGTGTCATATTTATCCATTCTAAACTTTAAACTTTTTTAAATTAAAAAAAAAAGTTTGTTGATCTTTATTTCAGCGTTGCCTTTTCCCCATGCGAGAACCCCAATCCTTGTTTTGCTCTCCCTTACATTTTTTAAAAAGTTAGAATTTTAAGAGCTGACTCAATTCCTGGTTCGCAGTCTGTGAGAATTCTGCGTTTTGATTGGCTGCTTAGACAGCTTGTTGATGTCACAGCAGCTCATGCTATGGGATTCTCACTATACTAACGTTGATTTGAATTACGGGTTGGAAAACCCGAACTTCTCAACAAAGAGATCGCAAGATCTTTGTGCGAAGCTTACTTGGGGGCCAGCAGCGAACGTCTTTGCTTCACTGCTGACCGCAAATTCTGGGCAATATCTTTAGTAATATCAGTGTTATCTTATAATTATTCATGTCCCTATCCTCCTTCCAGCAGGAAAACAATCCTCCATTAAGTTCAACATTATAAATCTATTGTTTTCATCAATGTTGTAACTTTTAGAAATATCACTATGAACAGGAGTAGGCCATTCAGCCCCTCGAGCCTGTTCTGCCATTTAATTAGATTACAGATCTGTATCTTAACGCCATCTACCCACCTTGGTGCCATAACCCTCAATACCCTTGCTATATAAAAATCTGCCAATCTCAAGTTTTTAAATTTTCAATTGACCTAGCCTCAACAGCTTTTCAAGGAAAGAGAATTCCAGATTTCCACTATCCTTTGTGTGAAGGAGTGTTTCCTGACATCATCCTTGAACGGCCTAGCTCTAATTTTAAGGTTATGCCCCCTTGTTCTGGGCTCCCCATCAGAGGAAATTGTTTCTCTCTATCTACCCTATCAACGCCGTTAAACATCTTAAACACCTCAATTAGATCACCCCTCAATCTTCTATACACAAGCCTAGTCTACACAATCTGACCTCATAACTGAACCCTTTTAGCCCTGGTTTCATTCTGGTGAACCTGCACTGTACCCTCTCGAAGGCCAATATATCCTTCTTGAGGTGCGGTGTCCAAAACTAAATGCAATACTCTAAATGTTTTTTTTATTTGTTCCTGGGATGTGGGCATTGCTGGCAAGACCAGCATTTATTGCCCATCCCTAATTGCCCTTGAGAAGGTGGTGGTGAGCCGCCTTCTTGAACCGCTGCAGTCCGTGTGGTGATGGTACTCCCACAGTGCTGTTAGGGAGGAGTTCCAGGATTTTGACCCAGCGACGATGAAGGAACGGCAATATATTTTCAAGTCAGGATAGTGTGTGACTTGGAGGGGAACGTGCAGGTGATGGTGTTTCCATGCGCCTGCTGCCCTTGTCCTTCTAGGTGGTAGAGGTCGTGGGTTTGGGAGGTGCTGTCGAAGAAGCCTTGGCGAGTTGCTGCAGTACATCTTGTACACACTGTAGCCGCGGTATGCCGGTGGTGGAGGGAGTGAATGTTTAAGGTGGTAGATGGGGTGCCAATCAAGCGGGCTGCTTTGTCCTGGATGGTGTCGAGCTTCTTCAGTGATGTTGGAGCTGCACTCATCCAGGCAAGAGGAGAGTATTCCATCACACTCCTTACTTGTCCCTTGTAGATGGTGGAAACGCTTTGGGGAGTCAGCAAGTGAGACACTTGCCACAGAATACCCAACCTCTGACCTGCTTTTGTGGCCCCAGTATTTACGTGGCTGGTCCAGTTAAGTTTCTGGTCAATGGTGACCCCCAGGATGTTGATGTTGGGGGAAATTCCGTTGAATGTCAAGAAGCGGTTGTTAGACTCTCTCTTGGAGATAGTCTTGTGTGGCGCGAATGTTACTTGCCACTTTCTTCCCTAAAGGATATTAGTGAGCCAGATGGGTTACTGATGCTAGCTTTTTTTTCCCCAGATTTCCCCAACTGCCGTGGTGGGATCTGAACTCGTGTCTCTGGATCATTAGTCCAGGCCTCTGGATTACTAATCGAGTAACATTACCAATATGCTACCATTCCTGCTAACATAACTTCCACCCCTTTGTATTCCAGCCTTGAGATAAAGGCCAACATTCCATTAGCTTTTTAAATTATTTTTGTATCTGTCCAGTAGCTTTTAGTGATTCCCCCCATTGAACTCCATCTGGCACAGTTTTACCCACTCAATGTATCTTTAACCCACTCACTTAATCTATCAATGTTGCTTTGCAACTTTCTGCTCCCATCCACACTGTTTACTGCGCCATCCAACTTAGTGCCGAGAGCAAGCACAGATATATGGCTCTTTATTTCTTCATCCAAGTCATTGGTAAATATAGTGAAAGGCTGAGGCCCCAGTACAGATCCCTGGGGGACACCACTAATCACATCCTACCAATTTGAATACATACCCATTATCCCTACTCTCGGTCTCCTACCTCCTAACCAATTCTCTAACCGAGCCAATAGGTTGCCTCCAATTCCCTGTGCTCTCATTTTTGTTTACATTCTCAAGAGGAAATTTACTGAATGCCTTCTGGAAGTCCATATAAGTAATATCCATAGACACTCCCTTATCTAACACAAAGTTACCTCCTCCAAAAATTCAACTAGGTTTGTTAGACGAGTTACCTTTTACAAATCCATGCTGGCTCTCTCTAATTAGTTCATGTTTGTCCAAGTGCTCAGTCACTCTGTCCCCAATAACAGATTCTAGTAACTTCCCCACAACAGACGTTAGACTAATAGGCCTATAATTTCCTAGTTTATTTCTCCTACCCTTCTTAAATAATGGTATTAACTATCATTGTTACCTCCACGTAACACTGAGGCTGTTGCTATATATTTATAGAAAACATAGGAACAGAAGGAGGTCATTCAGCCCCTTGAGCTTGTTCCGCCATTCAATTAGATCATGGCTGTTCTGTTCCTCAACTACATTTACTTGCCTTTGCTCCATATCCCTTATAACCTTACTTAATAAAAATCTGAACATTTCAGTTCTGGAAATTTCAATTGACCCAGCCTTTTGCGAGAGAGAATTCCAGGTATCCACTATCCTTCATGTGAAAATGTGTTTCCCGATTTGATGCTTGAATGGTCAACCTCTAATTGTACGATTGTGTCCGCTGTTCTGGATTTCCTCACCAGAGGAAATAGCTTCTCTGTATCTACACTATTGAATTATTTTATGATTTCAAACACCTCAATTACATCACCCCCCCTCCACAGTCTAAACTCAATGGAATACAAGCCGAGTTTATGTAACCTGCCCTCTTAATTTGACCCTCTAAACCAGGTATCATTCTGCTGAATCTGCATTGTACCTCCTTCAAGGCCATTACATCCTCCTGAGGTGTGGTATCAAAACGAATATAGTACTCTAGATGGGGTCTGACCAAGGCTCTGTACAACTGGAGCACAACTTACTCCCCATTGTATTCCAGCTCCCTTGAGATAAAGGCCAACAGACCATTTGCCTTTTTAATTATTTTTAGTGATTTTTGTACTTGAATCCCTAACACTCTCTGCTCCTCCACAGTTCCTAGTCTCTCACCATTAAAAGAAAATCCTATTTGTTTTTCTTGGATTTAAAGTGGATGACCTCAATTCCTCATATTGAGCTCCATTTGGCACACTTTTGCCTGTTCACTTATTCTGTCTGTGTTCATTTCCTAGCATTTTCTGAGTATACTATGCTGATAACCAATTTTAAAATAGCTAGGTACATATCTGGGATTGAAGTTTATGAGGATAAGTACAGACACAGCTGATGAAATGCTCTTCTGCTGCTGAAACCATAACTGGTAGAATGCAATTGGTCAGAGTTCTATAACGCACATTCTATGACTCAATCAATTTCCGAGAGCTTTGCTCAATTATTCTCAAGGGTTAGGGAGAAATTAAAGAGAGTTGGTACTTTTTCCCATTGTTGGTTGGTTGCTCACCATAAGAGATTGAGTAGATTGTGCAGCTGTCAGATTTGGTAAATTGGACATGATCTGTGGAAGGAATGGGTTGACTGGCAAGTGTTTTCTCAATCCACATTTTATGTTCTCATTCAGAATCCCTCCTTTAAAATTTACCCAATTTCCATTTTACAGCTTGCATAAATTTACTGAAATTAAAGACCCAAAGCCATTTTGATTTGATTGCTTGGGTTGCTGAATGAAATCAGTAGTAGGGAAAATGCTAGAATCTATTATTAAGGACGTGGTAACAGGGCACTTAGAAAGTAATAATAGGATTGGGCAGAGTCAACACGGATTTATGAAAGGGAAATCATGTTTGACGAATCAGTTCGTTTTTTGAGGTTGTACCTAGCAGAATAGATAAGGGGGAATCAGTGGATGTGGTGCATTTGGATTTTCGGAAGGCATTCGATAAGGTGCCACACAAGAGGTTATTAAACAAAATTAGGACTCATGGGATTGGGGGCAATATACTAGCATGGATTGAGGATTGGTTAATGGACAGAAAACAAAGAGTACGAATAAACGGGTCATTTTCGGGTTGGCAGGCTGTAACTAGTGGGGTACCGCAAGGATCAGTGCTTGGACCTCAGCTATTCGCAATCTATATCAATGATTTGGATGAGGGGACCAAATGTAATATATCCAAGTTTGCTGATGATACAAAGTTGGGTGGGAATGCAAGTTGTGAGGAGGATGCAAAGAGGCTTCAAGGGCATATAGACAGGCTAAGTGAGTGGGAAAGAACATGGCAAATGGAATATAATGTGGAGAAATGTGAAGTTATCCACTTTGGTAGGAAAAATAGAAGAGCAGAGTATTTTTTAAATAGTGAGAGATTGGGAAATGTTGGTGTTCAGAGGGACCTGCGTGTCCTTGCACATAAATCACAAAGTTAACATGCAGGTACAGCAAGCAATTAAGAAAGCAAATGGTATGCTGGCCTTTATTACAGGAGGATTTGAGTAGAAGAGTAAAGATGTCTTACTGCAATTATATAGGGCCCTGGTGAGACCACACCTGGAGTATTGTGTACAGTTTGGTCTCCTTACCTAAGGAAGGATATACTTGCCATAGATGGAGTGTAACGAAGGTTCACCAGACTGGTTCCTGGGATGGGAAGATTGTCCTATGAGGAGAGATTGAGTAGACTAGGCCTATATTCTCTGGAATTTAGAAGAATGAGAGGTGATCTCATTGAAACATACAAAATTCTTACAGGGCTTTACAGGATAGATGCAGGGAGGATGTTACCCCTGGCTGGGGAGTCTAGAACCAGGGGTCAGAGTCTCAAAATAAGGGGTTGGCCATTTAGGACTGAGATGAGGAGAAATTTCTTCACTGAGAGGGTAGTGAATCTTTGGAATTCTCTACCCCAGAGGGCTGTGGAGGCTCAGTCGTGAGTATATTCAAGACAGAGATCGATAGATTTTCAGATATTAAGGGAATCAAGGGATATGGGGATAGTGCAGGAAAGTGGAGTTGAGGTAGATCAGCCACTAATGGCGGAGCAAGCTTGAGGGGCCGAATAGCCTACTCCTACTCCTATTTCTTATGTTCTTATAGCCATTTACAATGTATTGCTTGGGTTCCACCTTCTCTGGACATTTTGTACAGGAAGCTAACCACCAGCCATTTTGGTATTTTGTGAGGAACAGTCAACAACAATGTGTCATTTATAACAAATATGTTTCTGTAGGGCCCATTTTAAAATCTTAATTTTATCCATTGTCTATTTACCCAACTTCAATCTTTTCTAGTTCATATCTGTCTGAGGACATTCCTCGCAGTAAAGAATGAAAAATCTTGCTAAAATATTTTGAGAGATTGAATGTTAAGCTATTCATTTTGTATTTTGTATTTCCAGAGTTTCCCTTTAAGTAGATTTAAAAACAGAATTTCATAGTATTTAACGACGATTTGCAGAGTTGCTCTTTGGAGTACTGTACCTTGCAGAAATTCTCTTCACCGTGATCTGAGGCCCATAGGTCTTTCCCTGAATCATAGTTCTTCCTATCGATCGCACTAGTGGCAGAATGTTGACCTTTGGAGAGAGGAGGCCTCTCAACCGGCCTTGAGCTATCGCGGAAGCTCCAATATTATACCGTGATATACTGGTCTGGGGAAAAGGAACAAAAAAAACTTCAATTAACTTAAAACACAAAAATTCTTTTCTTATTGCTTGTTTCTGTGATTATCGTTTTTCTTATTGAAATTTTGTACTAGGATTGAAGTAAATGTGCTGGTCCAAGACCTATAGGAAAAGTACAGTACATTCTGTAAGAGAAAAGAAAACAATACATTCCTCTAGGGACCTCACTGGGTTAAAAAGTTATTTAACAAAGAATGCACATTACATGAATTATGATTGTACTTGGGTGGCATAAACATATTTTGATTACAATTTCCTGCTAGCCGAGTTCCCAACCTTAGCCAGAGCTTTGGGTGCACTAACTGGAGCTCAAGTACGTCCCTATAGATCAGTAAGGAAAAATTAGGAGATTTTTTCAATCCATGATCCTCATGCAGATATGGACTAGTCAGTTATAAACCCATATTGGCAGGACCTAGCAGGTCACTGTGCTTCATCACTGAACAACTATCCATCGAACAAAAAAACAAACAAATGATGACTGGCAATGTCCCCTGTAAGCTACTCTTTGTTCTGCACGGCCTATTTCTTTTAATGCGCGGTCCCTTTAAATTTCTGCGCATGCGCTGTATTTACAATGTAAAAGCCGATGAGCAGCCTGCGCAGGATCTTTGAGTTTACTGTGCGGGTGTGTGGCCACACACCTTACAGGGAGCATTGGTGACTGGGTTGTAGAGCAGGTTAGAATATGGCCCTTTCAACTGAAAGTGAAGTCAAAGATTGTTCTCTCTGTTGGCTCCAGATCGCCAGTGAAATAAGTTTGGGCAGTCTCCAAATGCCTAGTCAGAACAAAACTGCTCACAATTCTACAAAAAAATCAAGTAATCTGACTCATAAGTTGTTAGGGTGCACAGAAGATTGAGTATAGGGTTATTACTTGGACAAAGTAGAGAGATCTTTATTAACCTGCACTTTATTTGAACAAGTGCCCAACGCTGACACAAGATTTTGCAGAAATGCAAAGTTTTGTACATTATAGAATACATTTCTCTTATACAAGTTGGATTAGAAATCAGCTTTGAATTTCTTGCCCTCAATTTCTTCTCCATAGTGGTATGGCCAAGATTAGCCATTCCTGTGTGTGTGTGCTTAGATGTCAAGTCATAAGTGCAAACCCATCGCCTCCTGTGCCACATCACGATTCACTGGTGCTCCCACACTAGCATGGATTTTTCTGAAAGCCTGCACCACAGTAATGGCGTATTTACGGTGAATGCCATTATTCTAGTGCAGAAGCTGCAGGAAATAATGGCATGAGTGAGTTATGCTAATTTTTAAACCATCCCGAAATTTCCGTGGCCATTTGTGCCACTCCACCAAGACCCTTGGTGAAACAGGTAAAGTTAGTTATAATAGCTCTGCCCCCATTGAAAACAACAGCAATGGCAATTTTCCTTGGTTCACACTAATTTTCTGGCAGGCATGCTAACATAAAAAAGTGCACACAAACTTAGTTGTGCCAGAATTACTGTAATAATCTGGAATTCATGGCACACATACGTAAGAAATCATCGGTAACAGAGTTCCAAGAGCAGAATTCCTTCCTGTCGTAGACCCGTGTCTCATGTTGTTAACCAGCCACAGAATGGCCGGAATTTAATCTGGAGGCGGGTTGGGAGCGGTGGGGGCTAGAAAGCAGTCGAGAAACCCGGGAGAACGGTAGTTGGGGGGGGGGGGGGGGGGGAGGGGGGGCTTGGTGGCCAGGGGGTTGTGGGGAGATCGGAGGCCTGGTGGGGGGATGGGGGGGAAAACTGGAGGCCTGTTGGGGGCGTTCGATCACGGGTGGTGGGTGAGGCCGGGACGCTGGATCCAGGAGATAAGTGGAAAGGCATATACCTCTGAGGCCCGGGAAACCCGACCAGCCAGAGTTAAATTTGAAATGGTGGTTCACCATGAGGCACGCCAGCCTCATTATAATATTTAAATTGCCAACCCACCTCCTGGGAGCGGGTTGCCTGCCCCGCCCTGAGTCCCACCTCCCTTAAAACCAGAAGTGGGCGGGTTGGAGGCAGGTTGGGGTCAGGATTCATTCCGTTTTTTAACACTTCAAACCTCCACTTGACCCCAACCCACCCATTTACTGGGGTTAAAATTCCCTCCTAAAAGTCCCAGTCCTTTTTAGCAAACACAGCTCTCCAGATTAACTTGGTATATTTGTACACCCTTAGCTGGCTATCCCTCCGGACCCAATCCTCATGCAAAAAAAAAAACTGGTAAAGAGTGGCCAATATGTTATGGCCACAATGCCCCAATCAGTGTCTCCCGGAGTTATTTTAATTTAGAAACATAGAAACACAGAAAAATAGGAGCAGGAATAGGCCATTCGGCCCTTTGAGCCTGCTCTGCCATTCAATATGATCATGGCTGATCCTCTATCTCAATACCATATTCCCGCTCTCTCCCCATACCCCTTGATGCCTTTTGTGTCTAGAAATCTATCTATCTCCTTCTTAAATATATTCAGTGACTTGGCCTCCACAGCCTTCTGTGGTAGAGAATTCCACAGGTTCACCACCTTCTGAGTGACGAAATTTCTCCTCATCTCAGTCCTAAATGTCTTACCCTGTATCCTGAGACTGTGACCCCTCATTCTAGATCCCCCAGTCAGGGGAAACATCCTCCCTGCATCCAGTCTGTCTAACCCTGTCAGAATTTTATACGTTTCAATGAGATCCCCTCTCATTCTTCTAAACTCTAGTGAATACAGGCCTAGTCGACTCAATCTCTCCTCATACGACAGTCCTGCCATCCCAGGAATCAGTCTGGTGAACCTTCACTGCACTCCCTCTATGGCAAGTATATCCTTTCTTAGGTAAGGAGACCAAAACTGCACACAGTACTCCAGGTGTGGTCTCACCAAGGCCCTGTACAACTGTAGTAAGACATCCTTGCTCCTGTACTCAAATCCTCTTGCAATGAAGGTCAACATACCATTTGCCTTCCTAACTGCTTGCTGCACCTGCATGTTTGCTTTCAGTGACTGGTGTACAAGGACACCCAGGTCCCTTTGTACATCAACATTTTCCAATCTATCACCATTTAAATAATACTCTGCCTTTCTGTTTTTCCTACCGAAGTGGATAACTTCACATTTATCCACGTTATACTGCATCTGCCATGTATTTGCCCACTCACTCAACTTGTCTAAATCGCCTTGAAGCCTCTTTGCATCATCCTCACAAATCTCAATCCCACCTAGTTTGGTGTTGTCAGCAAACTTGGAAATATTACATTTGGTTCCCTCAACCAAATCATTGATATATATTGTGAATAGCTGGGGCCCAAGCACTGATCCATGCGGTACCCCACTAGTCACCGCCTGCCACCCCGAAAAAGACCCATTTATTCCTACTATCTGTTTCCTGTCTGTTAACCAATTTTCAATCCATGCCAGTATATTACCTCCAATCCCATGTGCTTTATTTTGCACACTAACCTCTTATGTGGGACTTTATCAAAGGCCTTCTGAAAATCCAAATACACCACATCCACTGGTTCTCCCTTATCTATTCTACCAGTTACATCCTCAAAAAACTCCAGTAGGTTTGTCAAACACAATTTCCCTTTCATAAATCCATGTTGACTTTGTCTAATCCCGTTGATATTTTCTAAGTGTCCTGTTATCACATCCTTTATAATAGACTCTAGCATTTTCCCTACTACTGATGTTAGGCTAACCGGTCTGTAGTTCCCAGTTTTCTCTCTCCCTCCTTTTTTAAATAGCGGGGTTACATTTGCCACCCTCCAATCTGCCGGAACTGTTCCATAATCTATAGAATTTTGGAAGATGACAACCAATGCATCCACTATTTCCATGGCTACCTCTTTTCGTACTCTGGGATGCAGATTATCAGGTCCTGGATATTTAGCAGCTTTCAGTCCCATTAATTTCTCCAGCACTATTTTTTTACTAATACTAATTTCCTTTAATTCCTCCTTCTTACTAGACCCTTGGTTCCCTTGTGTTTCTGGGAAGTTATTTGTGTCCTCTTCCATGAAGACAGAACCAACGTATTTGTTAAATTGCTCTTCCATTTCCTTGTTCCCCATTATAAATTCTCCTGTTTCTGACTGTAAGAGACCTACATTTGTCTTCATTAAAAGACCTACATTTATTACCCAGCAGAAAAAGGCAGTATCAGCTTCGGAACAAATTCCCGGCCACTGGCTGAGTCACTCCTGATTCGCCGTCATGCTCGCTGCAGCATATTCTAATGAGAATTTCAGGAAAATATGGAGGAAGTTATCGATAGTAAGATTGATGCACTGAATGCCTAATTTTACGGTGTATGTCCCCGATCTCGCCTTTGCAGGAAAATCTGCCCAACTGAGCTATGCTGCCAAAGCAAGTAGAGTGTTTACGAAGCTCCAGAGTGCGTGCTTGTTCTTGTTTTCAACTCTACAAGCATGGAGAAATTCAGTTGGTACAGGACATGCTTTATAGAACTCTGACCAATTGCATTCTACCAGTTATGGTTTCAGCAGCAGAAGAGCATTTCATCAGCTGTGTCTGTACTTATCCTCATAAACTTCAATCCCAGATATGTACCTAGCTATTTTAAAATTGGTTATCAGCATAGCATACTCAGAAAATGCTAGGAAATGAACACAGACAGAATAAGTGAACAGGCAAAAGTGTGCCAAATGGAGCTCAATATGAGGAATTGAGGTCATCCACTTTAAATCCAAGAAAAACAAATAGGATTTTTTTTTTTAAATGAAGGGGAAGTCATGTTTGACAAATTTGCTGGAGTTCTTTGAGGAAGTAACATATAGAGTGGATAAAGGGGAACCAGTGGACGTAGTGTATTTAGACTTCCAAAAGGCATTTGACAAGGTGCCACACAAAAGATTATTGCTTAAGGTAAGAAATCACGGGATTGGGGGTAATATTCTGGCATGGATAGAGGATTGGCTATCTAACAGAAAGCGAAGAGTTGGGATAAATGGTTCATTCTCAGACTGGCATTCAGTAACTAGTGGTGTTCCACAGGGGTCAGTGCTGGGTCCCCAACTCTTTACAATCTATATTAACGATTTGGAGGAAGGGACCAAGTGTAACATATCAAAATTTGCAGATGATACAAAGATGGGAGGGAAAGTAGTGAGTGAGGAGGACATAAAAAACCTGCAAGGGGACATAGACAGGCTAAGTAAGTGGGCAGAGATTTGGCAGATGGAATACAACACTGGAAAGTGTGAGGTGATGCACTTTGGCAGGAAAAATCCTAGAGCAATTTATTATCTTAATGGCAAGAAACTGGAGAGTACTGAAGTGCAAAGGGATCTGGGGGTCCTGGTGCACGAAACTCAAAAGGTTAGTATGCAGGTGCAGCAAGTGATTAAGAAGGCAAATGGAATGTTGGCTTTCATTGCTAGGGGGATAGAATATAAAAATAGGGAGGTATTGCTTCAGTTGTACAAGGTATTGGTGAGACCGCACCTGGAATACTGCATACAGTTTTGGTGTCCTTACTTAAGGAAAGACATCCTTGCTCTCGAGGCAGTGCAAAAAAGGTTCACTCGGTTAATCCCGGGGATGAGGGGGTGGTCATATGAGGAGAGGTTGTGTAGATTGAGACTCTACTCATTGGAGTTCAGAAGAATGAGAGGCGATCTTATTGAAACATATAAGATTGTGAAGGGGTTGGATCGGGTGGATGCGGGGAGGATGTTCCCGATGACGGATGAGACTAGAACTAGGGGACATAGTCTTAGAATAAGGGGCTGCTCTTTCAAAACTGAGATGAGGAGGAACTACTTCACTCAGAGGGTGGTAGGTCCATGGAATATGCTGCCACAAAAAGCTGTAGAAGCTACATCATTAAATAAATTTAAAACAGAAATAGACAGTTTCCTAGAAGTAAAGGGCATTAAGGGTTACGGGGAGCGGGCAGGAATTTGGACATGAGTCTAGGTTCGGATCGGTCATGGCCCTGTGGGTAGTGGAGCGGGCCCAGGGACCGTGTAGCCTGATTCTGCTCCTATTTCGTGTGTGCAATTCTGTTAGATGCAGGAGATGGTTCTGTGATAGATAGTAGATTGGCGGTTAGGATCAGATCAGCCATGATCTTATTGAATGGCGGAGCAGGCTCGAGGGGCCGATTGGCCTACTCCTGCTCCTATTTCTTATGTTCTTATGTTCTTAACTGTGGAAGAGCAGAGAGTGTTAGGGATTCAAGTGCTTTTACCAGGATAAAAGTTGAAAGAAGTAAAAAAAAAAATTTTTCCCCACTGATTTATCATTTAAAAATACTTTAAAGAAAGGTAAGTTTATTTTTAGCCCTGTTAAAAACTTTAATTATTTTTTTCAAAAATTTAAATTTTTGTTTAAAATAGTTAATTTATGTAATTTCAAGTCATTTTAAAAATGTGATTTTTTAAAATTTATTTGAAGTTTTACTATGTTTTGGGGGTGATCTCCATTCATATAGTTGACAGGTCTTCCTGTCAAATGTATGAAGGGAGATTCCCTTCTCTGATTGGCTCCCCATGGCCTTCGTGATCCCAGGGACGCTGCGAACTACCTGTGCCTCTGGGATACGTGGGCCCTGCGCACCGGCAGTTTGGAGAGGCCCAGCAGTGGAACTGTGCGCCTCCCGGGAGCCCTCAGGTAAGGCGCAGATTTTTCCATATCGTAGCCCTCCGCCTGCGATCGGAATATCTGGGCCATTATTTTTTTCTAGGATTTGTGACAAGTAGGTCATATCTGATTAATCTAGTTACATTTCTTGAGGAGGTCACCAGCATCACCAGTTTGTGGAGACAGGAGTTATCTACATGGACTTCCAGAAGGCATTTGATAAGGCATGGAATACAAGGTAACCTTGTGACACGGGTCGGTAAATGATTGGGGGGGGCGGTGGGGTGCGGTAGGAGACAGAGAAGTAGGTATAAAGAGAATGTTCTCTGATTGACGGGGGTTCTGTACTAGGACCTCAGCATTTCACCATATGCGCTAATGAAGGAATGGAGCTGTATATCCAGGTTTGCAGATGACACTAAATTATGAGGCACAGTAAGTTTTGTAGATGGGAGCAGGCAGCTGTAAAGGAACATAGTCAGTTAAGTGAGTGGGCAAAACTATGGCAGATGGAGTTCAAAGGGTGAGGGTAAAGAGTGCTAGGACATCCACTTTGGATTGGAGAAAGAAAATTGTAATATTTTCTTCATAGTGAGAAACTAGGAGTTGTAGAAGAGCAAAGGGATTTAGGTGTACAGGTACACAAATCACTAAAGGCTAGTACACAGTTACAAAAAGTAATCAAAAAGACTAATGAAATGTTGGCTGTTATCTCAAGGAGGTTGGAATTCAAAAGAGAGGAAGTGATGTTTCAGTTGTACAGAGCCTTGGTCAGACCTTAACTGGAATACTGTGTTCAGATTTGACCACTGAACCACAGGAATGATATACTGTATTGGCCTTTGAGGGGGTACAGTACAGTTTCACCAGAATTATAACAGAGCTTAAAGAGTTGCATAAACCTGGCTTTCTTTCTCTTGAGTTTAGAAGGGTAAGGGATGGTCAAATCAAGGTCTTTAAAATGACAAATGGATGCAATAGAATAGATGCAGAGAAACGATTTCCTCTGGTGGGCGAATCCAGAATAAGGGGGCATAATCTTAAAATTAGAGCTAGACCATTTAGGAGTGAATCAGGAAGCTTTTTGTCACACAAAGGGCAGTGGTAATCTAGAACTCTTGCCCAACCCCCCCCACCCCGCCCCCAAACACACACACAAAAGGCTCAGTCAACTGGAATTTTCAAGACTGAGATCGCCAGATTATTGTTGGGCAAGAGTATCAAAGGATATGGGACAAAGGCAGGTGAATGGATTCGTCGTATAGATCAGCCATAATCTAATTGAATGTCAGAACACCCACACGGGTGACTGACCTACTCCTGCTCTATCTTTGTACAGGCTACCAAGAGAATTACTTAATTTCTGAATGATGAGTTTGACAGCATCACAAACTGACGAATTTACCTTGGAGCTAAACTGGCAGCTAGTTTGTTATGACTATGATGTTGCAGGCGTATCCTGGCTTCCACGAGATGCTAATCTGCATTTATCAGGATCAATTCTGACCCTTTCTTGTAGTTATGGATGAGGTTTACTATTTTCCCATTCAGACAGATTAGTTAATAGGGAGAACAAATCAGGAAAGCAGATCATTTTGAGAAATCAAGCACCTATGCTGATGGAAAAGTAATTTTTACAGCATTAAGCTTTTGAAGGCATTATATACATTTCGGTTCCCGCTGTTGACTTAGCTCTTTATTTCTGCATTTCAGATAACATTTCGGACAATTTGGTGTTCCAATTCCACCTCATCAGAGAAATATAGCATGTGACTGTCCTCTCAAGAGTACTGGATCCAAAACTGGAAATGAACTCAATAATTTTATACCAGTCCTTGGAGCCTGTTTCAGAATTATGTAGCTTGGACCTAATCTTTGATTCGTACCTCTGACAAGATGGCGACATGGACCTCAATATTAATCCCCCCACGACAGGCGGGAGAGGGGATTAAAAGTGAAATATGCATAACGCAACCCGAACCCGCCGCGCAAGCACCCGACAGAAGGACATGAGTTGGGCCTTGCATCCAGCAGACAGTCCTGTCATTGATCCGGTCTTAAATCCTGGGCACAGGATAACTTACATAAAAGGGGTGAGCGTCAACGCCAGAGAGGTGGAATTGTGGGATCTCAGGCGGGGGATGTACCTATCATTAGAATTTTAGGTTGTAGCCAGAAAAGAACTGAGACCCAGCGGAATCAGGTTCCTGAAAGCAATTGAACTTTTGGCAAACTAACCATTTAAAATCTAGCCTTGCTAAGGCACAAATGACGGGAACTACCTCATATGATGTATTGCTCTCATTTGTATGGTGCAGTATGCACCTGTCTCCACTTCCAGCTGTATAGCTGTCAGGTGGAAAAAGGGAAAGGGACTTGGTTATACCAGGTCTCGTCCCGAATTCTGCCCATTTTCTTACGCCCTCTCCATATAATAATGGCCCGTATTTTCTGATCAGAGGCTTCCTGCGTGCGGATGCCTCCGATCTGGAAAAAATCTACGCCCTTACCTGAGGGCTCCAGAGGTCCGGACATGTCCGCGCGCGCACAGAGGCCCAGGTATCCCAGGTGCACAGGCAGTTCGCAAGTGTCCCTGGGATCATGTGGCCCATGGGGATCCAATGGAAGAAGGGAATCCCCCTTCATACTTTTGACAGGTCTCTCAGCTTAGACCTGTCAAATGTATGAATGGGGATCACTCAAAAAACACACTAAAACATTAAATAATTTTTTTTTTAAATCACGTTTTTAAAATTACATTAAATTAAATATTTTAAACAAAAATTTAATTTTTTGAAAAAAATAATTAAAGTTTTTTACGGGGCTAAAAATAAACTTACCTTTTTTTGAATAGTATTTTTAAATTATAAATGAGTGAAATTAAAAAAAAAACTTTTTAAAACTCTTTTGCTGGTAAAAGCAGGCCTTACGTCTGCTTTTACCAGGCGTAAGATTTTTAAAGGTTTTCAGCGGGCGGCGGTTCTGCAGAAAGCGGAACTCTCCACCCGCAGAAGCCCTTCTCCAGGGCAGGCGGAGGATCTGTCAAGAGAATTCTTGACAGATCGGAAGTGCCGGTTTTCAGCGCATGCGCTTCGCGTGCCTGAAACCGGCATTTGCGAGGCCCCTATGGGTGTGTACACAGCTCGTACACACCCGAAGGGATCGGAAAATACTGGCCAATATTTTTCTAACCCAAGTTCCCTGGAAGTTCTAGGCCTACATCTTTATCTTTTCCATACCCTTCAATGTGGCAACATAAATCTTATTTCTTTAAATTCTTCAAAGAAACTTTTATGTCTCTTTTAAGTCTAGCCAACAACTAACTCTTACTTTTATGGCTCCACTCTTAGTTGTTCTTCATCTACTAACTTTCTTGACCCCAGTATCTCCCCTATCTCAAAAAGAACTCCCACCACTCCTATTGCTAAAGCTACATCCAAGATGCTCGGTTTCCTCTTTTGTACCAAACACTTCTTGTCCTGCAACTCTGAATATCTGGCAAAACTCTCATCATCTCTCTCTTGCACTCCTGGATAGGATGCTAGAAAAAAAACTGGCATTTAAAATGACAATCTCTCTCTCACCTCTAGATATGCCATCCTACATTCTCTCTCTCCTCCCTACATCCCTACAGTGCTGAAATCAAGACTCACTGCACTGCCCTCAACTCTCACTTATTCTTCCCAAAGATCAAACTGAAGAAGGTCTCATCTTCTTCAGTCCTTATTTCCTCTTGCAATCATTAGGTTTTTAAAACTCAGGTTTGGCTTCACCAAATTGTAACTCCCAGATTTGCTTGGACTTCTCTTTCAATATTTTCTACCAGAATGTGAAAGAAATATTTTACCTGATTGTTAGAGCTGAGATTTAGCAGTCGCCAAGACTTATACATCAGGTCAGAGAAGTGAAATAGAACCCGCAACCTATTCGTAAGAGCTTCTGGGCTGCATTCTTTAAGTACACTGTACTGAGGAGGTACCGTCTGTGGTATACCAAGCTGAACAGGAACTGTGCTACCTTTAATTAGAAAAAAATCAAGGTAAATTATTGCTCTAAATTCATTTGAAGATAATAGTAAGAGCTTATTTGCTTACCAATTCTAAAATTCAGCTGCACTTGTACCTATCATGTAGAAAAATTTGAGTTTAGAGTTTCAGGACAATGATCCCAAGTTAAAATCGCTCTTTGTACAGATTCAGTACTCGCAATGGTGTCAAAAATGTCAGATCACCTATCATTTTAAAAGAGTTACAGCCTTTCATATAATTTTTAAGAACAAGAAATGTATTATTAATGTATTTATTGTGTTCTTTACTTTACATCACAGGGACTTCAAAAATATGGTACCATTAATGATACAGCTTCAGCTACACCAATAGTAACATAAGCATCCCAAAAAGCCTACATGACCTCAACAGGCATTAATTTGAAAGAAAATGTTCTCATGATGTAGGTGACATCAGCAATAGTGCATTTATTGCATATCCCTAGTTGTCCTAAGAAGGTGGTGGGCCTTATGCTGTAATATCAGCCCAGGTTAAGCATTCAAACTCTACTGTGGGGCGCAAACCCAAAGGTGATACATGAGAGAGAGCAAGGAAACATGGAAAACATAGAAAAATAGAAGCAGAAGTAGGCCATTCTGATCCTCTATCTCAATACCATATTCCCGCTCTCTCCCCATACCCCTTGATGCCTTTTGCGTCTAAGGAAAGATCCTAGAGGCAAAAGCAACATATTCAAATCCAGTGTGCTTTCAATTTTAATATGATGAGAACTAATTGGCCTCACAGGTACAACTTGTCATAACATGCATGTACCAGAATCATTTATTAAATTTGACAGTTTCCAGTTCTTTGCAATGGCCCATAAAAACCTCTAAATCACAAACTGATCCTACACAACGTTCTATATGCTTTTCTTGCAGTTTCATCAGTACTGTTCTGTTACAAGATTAATATATAAGAAAGACTTGCATTTATATAGCGCCTGTTACGACCACCAGACGTCCCAAAGCACTTTATAGCGAATGAAGTACTTTTTGAAGTGTAGTCACCGTTGTAATGCAGGAAATGCGGCAGCCAAATTGCGCACAACAAGCTCTCACAAACAGCAACGTGATAATGACCAGATAATCTGTTTTTATGATGTTGATTGAGGGATAAATATTGGCCAGGACACCGGGGATAACTCCCCTGCTCTTCTTCGGAATAGTGTCATGGGATCTTTTACATCCACTTGAGAGAGCAGATGAGGCTTCGGTTTAACGTCTCATCCGAAAGACAGATATGATGTTACCTGGAGTTGTAGGTGAAAGAGGAGGGGTGGTCCATGCAGCACTGTGACACCGACCAGCTGAAATCTGACGAATATTCTTCCCTTGAAGTGTAGTAATCAACGTTGGCTCTTTTACTTGGTTGGTATGGCTTAGACCAAGCTGCAGAAAGGAAATTAAAAATCTGTGTCACTACTTCAGATTATGGCTACATTAAAACTCGACAAATGAGGAAATGTTACAACATATTAAACAAGGTTTAAAAACAGTGTAGTTTAGTTTAAAATAAAAATCTAAAATGCTAGAAATGCCAAGCACATCAAAGAGAAAGGTAGGAACCCAAGGTCCATCTAGTTCGCCTTCTACCATCCTGGTAGTCGCAGGATACAATGATAATGGAGTTGTTAACTAATCATAGCAATCAATCTCTTATCAATTAGTCTACAACAGACCCAGACATGAGGTGAGGAAACCCCCAGTGGTGGAGAGCATTTGGACCCATAGGTGCAAATTCACCTGTTCCTCCCAAGCATGCTGCACTTACAATACGCCATGGCTCATGAAAGAAATAACATTTGAATAATTTAAATGTTATTTCAATGATAATTTAATGATATAGTGTAACTGTTCACCACACCTCTGACCTTTCCTATAAAATACTGATTTATCTGCTGTGGATCTCCATTGTTTACTTTCAGATTTCCAGTGTTCATAAACCTCTAATTTGTTTAACATTCCATTGATTCTGTTTCTAAACCAGTTCAGTGAGTTTTAAAATAATTACCTAGTTAGGTGAGGTCTTTTTCATTCTTTGAATGGAAAACATATTTAACATACTACCTAAATAACCCCAGGTTACTAAAGGAGAGACTGGTGAAGGAATAATCACTTAAGCCATTTTGAGTGTCAGTACTGTCATGATGATGATACATTGGTCCAGCAACTCTCCACCATCTAAAAAGTACGTTCTTCTTGCAGGGGGTGCGCGGGAGGGAGAAAGAGAAGAGGGCGGTCATCAATTCTTTTCCCAGGAAAAGCAAAGCAACACGTACTAAAGTATATTAAATCAACAGTCATAAACATGTACTTTTCAGTTGGGATCACGAGGGTGGTGAGGAGAAACCCTGGCTGATTTTTCATTGCCCTGACATGGAAGTGTTAAGCCAACTGTAGCGTTCCAACTGCTGCCCCACTGAGATCAGCTAACTCAGCACAGCCAAAAAAACAAATCTGGAATTTTGGGTCTGTGTGGCTTAGTATAATGAACAGTGCCTCAATGCACAGGCCAGATGAGCAAATAAGTATAGTTTAATAATGTCAGTGTTAAACCTAAATTTCTATCGATTTTTTTCACATCACACCAGAGATCTGAGCAGGGTCATTTCGATGAAATTGGATATCATCTTGGCTTAATTAAAATGCAACTTTGTAATAAGCTGTCAAGTTCAGGTAGGTATTTTTGTGCATTAAAGAAATACATTTCCTTATATTAAACATAGCTGTCCTACCTGGCCTTCAGCATTGCATCCCCAGGCAAACATATCCCCTGTAGAGCACAAAGCAAGTGTATGCTCTGATCCCACTGCAATATCTTCAATAAACATTGCTTCCAGGGTGGGAACCTGCTGTGGACGATTGTGGTTACGCAGCATTGAATCCGGCAAACCTATAAGACGCTCTAAAGGTAAAAACACAAAGTATTCTGAAAAACCTTCCCAGATGAATCTCAACAGATTTAAATTTGAAGGTAGTTGATCTGTGGTGTTGTTCACAAAGATATGAATTTGTGTTTGCCTTCATGTAACAGTCTCTGTTGACTTGTCTCCAACACACTATTCCTTTGCATCTTCCTCTCTGTTGTTCTGTTTGTATTAAATTTTTTTCCCCACTGGCCCTCTATTAACGGCTACTGAACATCCTCCCTTGTCTCTGTATCTCTCTCTATTTTCTTGCAAACCCACAGGCTGGGAGCTTACCATGTGACTGCACTGAGAAGGGAGATTTGGCTTAGGCAGAAGCAAGGTGGATGAGTGAGCTGGGACTTCAAGATTCTGCACTTGGCATAGAGGGAAGGGGAGGGGAGATTCTGGTTGGGTAGAGCAGAAAGAATGTGTAGCAAAGGATGTGGATGAGCAAAAGAAACAAATTAAAAAATATAAAATATTGAAATAATTAAAAGTAGAATGTTAATGAAAAAAAATTACAAAGCAGAGTAAAAATATGACATATAGGCAGAGAAGAATAAAAAGAATGATTACCTGTATGTTCTTATGCAATTAATTGTTGGGATGTGTTTGGCCTTTAGTAATAATGTAATCACAGTAATCAATCAGCAATTTTGGAGGCATTTTACAATCATATAGTGATCAACAGACACAAAAAATGTTTAATATATGGATAGATGATAAAGGTAGAATTTCACACAATATTGTGAAAAACAAATCCATCATCCAGAATTCAAAGCGCTATTAACCAGAAACTTAAGTCTCAATATGGGACCATATTAATGTTACTGTGCCATGAAGCTGAGTGCTGTTCAGAATATACTGGTAACTCTATGTGTAAGTACTAATAGGTGCTTATCCAGAGAATTCCTTCTGACTTTGAGTAAATTTCTGCTGGTTTGTTATTTAACAATCTTCAATTAAAGAGCTGCCCCATTTGATAGCTCAAGTAAACAATTAGGGACTTCATGAGAAGCTCCACGAGTGTTACCACTTGTGACGGGTAACAATCAAATAAGAACTTTCGAAGTACAAATTGTTTGATACTTATGCGCTGTCAGTGTGACTAAATGCTGGAAGCCAAATGCAAAACGACAGGCAGAATGATTGATAAATTGAGGGCAAGATTACTGGTAAGGTGAGCTGCCCATAGAAGTTTACAGAAGGATTGATTTATTGCATCTTGCGGGCTCTTTGTAAAAGCAATCCAAAATTGATCCACCGAGCTGTTCTCTCCCCATAGCCGTGTATCTTCCTCTGCTTCAAATATTAATCAAGTTTTCCCCTAAAAGACACAATGGTCTCTGCCTCAACTATTCCCTTTGGCAAAGCATTCAATGCTCCAACAACCCTTCATAAAGAAATTTCTCCTAACCCCTCTCCTTACTCTTTTAGTGACAACTTTAAATCAATGATCCCTCTGACTCCCCAACCAAAGGTAATAGTCTTTTCTTATTCAGTCTAGCAAAAACCCTTCATAACTTTACAAATCTCTCTTAAATCGCCTCTTGGCCTTCTCTGTTCCAGTGGAAATAGTCCCAGTATCCCAAATCTCCTGTCATAACCAATGTTCCCTTTAATTCAAGATACAGCGCATGCACAGTTTTTACATTGAAAAGCCGGCTGCGCGGGATCCCTGGAGCGCTGCGCAACTGCGCAGCTTAAAGGGAACATTGGTCATAACTAGTTTTTCATCTTTAATGTTCTTCCATCTTTGGTATTATCTTGGTGAATCTACATTGTACACTCTCTATGGCTTTAATGTCCTTTCTAAAATGAGGTGTCCCTTAAACTGCACACACTACTCTAACTGAGGCCTAACAAATGCCTTGATCATTTCTTCTTTCTACTTGCACTCTATGCCCAGATTTGTGACCAATGGCCTACTCCTGCCCCTATTTCTTATGTTCTTATAGAATGAGAGGACCCAAGTATAAAATTTAAAAACTTCAAGTAGGATAGAAATTGGAAAAATACCACTTCTTTATAACGGATGCCAGAACACAAGACAATGCTCAGAAAAGGCAATTCAGTGCCTTAATCATACTCCATCCAAAGACCATGTTCTATTATAGACATCCTTTCCATACTACCTACTTTAAGAAAAATAATTTCCTTCGCCGGCTACCATGAAAACACAAGAAAGCAGTTATTCAATATTTTCCATAAATCGTAATCCCACTTAACATACATCAATCCAGCTCCTTTTTAAAGGGGCCAATAGATAGATCCTGAATTAACTACAGGCGCCAATGGTATGTTCCCATAGCCTGTTCTGTGGGCAGGGGAAATGTTTTTTCCAATTTCTATCCTACTTGAAGATTTTTAATTTTGTACTTGTGTCCTCTCATTCTATAAGAACATAAGAAATAGGAGCAGGAGTAGGGCATTTGGCCCCTCAAGCCTGCTCCGCCATTCAATAAGATCATGGCTGATCTTCTACCTCATCTCCACTTTCCCGCCCTATTCCCATATCCCTCGATTCCCTTAGTATCCAAAAATCTATCGCTCTCTGTCTTCAATATACTCAACGACTGAGCCTCCACAGCCCTCCAGGGTAGAGAATTCCAAAGATTCACCACCCTCTCAGTGAAGAACTTTCTCCTCATCTCAGTCCTAAATGGCCAACCCCTTATTCTGAGACTGTGACCCCTGGTTCTAGACTCCCCAGCCAGGGGAAACATCCTCCCCGCATCTACCCTGTATTATATTAATTGTTCAAGAAAATTAACTTGCTTACTTTAACCTTATCTATATCTTTCATTATTTTGTAAGCCTATATCTTGTATCCCTTCATTCTTTTTCCAGCAAAAATAAGTTTAGTTGCTTGAGCCTTTAAAAAAAAATAATTTTGTACCTTAATCCCTAGTATCATCTTGGTCACTCTTCTCTGAAGCTTTCTAACATAACTATATTTCTTTTGAAGTAGGGTGACCAAAACTGCACACCTAGGGGGCGATTTTCCTACTGGAGGCGGGTTTCGGTTTGGGTGGGCTTGAAACCCGCCTCCACCGATAGTTTTCAAAAAAATTGAGATTTTCCCATGATTGGCCACTTGATTTCAGAGGTGTGGGATGCCCTTGGTCAATTAGTGTTTTGGGACTGAAACCCGCCTCTGTTGACAGCACTTTTCCAGTCTGATTTTATGGTTTCTTGCTCCCTTGGCTCATTCCACAGCATTTCTGCCTATTCTGCACCACTTGCAACATATTTTGAGAAGCCACTATGTCCAATTCCAAGGCAAGGGCCTCCCCGAGGCTCTCGGATGAGGCGCTGCAAATGTTGTTTGAGGGGGTGACAGCTAGCATGGAGGTGCTCTTCCACTCATCTGGGAGGAAGAGGCCAAAGAAACCTCTGTGGATACAGCTGGCAAGGGATATAACCTCCAGATCTGTGTGCAGATTGGGAGAATGTTTGTGTATTGATGAAATGCCATCCCTATTGGAAAGCATTAAAATGATTTGAAGCCAAAATGTTGGCGTTATGGCATCTGTTCTTTCGCCTTAGGCAGTTCCACATTGCGGGCTCCGCCACACTTGCGTTGTCAGGTTGGTGGCCTGAGTGAAAGGAGGCCAGAGAGTCATGTCCATCGTCAATGATGTCCCAGGATGGAGCCAAGGACATGTGCCAACTTGGGCAACCTATGCAAATCTGGCCAAGATAAGTTCATCTCTTGCATTCCGGACAGCCATGTGCTCGCGTGCTGCCGCTGGTCGATACACCAGCGCTCTGACCTCCTCCTCCTCTTCCTCCGAGGTCCATGCAGAAAGAAAACAAATGGTTCCCATGCTGCTTGCAGATGCCTCCTTTGGGGAAGCGCTCATTGCAAGCGGGGAGAGGGTCTTCCAAGGAGGTCCCACAGCTGATTGATTCAAGCTGCAGCACCTCCGACTTCGGAAGGCCTTCTAAAAGTGCTCAGAGACCTTTTAAAGCCAAGGTCTAGCACCTGCAAGTAATCCTTGATGCAATAAACAATGTCTTGTTAGACCTGCAGCTGTGAGGAGGCCACCCATGAGTCAACCCGCCAGGTTTACCTATCGTCGTTTAGGAGGTGCGTGGAGCACGCCGAAATCCTCGAAAAATCACGAGGGCTTCTCAAAATAGGCTTAGAGAAGCCCTTAACGAGCATTTAATGATCACAAGTATCGCTATGGCCAGCTGGAGGCGGGACCATTTCCAGACCTCCAAAACCGGCACCGGCAAAATCCCGCGGAGGCGGGTTCCAAACCCGCCCTCATTGAATCTGATTTTCCCGCCTTTCCCACCTCCAAACCCACCTCCTCTGATGGCAGAAAATCGCCCATGTTTCAGAATTGGCCTCACCATTGATCTACATATTGTCAATATAACTTTCTAACTTTTAGTCCAATGCTTTCCAGGTACACCCAGTACCGATATGCCTCATTGATAACTGTCTCACATCGAATCAAGTGGTTTCCGAGTATAATGAATCACCCCAAAAACTATTTACAGCCTCTGCTAATTTATAGTCTAAATGTTATATCAGTATTTTATTACTTACAATAACAGGACTGTATGGATGGGGAGAGATAGAAAGGTACCTTGTCCAAAAGTGAATACATGTCCATCCTTCATTAGTACAACAGAAAACTGGGTACCACAAGCTACTTTCTTCACTCCTTTATTGCAAAGGCTTTCAATTTTCTGTGTGGTAAAAATCACAGTTAGTTGTAAATTATAATTAGAGATTAAACTTCCTACCACAGTCAATCAAAAACTGATTTAATTCTCAATTTAAGCAAAATAATTAGTCCTAAAGACTCTCCAGTTCTCTATGTCCTGCAAATATGAGAGACTAACAAAAATTAGATCTCAAAAAAGCTGACACAATAACCTAAAATCCCCAATACACATTAGGCACGACATACAGTTCAAAGAGCACAGTATTCAACATGACATATAGGCAATGGTGTTAATGGTTACATTTGAATTAATTTGTAAACAGTGACTTCATTCAAATCAAACAACAACAGTTTCTAAATAATTCACCCACACTACCAGTTTCTTATGGGCAGATGTAAAATAAGTAAATGCAATATATTGTTATACTATTTGGATGGGAAACTTGAACAAATGAGAAATAAAATATAAACTTTTGCTTCCAATTACTGAAGCAATTTTTTCATGCCCTATTTCAAGCTGTGCTTTTTTTTTTTAAAGCCAGGTTAATAAATTATAGCAGGATGCACACTACAACCTTGCAGACTGTTGTGTATTTCCTAGCGAGACACAGCTTATAGTCAAGTCAACAAACCTGGTGCCAAAACTATTGGTCAGTGGTCTGAAGGTCCCATACAGGCCGTTCACCGGCTTTTACATAGAAGAAACCGCACATGCGCGGAAATTTGAATGGACCGCGCAGCCAATTAAAGGGACCGCGCACACAAAAAAAATTAGAGGGAACATTGGTCATAGCCCAGACAGCAGTACGAATGGCCAAACCTACAACCAAACCATGCCAGGAAATATTTCTGTAAAACATCACTGGAGAAACTCTTAATACTGGCTTTATATCACATACCGTGGTAACAGATATGCCAGAGGAAAGGAGTCAATTAATTCATTACCATTATTGGATGCTACACTGCACTAAAATATCTTAAGTTATGATAAATAAAACGATCTTTCCAAAATTAGGCTAAATATTTTGTAAATATTTTATTGTAAATACATAAGCTGGTATTGGTCCTATAAAGTAGGTAGAACATATGCCCTTTATGTAGGTGGTTAAGATATAACGGTTGTTTATATGTTTTATTCTCACCTGGGGACAGCATTTAACAGTACAAGCTCCTAAACCCAGCTTGCCATAGTCTCCATCACCGAACGACCAGACTATCATTCCATCCGATGAGACAACGAGGGTGTGATTCAACCCACAGGCCACCTGAGGAAATAAAGGAAATCTCTAACTTTGCTTTATAACAACATCTATATGGAAATAGTTTGCGAATGAATAAATAATGCAGCCAACAATTAAACCTCTATACAGTGCTTCTCTTGCTCTTCAACAACCCCATGAGCCTTTAATCACAATTGTCTTCAATAAAAATTAAATATTTGGCAATGAATATATGGGAATGAGTTATGTTCTGTAATCTATTCTAGAAACATAGGAACAGGAATGGGCCATTCAGCCCCTCAAGCCTGTACTACCATTTAATTAGAGCACGGCTGATTTGTACCCCAACTCTATTTACCCGCCTTTAGAATCATAGAATAGAATCATAGAATCTTACAGCACAGAAGGAGGTCATTTGGCTTGTTGTGCCTGTGCTGGCTCTTTGAAAGAGCTATCCAATTTAATCCCACATTCCAGCTTTTTCCCCATAACCCTGCAAATTAGTCCTCTTCAGTCCTTTTCTCCATATCCCTTGATGACCTTACCTAATCCCTGTCGATCTTAGTCTTGAAAATTTCAATTGACTCAGCATCCACAGCCTTCTGGGGGAGAGAATTCCACATTTCCACTACCTTTTGTGTGAAAAAATGTTTCCTAATTTCACTCCTAAATGGCCTAGCTCTAATTTTAAGATTGTGCCAGTTTGTTCTGGATTCTCCCACCAGAGGCAATAGCTTCTCTGCATATACTCTATCAAACCCTTTTATCATTTTAAACGTCTCAATTAGATCACCCCTCAACCATCTAAACTCAACGGAATATAAACCAAGTTTATGCAACCTGTCCTCAATTTAACCCTTTAAGCCCCGGTATAATTTTAGTAAATGTCCGCTGCATCCCCTCTAAGGCTAATATATTCTTCCTGAGGTGCGATGCCCAGAACTGAACACAATATTCCAGATGGGGTCTGACCAAGGCTGATGTTTTAAAGTGAGACAGGGAAGAAACTATGGTTTGTGCCAGTCTCACCAACTCTTGTGAAATTCTTGATCAGCAACTGGTACTGACAGAGGCCTAGGAGCATGTTATCCTCTCTTTCAGGGTATAGTAGGTAGTACAAGCCTCCTCATTCATTGAATACAGATGAATAGGCTAATGTCCAAATATGGAGAAATTGTAGCAGAAGAGTTTGGTGCCTTACAGTAACCATGAGAGAAAGTGGTTCTTCCTCTTCCCCACACTTTGTACAGAACAAAGCTTTTGTACTGTTAAGACCATAAGAACATAAGAAATAGGAGCAGGTGTAGGCATTCAGCCTTTCGAGCCTGCTCCGCCATTCAATAAGATCATGGCTGATGATTTACCTCAACTCCACTTTCCTGCACTATCCTCATATCCCTGATTCCCTTAGTATCCAATAATCTATTGATCTCTGCCTTCAATATACTCAATGACTGAGCATCCAATGTCTTCTGAGGTAGAGAATTCCAATAATTCACAACCCTTTGAGTGAAGAAATTTCTCCTCATCTCAGTCCAAAATGGCCAACCCCTTTTTCTGAGACTGTGGCCCCTGGATCTAGACTCCCCAGTCATGGGAAACATCCTCCCAGCATCTACCCTGTCAAGGCCCTTAAGAATTTTATATGTTTCAATGAGATCACCCTCATTCTTCTGAACTCTAGGAATATAGGCTTAGCCTACTCAAGCTCTCCTCATAGGACAATCACCTCCTCATCCCAGGAATCAGTCTAGTGAACCTTCGTTGCACTCCATCTAAGGCAAGTATATCCTTCCTTGGGTAAGGAGACCAAAACTGTACACACTACTCCAGATGTGGTCTCACCAAGGCCCTATATAATTGCAGAAAGACTTCTTTACTCTTATACTCCAATCCCTTTGTAATAAAGGCTAACACACAATTTGCTTTCCTAATTGCTTGCTGTACCTGCATGTTAACTTTCTGAGATTTGTGTACAAGGACACCCAGGTTCCTCTGAACACCAACATTTTCTAATCTCTCACCATTTAGAAAATATTCTATTTTTCTAACCAAAGTGGATAACTTCACATTTCTCCATGTTATATTCCATCTGCCCACTCACTTAACCTGTCTAAATCCTTTTGCAGCTTCCTTGTGTCCTCTTCACAGCTTACTTTGCCACCTAACTTTGTATCGTCATTAAACTTGGATACATTACCTTCGGTCCCTTCATCTAAGTCATTGATATAGATTGTAAATAGCTGAGCCCCAAGCACTGATCCTTATGACACCCGACTAGTTACAGCCTGCCAACCCAAAAATGATCTGTTTATTCCTACTATCTGTTGTCTGTCCATTAACCAATCCTCAATCCATGCCAATATATTACCCCCAATCCCATGAGCCCTAATTATGTGTAATTACCTCTTGTGTGGCACCTTATTGAATGCTTTATGAAAATCCAAATACACATCCACTGGTTCCCCCTTATCTACCCTGCTAGTTACAACCTCAAAAAACTCTACAGATTCGTCAAACACGATTTTCCTTTCATAAATCCGTGTTGACTCTGCCTAATCATATTATGATTTTCTAAGTGCCCTGTTACCATGTCCCTAATAATAGATTCTAGCATTTTCCCTACTACTGATGTCAGGCTAACTGGCCTATAGTTCCCCGTTTTCTCTCGCCCTCCTTTCTTGAATAGCGGGATTACATTTGTTATCTTCCAATCCACGCGGACCATTCTAAAATCTAGGGAATTCTGGAAGATCAAAACCAATGCATCCACTATCTCTGTAGCCACCTCTTTTAAAACCCTAGGCGTAGACAATCAGGTCCAGGGGATTTGTCGGCTTTTTGTCCCATTAATTTCTCGAGTACTTTTTCTTTACTAATACTAATTTTTTTTACGCTCCTTATTCTCACTAGACCCTTGGTTCCCCACTATTTCTGGAATGTTTTTTGTGTCTTTTACCATGAAGACAGATACAGAGGGCTAAAAATTGAGTAGCGCCCCATTTGGCGTTCAGGAGGCCAGGGACGGGAGCGCAGGCAGGGGCTGGCAGGCAGCCAGCCAGCAACAAAAATGGCTGCCCCGCAGCTCGCCTTTAAATTGTGCCTCCCCGGCTGCAGGTAGGCCCCCCTGACCCCTAAGAGGGCGCTAACGGGAGGCGCAAAGCAACCCAATTTTCCCCCCCAAAGTATTTGGTTAATGTCTCTGCCATTTCCTTATGCCACATTATTTCTCCTGTCTCCGCCTGTAAAGGACCCATGTTTACTTTTGTTAATCTCTTCCTTTTTACATACCTATAGAAGCTTTTACCATCTGTTTTTATGTCTCTTGCTAGTTTACCCTTATATTCTATTTTCTCTCGATCAAATTTTTGGTCATCCTTTGCTGAATTCTAAAATCCTCCCAATCTTAAGGCTTACTACTCTTTTTGGCAACATTATAAACCTCTTCCTTTAATCTAATTCTATCTTTAACTTCTCTTAGCCACGGTTAGACCACTTTTCCTGTGGGGTTTTTATTCACCAGTTACTACCACAAGTGGACCACACACCCCCTATAATCCAGATCGTATCTTTTAATGTGTAATACCCAGCATAACCTGGGGATCATAACAGAGAACCCTTGCTCCGTATACCAGCGTTCTCTTCTCTCTACAGAAGGTGGATTGAAAAGCAGGGGTGGGGGGTTGGGGGGAGGATGGGAAGGAGAGAAAGACAAGACAAAGAGCAAGAAGAACAAACCTTCCCTTTTGAGGCTATGAGAGAGAGGTATTCAGCCCACCCAGCCCTCAATTAAAAGGGACCATCCTAAGTGGAACATCCACCTGTTGAAATGGGGCAGGTGGCTCCCACGCATTTGTCTTAGCTAAGCCTAAGGCTGTGCAATTGGAATTGAACAATGCCTGGTTTCATGGCTACTACTTGGTGTCAGTTTTGGCTTGCTGGTAGCACTTTAACGTCAGAAGGTCATGGGTTCAAGTCGTGCTCCAGAGACTTGAGCACATAATCTAGGCTGACACTTGAGACCTCATGAGCCCAGTCAGGTAGACATAAAAGATCCCATGGCTCAATTCAACGAAGACCAGAGGAGTTCTCCCAATGTCTTGGCAATTATTTATCCCTCAACTAACATCACTAAAGCAGATGATCTGGTCATTTATTTCACTCCTGTTTGTGGAATTTTGCTGTGCGCTATGTGTATGGTACCATAGTGGTTATGTTACTGGACTAGTAATCCAGAGGCCTGGACTAATGATCTGGATGTGAGTTCAAATCCCACCATGGCAGCTGGGGAATTTAAATTCAGTAATTTAATTAAATAAATCTGGAATTAAAAAGCTAGTATCAGTAATGGTGACCATGAAACTACTGGATTTTCGTAAAAACCCATCTGGTTCACTAAGGAAATCTGCCATCCTTACCTGGTCTGGTCTACATGTGACTTCAGACCCACAGCAATGCGGTTGACTCTTAACTGCCCTCTGAAATGGCCTAGCAAGTCACTCAGTTGTACCAAACTGCTACAAAAAGTATACTCACGGACTGCAGCGGTTCAAGAAGGCGGCTCACCAGTACCTTCTCAAGGGTAATTAGGGATGGGCAATAAATGCTGGTCTTGCCAGCGACGCCCACATCCCATGAACGAATAATTAAAAAAAAGTTTGGATACTGCATTTCCCTACATTACAACAGTGACTACACTTCAAAAATACATATACAATAGCAAAATACTGTGGATGCTGGAAATCCGAAATAACAACAGAAAACGCTGGAAAAACTCAGCAGGCCAGGCAGCATCCGTGGAGAGAGAAACAGAGTTAACGTTTCAGGTCGAAGACCTTTCTTTGACCTGAAACGTTAACTCCGTTTCTCTCGCCACGGATGCTGCCTGGCCTGCTGAGTTTTTCCAGCGTTTTCTGTTGTTATTTCAAAAATACTTAATTGGCTGTGAAGTGCTTTGGGAATTCCTGTGATTGTGAAAGGCGCTATAGAATTCTTTTACTACTACAACTATTACAACATGCATTTATGTGCCTTTAAAATAGAAAAAATGCCCCAAGATGTTGAAGAGGTCCAAGGAAAAAATGGACGCTAAACCAAAGGAGGAACTATTAGGTGGGCTGACCAAAAGCTTGGTAAGAAAGGTGGGTTCCAAGTAGGATCATGAAATGGAAGGAGGGTGAAGAGACTGAGGAGTTAAAGGAGCAAATTCCAAAGCATAGCATATTATCAACTATTGCAGTCATGTTGCAGAAACAAGTGATCCGTATTCAACTTACACGATTGAAAGCAGGATAAATGTTTCTACTTGACAAGTAACCTGTGTATCACAGGCTCCATCACAAGATTTAAAAACAAAGCACTTCTTCCTGCACCAAAGTAATACTATGCATGTGCACTTTATATTCATTCTATAGATCAAATAAATTCCAGATATCAGTACCTGTCCTATTGAATAATCCTCCAGTGCAGTCACCTTTTCAGGCAGCATTTTGTTAGATGTGCTCCGGAGACCCAACCGTCCATAATCTCCACTCCCGAATGTAAAGAGTTTTCCATCAACTGTTACCACAGCTGAATGTTTAAATCCACAAGAGAGCTAAACAGAAGGCAACACCATTTAGTTCAATTTCTTGGGAAGAACATAATTGAAAATATTTCTTGGAACACTGTTCCATTTCCAAGTCTGCAAAAACTTTAATCAGTCTGGTGGATAATGGGCTGGAGTGTCATGCATTGTTGCATGTAGGGTTAAGACATTTTTGTAATTCCTCACAAAATGAGCTCTGTTATCTCAGCCGTGCTGTTGTGGAGGGGCCAGATATTTCCACTTTGTGGGGGTGGGGGGAAGAGAAGAGAAACTCGAGGGAAGTTACTCCAGGCCACTCTTGCACAACCCTAGCATTAAAAGTAGGTCTGCACCCCACCCTCTCAGCCATGGATGGCAACTGATATGAGTACCTGTAAGAGGAGGAAAAATAAAAAAATGTTACTTCCTTCTTTTCATGGTGAGTGAAATAGTGTGTATACCTGCACTATGTCCTCTCCCTGTAGTGCCTCGATTTGTCGAGGTCTGCGTTGTCTTTCACTGTTTCCATGCCCGAGCTTTCCATAATCACCATCTCCCCAGCTGAAAACTTCCCCACTCTCAGTTAGAGCCATAGAATGACCATCTGATCCACATGAGGTGACTAACTGCGTCACAACATAACCTGGGAAAGAAACAGAACGATGAAGGGCATCTCTGGAACCAAAAGCAAGAAGATGGACAATCAGGAAACGTGGGATGCAACTGCTCTGATCAATAAGACTATATATCCATAAATGTAATTAGGCACAAACTAAAAATGTTTTGTACATTAAATTAAAAAACTGTACATTAGAATGTTTATTCAAACAATTGGAAACATAATATGCATTATGATTCCATGTATTTCTCCAATTTTATTTTATAATATTTATCCCTCAACCAACATCACTAAAACAGATTATCTGGTCATTATCACATTGCTGTTTGTGGGAGCTTGCTGTGCACAAATTGGCTGCCGCATTTCCCATATTACAACAGTGACTCTACTTCAAAAGTACTTCATTGGCTGTGAAGTGCTTTGAGATGTCCGGTGGTCGTGAAAGGCGCTATAGAAAGGCAAGTCTTTCTTCTCTATAACAAATTCAGAAATAGACTTTGACACTATTCCAGAAGTTATTTTCACATTTTTATAATTTCACCTTGGGTTCAGTGATTTAGCCCTCACTTCCTGTGGCCTAGAGGGTGCCCAAAATCAACGGCATTTGTAGTGAGCTTGGGATTAAACAGAAAACCCACATTACTGTATTTCGCCTTACTAATTAGATCATGTACCTATGCACCATCATCCTCAACTTTAGAAGGCAGTAGAATAAGCATTTCACTAGACTGTGGCCTAGGCTATAAACTGCCAACATATTAGTAAATGGATGTGATCAGAAGGAAGGATGCATGGTAGATTCACAATAGTTGCTGGCTAACTATCTCTTTTTAGAAGACAGAAAACAAAAGTCACATCTGCTGTTCTAAACTGCAATGTAAACCGGACCGGACACAATGGCCCGGACTTTAATGGGGAGGGTGTGGGGGAGCACAGGGAAAACCCGTCAAGGCTGTGGACGTGGAGGCCTTGCTGATTTTAACGAAAGGGCCCCATTTAAATATAATGCTGCAGTCTCTTGCCTGACAGCTGGCCAAATTAACAGCCTGATCGGCGGGCGGGAACACAAACAAGCAGCAGGAGGCCGCAGCCGGGGACCATGGGGACGGTCCCCAGCAGTTAGTGGGAGGTCTTGCCACGATCGTTAGGAGGAACTTGCCGTGATCGGGAGGGGTGGAGTTGCACTTGGGCAAGGGAGAACCAAGGCTTCCTTGTGAGGCCTGGAGGAGCACCCCAGCCCCTCCTGAAAAGTAAATTGAAAACTTACCTATTGGGCCTTTTCTGGCCCCAGGATACGGCTCCTGGCAGGTTTTGCCAGGATGGAAACGGGATTGGTGGGGGTAACTGAGTCCCGTTATTTTAACTGCACCCTTCCGCCCGGTTTCCGCCAGGTGGGGGCAATTAGAATCAGGTCCAAGGCCCCTGAATATGAACCTTTGTGGAATTTTTTGCTGACTCTCCACAAGAACTTTTTGGCCAATCTCCCCAGCCTCGACGGGTTTTCCCTGCGCTCCCCCACACCCTCCCCCGTTAATATCCTTGACGACTTTGGACAAGCTAGGCTGAGAAATACGTTCAAAAATTTGACCAGGAGAAAGGAAATTTAAATATATGTCTAGTAAAAAGAGCTGCCAATCAAACTTATAAACAAACAAAACCCGTAAGATATTTGCATTTGAATTGAATGTGTTTGTCCTCCTTTGGATGCCTGACTAGCCAGAAGGTCTATTTCCTGCAGTTTTATGCATCAAAACAAGCTGGGCTATTTTCTGTGAATGAGCCTAGTTTTTAACTATGACAGAAAGAATGAAGCCAATACAATGATGCATCATTGGTTAAAAATGCTTCCTTTTGTCACAGTTAAACAAGCATGTCTCAAAATTTGCAAAATCAGCCACCGGCACAGCCTTGGAATGTAGGTTTATCAAATGAAGGAATAATACACTGCCGTACTTGTGAATTATCATTGGTTCTGTTTAGCTGATATTTGGCAGATAACCAAAGATCAGGACATAATGGTTAAAAGTTCTGTGGAGGCTTCACACATTTTCCTAGTTAATTTGCAAGAACTTCATCATTGGAAATGTTTATATACTATTATTTATCCTAACCATTTATAGTGATTGTTAAATATAATGTACATTTATATGGCACCATTAATGTAAAAACCGTCTCAAGATGCTTCACAGAGGTTAAATAAAAAAATGGACACAGTGCCAAAGATGGAAATATTAGGAGGGATGACTAAAAGCTTGGTCAAAGAGGGAGGTTTTAAGGATTGTCTTTAAAGGAGAGGAGGGAGGTGGTGAGGTGGAGGGGTTTAAGGATGGAATTTTAGAGGGTGCGGCCTAGATGACTAAAAGCACGACTGCCAATGGTCGGGTGAAAGGAGGGGGCATGCACAACAAGCCAGAGTCAGAGGAATGGAGAGTTGTGGGAGCAGAGTTGTACGGCTAGAGAAGGTTACAGAAATATGGAGGGCAGGGCCATGAAAGGAGATCACCCGGGAGGGGGGGGGGGGGGGGGGAAAAGAGTGGAGGAGAAGGGTTGGTGCATCGTGGGGAGGGAAGCTGGTTAAGTTTGGGGGCCTGGGGGGGAAGCACTCCTGCTCCTCCTGGCCCACAAGCAGTGCTGTAAAGGTACTTAAGCTGATGGATCCGGCCCTTCTCGCCTCTCTTCAGCTGCAGGTTTCCTGAGCCCTGGGAAACCCGGCCCACAGGCGTTAAAAGTAAAATTGGTTAAATCTGAGGCACGCAGCCTCATTAAAATATTTAAATGAGGAACTCGCATCGGGAGAGCAAGTTAATTGCCCCCCCCCCCCCCCACCTGCCCCCGTTAAAATGAGTGTGTTGGAAGCGGGATTTGAATTTTTAACTTTTTGAACCAGTTACCCCCAGCCCACCCCACCCCCCCAATGTTCGCGGATGATGTCGCCAATGGAAAGCATGAAGCGCAGGGACAGATCCTTGGGGTACTCCAGAGATAATGGTGCAGGGGCAGGAAGATGGAGGAAGCAGGTGAGGTAAGACTAAGTAAATAGTTGGTAGTGGAGAAAAGAAGACCGGGGCTATCTTTGCTCCCCAGGATGATCCTGGAGTTGTGGGCAGTGTTGGCAGAGGAAAGTGAGGCCCGATAGCACTTGATATGGTCTAGCCAATCTGATAATGGATGGCTAAACCAGTTATGCTCCAGATACGCTCAAGTCTGCACCCTTTGAACTTGAGGAAACGAAGTTGGGGACCATACTAGGGATATCAACCAGGACTGGAGAGAGTAAAGGTTTTTTTGGGGACAAGGGCATGGGTAAGCAAATCAACAGCTACAGAAGTATTGTGACGAGTGGAGGGCTAAAGGCTAGGGAATTGGGAGTTTGAAAGTACATTATTGGTTGACGGTGAGTGTCTTTTCTAGGGGCAGATGCAGGAAGGAAGTGCGGGTGGAAGGAGGATGTGCGTGGTGAGGGATACAAGGAAGTGCATAACAGATGATATTTCGATTGTTCTTCCACACAACCTAGCTAACAGATCAAAGGTGTTAGAAGAATCTGTCTAGATACATAGAATCTACAGCACAGAAACAGGCCATTTGGTCCAACTGGCCTATGGCAGTGTTTATACACTACATGAGCCTCCTTCCACTCTAGTTACCTCTTCCCCAGCTTGTCCCCATATCCCTCTATTCCCTTCTCTCTCATGTACATATCAAGCCTCACCTTAAACGTGCCAATGCTATCTGCTTCACCTACTCCATGGGGTAGCGATTTCCACATTGTCACTACTCTATAAATTGCTCCTAAATTCTTTATTTAATCTATTAGTGGCTATCTTATATTTATGCCCCCTAGTACTGGACTCACCAACGATGGAAACAGTTCCTCCACGTCAACCCCTTCATAATTTTAAAGTCCTCTATCAAGTCTCCTCTTAGTCTTCTCTTTTCCAGAGAAAAGAGCCCCAGCCAGCTCAAGTTTTCATGATAGTTACATTCTCTCAATTCTGGTAACATCCTTGTAAATCTTTTCTGCTCTGTCTCCAGTGCTTCAATAACCTTTCCGTCATATGAAAACCAGAACTGCGCACAATTCTCAAGTGTGGTCTCACCAATTTCCACTTTGCCTTCCTGATTCTTTTTTTTTAAATTCAAAGACACTCTCGGGATATGGGCATTGCTAGCAAGGCCAGCATTTATTGCATATCCCTAGTTGTCCTTGAGAAGATGATGGTGAGCCGCCTTCTTGAAACGCTGCAGTCCATGTGGTGAAGGTACTCCCATGGTGCGGTTAGGTAGGGAGTTCCAGGATTTTGGCCCAGCGACGATGACGGAATGTCGATATAACTGCAAGTCTTGATGGTGTGCGACTTGGAGGAGACCTTGGAGGTGATGGTGATCCCATGCACCTGCTGCCCTTGTCCTTCCAGGTGGTGGAGGTCGTGGCTTTGGGAGGTGCTGTAGAAGAAGCCTGAGTGAGGTGCTGCAGTGCATCCTGTAGATAATACACACTGCAGCCATGGTGCGTTGGTGGTGGAGGGAAGTGGATGTTTATGCTGGTGGGTGGGCTGCCGATCAAGCAAACTTTTGAGACTATTCAGGTCATTTTACTAGGGAACCAGGTTCATTATCAAGTTACTAAACTTTTAGCAGGGTTACTGAAATTTCAGCATCTGAGGCATTGCCGGACTGTTTTCATGGTCTATTTTGAAAGGACGGTTCCAATTAATTTATTCTGTAGACAATTTACCTAACCAATAGTGGTGTGAATCACATTTTTTCCAGGAAAGTTAATAAATTATTGTAATTGGAAGCAAAGTGGATTAGTGCCATCAATTACAGATTACTGTGGATTATTCTTACTCCTACAATGAACACACGAGAATAAGATTGGGGAATTCAGAGATTATCAGAACGTAAGTGACTGCATTACTGCCAGTAAAGCACACACAGGTAACTGCAATTTTTTTAGCTTATGCACGGAAGCGACAAAAATCACACTGGTGCAAAAATCATATCTATGAATTGCTTACATGACAAGAGCAGCAATACAGCACAACCTGGATAAAAGTGACATTTATGCATATAGCCACCAGGACATTGAGGCTCAGTATCATAACGTGGCCTTGATGTCTCAAGGTGACTTCAAATATCTAATATTCCTTAGCTTTACAATTTTGCCCATGAGACGAGGATTGCCAATTTAACAATGATAATGAAAGAAATGTTTATGTCTTCATATTCCTTTCCTAATAGGTATAAAGAGGCTGCATTGAGGCAAGCTGTCTGCTGTTAAAGTAAAATTGTACTTAAACTAGTCTATGCCTTCAAGGCTGAAAAGTTAATGCTGTAAATGGGCAAATCCTACGATCTTTAGAGGCTAATTGATGTTGCTGAGGGACATTTGCCCTTGATTAGTAACTGCTTGTAAACCCCATGTTCCTGCCCTTCGGGGATAGGCCAGATTGTCAAGGTCAGAAGAAACTAGCCGGAGAAAAAAAAATGGTTTTCTGGTTTCAAAAATGGTGCTTTCTCATTGGTCAGTTCCCTAGTTGCAAGTGTGAAACAATCTTTCCATGTGTGACACTTGGAAGTATAACAGGCAGATTAGACACAAGACTTTCATTGCATGTACAGTATATAGATAATTTCTGCGTAGTGCATTTCACATATTTAGTCTTGCTTCCTTTGCAAAAGGTTGGTCATCTAACAAAATACAAAACTGATCACCATCAGCACTTTTTTGGTAATCCAAACTAGACACCATTTGATAATTCCCAAACTTTACAGTTAGCTTTTGACCATCAAATTCGTATTCACTTTTGAAATAAAAATGAAAAAGTTGCTCATCAGTAAACGTACGTATGGCCAATAATCTAATATAGATGCCACTTGTGACTAAACTTTGGCGAATATGGCTTGTTATAGGCAGCATGCTTCTAAATTACAGATGTCACTGATATAAATTACACACGTGGTTACTGATAAACCAACACAGACCGTACTAAATTAAACATTAAACAAAGCTATCAAAATACCTCAGCAAGGGGCTTAGATTACATTCCACTGAACTAAACATGAATCCCTTCACTGTTGTTTTGCATTTGATGCATGTCAGAGCTTTACAGAAACCCGAAGTTTTATATAAAAACAGTTCTCAGTAATTAGCTATATTCTGCATTAAAAGTCAACGGAATATGAAGCAGTGGATTCAGCTGTGGGGTTACAACTCCGCACATGCTTACCCTGCAATGCTGCAATGACAGTAGGAGTGTGGAGGTCATCAGAGTTTCCTTGACCCAAGCGTCCATAGCTACCTTCTCCAAAAGCTACAACTGTCCCATTGGCCTGAACGAGGAAGGTGCAGTTCTGTCCGCACACCACCTAGTCACAACAAGGAGGCAATATAAATACAATTATTTTATTACATTACACAATGCATTAGAGTTACTTTTAATAATACTATATAAAGTTATGAAGTAATTCTGTGTAGATATGATAAAGACTTGAATCAGTTACAATATGGTTGTATCTGAAATCAACATATGTTACAGGACAGCAAAGGAAAAGCTAGCCCGTTGAGCCAAGTCTTGGATGAATCCTAAATTCCTTCAACTAAACATTGGAAAGATCAAAGCCATTGTTTCAATTCCTGCCACAAACTCTGCTTCCTTGCCACTAATCCGTGCCTGGCCATTGGCTCAGGCTAAACAAAACCATTTGTAACCTTGGCTCCAGTGTTCGTTTCAGATCCGAGCTTCATACCCCACATCCTTCCCATACCAAACTACTTACTTCTATGCAAGACTACAAGCCATAAGAGAGTGGCTAGGAGAGGTAACTGAAAGCTGGTTTTTTGGAAGACTTTTGCCTGCCTCTACCCCATCTCAAATATGGCGCTGCGGGTATTATTCACGCTTTTGTCCTCTCCAGACTCAATTATTCAATGCTCTCCTCGATTGTCTTCCATTATATATAAACTTCAGCTTGTCCAAATGTAGCTGCCCATTTCCTGTCCTGCATGAAGTCTTGCTCGCCCATCAGCCTTGTCCTCGCCAACCTACCTTGGCCCCCTGTTCCTCAATACATCCAATTTAAAATCACTGTTCTTGTTTATGAATCGTTCCACAGTCTCGCTACATCCTACCTCTGCAACCTTGCATCCATTCTGCACCTTTCTGTCGGTCCGGACTCCGTCCTCCTGTGCATCGCCCCACTTCACCCTACCAACTGTGGGACAGCTTTCAATTGCCTTGAACCTACTCTCTGGAATTCCCTCCCTGATGCCCTCTGCACCTCTACTGCTCTGTCCTCCTTTAAAAGTCTTCCAAAAAACCAACTTTCAGTTACCTCTCCTAGCCACTCTCTCATGGCTTGTAGTCTTGCATAGTTTCTCTGAAAAGTGACTTAGTAGTAATAATAGTTAAAAAAAAATCAATTTTTTAATACACTCTATTGATTCAATAAATGAGGAAAGGCAAAAAACATACGTGTAACTAGTTTTACATACAAGGCTGAATATATAATGGGTCATAAGCATGATTGGAACGTGGTGACAACTTATATATTACAGAAAATTACCAAGAATTTTGTATTCTACCACAAATAAATGCATAATTGCATGAATGCAGAATCATAGAAATTGGAGCACAGAGGCAGTGATTTCATACACTGCATTGGTGTCTGTCTTTCACCTGCAGCTACCAACTCTCATCCTATTTCCCTGCCCTTTCCTCAGGTCCTTTCACATTCTTTTGTTTCAAATACTTATTCAATTCAATTTTAAATTATGTTACAGTCTCTGTTTCTATACCCAATTGTGGTAAAACATTACATATTCTAATAACCCTCTGTGTGGAATATATTTGTAACTTCCCCCTTTATTCTTCGAGTAAAATTCTTCAGTCTATCCTCCCTTGTTACTGATTCACCATTTACCCTCTCAGCACCTTTGATTATTTCGAAAAATGCCATTAGGTTCCCCATTCCCTCTGTTCCAGGGAAAAAATCTTTAGCTTTTTTTAGGCTTTCTTCATAACTATAACCTCTCATTCTTGGTACCACTCTAGTGAATCTTCCATGGCTCCAATTTCCTTCATACAATGAGGTGTCCAGAACTGCATGCACTACTTCAAATGTGGCCTAAGCAATGTCTTGCACAAGTTCAACATCACTTGCTTGCTTTTATATTCAATGCCCATGTATAAATCTCAGAATCTAATTTGCCTTTTTATTGCGTTTCTCCCTGCACTCCCAGCTTTCTATAAGATCTATATATTTGCACCCCTAGATCTCTGTTTTTCCACTGTGCATCACCTGGTTCAGAATCTTATCATTTAGGGTATACTTCCTTTCACTGTTCCAGGGTTGACTCTGTTAACCTATGTCCTCTTGTAGTCTTCCTCATAATTTGACATCAGCAAATGTCAATATCATTCCTTTTGTGCATACATAATCCAAATCATTTACACAAATGGAAAATACAAAAAAATTCCAGCACAGATACTTTGGGCACCCCACTACCTACACCCTGCCAATGGCATCCATTTATCCCTACTCATTGCAGTCTGTCCCCTAGCCACCTTTTTCTCTATGCAGTTACTTTCCTTTAATATCACATTTCTTATTTTTTGGTTACCTGAAAAAAAATTAATTAAGTTAGTCAAGCACATCATGTCCTTTACAGGTCTATGTTAACTGTCTGATTAGCCCGTGCTTCTCAAAGTACTCATTAATTTCATTCCATATTATGCTCCCCTTCTGTACTTTCTATCTTTTTCATAATTTTCTTCTTTATCATCACCTTTGTAGTTATCCTATGTCTATTTAAACCTGAAAGCCCAGCCTTTGGCTCTCCCCTTTAATTGTACTGGGAATGTATCATAGTCAAATACGTGTAATTAAATATCTCTCCCTACTGGTCTACTGTTTCACCTGCCATTTTTCCCTTCCTTGCTAGACAACAACTTGCATTTATATAGCACCTTTAAGATCATAAGAAATAGGAGCAGGAGTAGGCCATTCGGCCCCTCGAGCCTGCTCTGCCATTCTGTAAGATCATGGCTGATCTGATCTTGGCCTCAACTCCTTTCCTGACTGTTCCCCATAACCCTCGACTCCCCTGTAGCTCAAATATCTGTCTATCTCCGCCTTGAGTATATTCACTGCCTTTAATGTAGTAAAACATCCAAGGCGCTTCACAGGAGCATTATCAAACAAAATTTGACACCGAGCCACATAAGGAGATACAAGGACAGATGGTCAAAGAGGTAGGTTTTCTGGAGCGTCTTAAAGAAGGAGAGAGAGGTAGAGAGGCTGAGAGGTTTAGGGAGGGAATTCCAAAGCTTAGGGCTGAGGCAGCTGAAGGCACAGCTGCCAATGGTGAAGCGATTAAAATCAGGGATGCGCAAGAAGCCAGAATTGGAGGAGCGCAGAGATCTTGGAGGGTTTTAGGGCTGGAGGAGGTTACAGAGATAGGGAGGGGCAAGGCCATGGAGGGACATAAAACATACTGGTTAAGGAAGATAGTCCTGGATGTATTCTAAGAACCCCTGCCCATTTTCAGTACAAATATTTGTCTGAGGTTTAACCGTGAATGGTGATCATGGCATTTTTATTATTTTAAATTGAAGGCATATACATCTCTATAAATAGAGATATTTGGAAGTACTGTATTGTTATTGGGCAAACATTGAGAGCTACATTTTGCCTGGAATATTGAGCTGTATCCAAGCTAAATGCAAAGGAAAATAATTTGCTTGAACATTAGTTCCATTAGAAGGAAACAAAGAACAGATCTGATGACTTGAGGCAAATTTTAAAATTATATAAATGACAAGTAAAACATATTTAAACTTTGTCTCACATAACTGTGCACAGATTTTTCACAATTTTCTGAGCTTTGTGCCAATAGATTTATGATTTTGACTAAAATGCTCATACAACAATTATGATTCAATATACAAGTAAACAAAACATTACCTGTTAAGACAAGATTTATTCACAACGTTACCACCAGAAATCAGAACAACTGCAGTTAAAACTATTTCCTATAGCTACATTTTACATGTAATGTCAAGCAGTAATTTAGAACATCTCTATTGCTATATGTGGTGCAGTCATAAAACATTATGCTTGATACTGAAGTTGAACCGCATTTAAGTTAGTGCTTTTTTTGTTGCTTCTGACTGAATTCAGGAAAATAACTCCACCTGCAGAGCTTGTGTCAGAGATGGAGCAAGTGTTGGTACTAAAGCATTGTTTCCAGCATCAGCCAGCTGTCCATGACGTCCACCTCCCCACAGGAATACATCACTTTTGCCACCAAGCTGCCAGTCCTAAATGAAACAGATATTGTTTTACATACATGTGGAAAAAAAACCTAGCAAGATAGAAACAGGGGACTCGGTGATGCAATAGATTAAAGACCAATCCTTTTAACTCTAGGACATAGAGCTGAATACAATCCTTATAGAAGTCCTGTTTGTAAGGGTCATATGTAAATTAGACTGGGCAGCCTCAAACCAATTTGATAGGTATAAGCTAACAGCATAAAATTACCAATAACTCAGCAGCAAACAGGCAGTCTCACGAGACAGCTAGCGCAAAATTCAAATGGTAAAGGTTACTCCTTTGAGGCTGATGTTAAGGGTATTTTGGGGCACAGTGCAGCATCTAACTGGCTATCTGTGGCTGTGATAATGACACTGGGTGCAGAGAGTAGACAATATTCCATCCCTATCACTAATATCTTTTGATGAGCACAAATTTAAGAAAGCAACATTCAAGGCTGTGTGACATTAGTGTCACAGAACAGACAGTTTACCCTTATGATCTTCCCAATTCCTAGTGTCACTGGGGAAGTACAGTGTGTAGGCCAGGACAATCAGCAGCTAACACCCAAGGACCTCTCACACATTGCTGCAAAAAAATATTTTGTTGCAGGATCCTGCAAATGTTCGAATGTTTTACCTCTGGTCTAGATGTAGCCCAGGTCATAAGCTGCTCATCCATTAAGTAACTCCACTTATTGTTCTCCTGTTAAATGAAAACATTTGTTGATGATAATTTGAAAGATAAACAGAGATCTCTCTAACAATGGTAGTTATTGGTGTGACCACACCATCAAGTTAATTATTACCACCAATTTTACTTTTGTACCTCAAAAGCTATAGCTACTAATCTCAGGTTAAAAACTTGAACATTTTTATTTTAGTCCCTTGCAAGTCTCAACTGAAAATGGGAAGGTGAGAAGAGATTATTCTCTATAGAATTTCTACAGTTAATCTAACCTCCAATTTTCTTCCTTCTTCTCCTGAAAACACTAACTCATGCTGCAGTTCCTGAGCTGTTGGGCAATCTTCATGCATACGTGAGCACTGGCAGGCTTTTTGATTGTACTGTGGGAGTGGGTATACTATTTTTGTGACCAGTAGGTTATTCTATGCCATCTGTATCAGGATGCAGTTTTTACAATACTAACCACACTAAATCTGGGTTACAATAGGAAAGCTGCGAGAGCAATAGATTGAGAAATTATGTTGTTTATGAAATGTACAACATTTTTGTATCTGAAGCTGTAGTCACACAGTTACTTTTGCATCAACATGAAGCCATTTTGGGTGCGCATCAACTTAAAGTAGCAATCTAATTGGGGAATCAGATCATGATCTGACTGCTGCCATCGGACGGAGTACCACAACTTCTTGTGAGTTTAATGCAGTAAAACATGGAGAATACTCTCCACTTGCCTGGATGAGTGCAGCTCCAACAACACTCAAGAAGCTCGACACCATCCAGGAAAAAGCAGGCCGCTTAATTGGCACCCCATCCACCACCTTAAACATTCACTCCCTCCACCAATGACGCACCATGGCTACAGTGTGTACCATCTACACGATGCACTGCAGCAACTTGCCAAGGCTTCTTCGACAGCACCTCCCAAACCCGCGACCTCTACCACCGAGTAGGACAAGGGCAGCAGGTGCATGGAAACACCATCACTTCCAAGTTCCCTTCCAAGTCACACTTGGAAATACATCACCGTTCCTTCATCGTCGCTGGGTCAAAATCCTGGAACTCCCTCCCTAACAACACTATGGGAGTACTTTCATCACGCGGACTGCAGCGGTTCAAGAAGGCGGCTCACCACCACCTTCTCAAGGGCAATTAGGGATGGGCAATAAATGCTGGCCTTGCCAGCGATGCCCACATCCCAGGAACGAATAAAAAAAGTCCATAACTCAAGTCTGGTGTGAAACCAGGTTTAAAAAGTGCGCAGCTGGTCTGCTGAACCGCCTGGATGCTTTATAAATTTAGTATGGAGTCTTTTTAATGTTATGAGGTAGCACATGCTGCAGCCTCCACTTTCCTAACATTAAAAATAGTTGCTGGGCAAGGGAATCCTGCACATGTGCCTGCAGAGATTTCTCCTGGAAGGCATATTATGAGTCACAGCACAAGTTCAGTTTAGCCATTTTAGCATTCTACAGCTACTTTCTTCAGACCTGTAGTGTAGTATAACTGCAGCTTATGATTTATATTCTATATCCTTGAGAGTATAATCACAAGAGCCACAACAAAAAAAAATTGCTCAGTTGGCAGAAACAGTAAGCTATAGAGGGACTACAAACTCCATGTTCGACTGTCAGTCTGTGCTGAGTTAGCTAATCTCAGCTGGGTGGAATTTGAGGTGCTACAATTGGCCTCCATGCCCTGGGCTACAGAGGAGAAAATTAGTCAAATTCCTATTCCTGATCACTGTTCTGTGATCGCTGCTGGAAAGTACGTGTGTGAGGACAGGATCAGACTCAACTATGATGTTTACCATAATTGAATAGCCTGCTAACACTTGCTGTTTAAGCTCACATAAGGCATCAGATTGTGTCAATGGAACCTCACTTGAGCAGAAGTCAACTATTTCAGTTGAGAGGAAGGGAGATAAATTGACAAAAAAGTGTAATATTAATGTTCATAAATAGTGCCCTATCCAGGCTTATATCATTAATGCAGTCCTTGACTGAATCTATCCCTTAAGTATCTATTATTTTCATATTTCTCATTTGTGTGAGCTGCCAGTAAAAATATAAAAAATATAAGTGCTAGCTTGGTTCAGTGGTATGCCTGAGTCACAAGGCTGTGGGGGTTCAAGCCCTACTCCAGGACTTGAGCACATCACCTAGGCTGCCATAAGTGCATTATTGAGGGACTGCTACACTGTCAGAGGTGCCGCCTTTCCAAGGCCCCATCTCCCCTCTCGGGTGGATATAAAAAGATCCCTTGACACAATTCGAAAAGGAACAAGGGAGTTCTCAGGGAATTCTGCTGGTGCACTGCCCATTATTTAATCCCTCAACAAATATCACCAAAAACCAGATTAACTGGTCATGTATCTCATTGCTGTTTGTGGGAACTTGCTGTGTAAACGAGTGTATGCTTACATAACAACAGTAACAACTTCAAAAGTAATTCTGACGAAAGGTCATCGACCTGAAACGTTAACTCTCTTTCTCTCTCCACGGATGCTGCCTGGCCTGCTGAGTTTTTCCAGCGTTTTCTGTTGTTATTTCAGATTTCCAGCATCCGCAGTATTTTGCTATCAAAAGTAATTAATTGGCTGTAAAGAACTCTGGGGACATCCTGCAGATGTGAAGGGTGCTATACAAGTTCTTTCTTTTTGTTATGTTTTTCTTTACTCAGACCAAATATTTCATAAACTCTGGATTGAGCATTGCAGATGCGTAAAATATTCCTCTCTACTTCACACAGCTGAACAAATATATTCTCATGTTATTTGAAAGGTAAGCCATGGAAACACAACTGAAATATTGGCCTCGCAAGCCACTTAGTTACATCAAACCACTACAGCAAATGAAGAAGGCAGATCACCACCACCTTTTCAGGACAGCTAGGGATGGGTAATAAATGCTAGCCTTGGCAGCGACGTCCACATCCCAAGAATTAATACAATCAAAAAAATATGGGCACAAACTGGGTTACTCATTTTGATGATGCCGGGTTTAAGTTGGTTATGTAGCAATTGTCCACCAGTGTTTAAAAGGTGGGCTGACAGATATAACTAACCAATATCAACAATTCTGTTTTGGAAAAGGAGGAATCAAATATTAATTCTTAGAGCAAACATATAAAAGTACATTTTTAAAATCCTACCAGTGCTTTGATGAATTCGGACTCTGAAACCTGACTGAGGTCTGGGACACTAAAAGTTTCTGGGAAGGTAGTTCCTTTTGCCAGAGCTTCGGCACTCTTAATAGTAGCAGAGAACGTTGCTAGCCAACTCCATTCAGGTGAAACTGGTTCCAGGAAACTGCTTTTATGGTGAGGTGGATCTGCTGTTCTGGTAAGGAACTGGTCCAAACTTAGACCTACTGTAAGGGAGGCCAAACTTTGCAGGAAGGTGCTGTGTACCAGTTGATCTCCACAGGTTACGTGCGGCTGGAAAGTAAAAGTTCAAAACACATGAATTCTGTATGTATGATTCCGACAGATTAACTTTCGGTTGGTTACCATCCGCTGTCACTGTCTTCAAAAGTTTACTGAAAAATCCATATTTATTCAATATTGTACTTTTGGTTGAAAACTATACATTTCTTCAACCATTAATCCAGATGGATTATCACTCTCAGTTGTGTAAAGTTGCTGGAGAGTTTAATTTTCTGTTATTTTTGTTATTAATGACAAAAAATAAATAGGAACATTCAGCCTACCTCCTAATGTTCTAAGAATCAGGTAGGTAAACTTTATTTTGTCTTTTTGAAGACATTTCTTAGGGAGCAGGGATAAGTATAGGATGTATCGAAGAAGAAAAGCCTCTTGAAATTTACTGCTTCCAATAGACCACATACAATTTGCCTGTCATGGACTTAGAGAAGTGAATGATCACAGCTAAAACTCTGAAGATAAAACTCTGAAATTGCTTCCTAATCGCCAAGTAAAAATCTCCAGACTTTTGATTTAAAATCAGTCTACAATATTCAACAATGATCAACTGTACTTCAAAGATTATATCTCACTGTCACAACAGGCCCTGGAGCCACAAGGGCTAATTTTTTTGAGTTTGTCCTACCGGTGGGGAGTATAGGAAAATCACAACATGCTGCCCCATAGTTTTCCATACAATCATTTAATTAACATAAAATCATGGGCAACGCAACTGTTATTTCTTGATGTGTGGCCGGTGGCCGAGGTTCCCTGGGAGTAGCGGGAATTCAGAAAATGACCCCTATAGTGGTTACAAATTACTTGAGAATCTATGTCTATACCTGTTGTAGTCTTTACTCCAGTTCTTGAGCACATAGTCAAGATGCTACCTTTTCTAGAATCTCCACTACATTTGATATTTCACACATTTATTATGCGGGAAAGTACTTCTATTGGTCTCTTCCCTCACTCAGAACTTGCCAACTCTGTATTCGTAACTGAGTTTAGTTCCAGACAAAAGTGAACACTAATGTTGGTAAAGAAAAAGGTCTACTTTTGTGTTATTTTGCTCAAGTAATCTTCAGTTCAAGACAATACTGCCTTTTGTGCACATACTGTGATCCTATGGGAACTGCTCGTACATTCACGCACTGCCACTTAGTGCCTTTGTATTGGAACTGCATGGCAATTCTCATGGTCAAAACACAGCACCCAACGTTACTATGACAGTCATTGAACACTGTACATGACAATCACAGTGACATAACAGATGCTACAGATAAACGTTGACATTTTAAAATGGATTCTGCCAGAGAGCCCGACATAAGAGGTTTCAATGCATTTTGAAATGGAATGTTGCAACTCACTCAGCATTTTTAATATGGAGTAGATATTACTACAACACCTTCTTCCATATCAATTACGAATATCACAAAGGTCAGATGTCCAGAGGAACTTTGGAAGAGGCTAATAGTGTTGCTAGAGAAGCGAAATTTAAAACAGTTGCAGACTGAGTAATTTAAGAAGTAGTGGATGCTTAAAAGCAATAATTAGTCAAATAGATTAAGTTCAGCAAAAGGAAGGAATACCAAGGTCCAAAGTAGATAGTTGTGCCGATTTAATCATGTTCAAATAACACTAAGATGTGCAAAATTAGCAGCTTAATTCCTCCATTCTTATACACATACACAACTCAGAATCAAGTATTACCTTTTCATATGCATATTGTGTGTGTAGGAGCAAAGGCAATCTTTCGATAAAAACTTTCATACAGGGAGCCTTATTCAATCCCACGATACCCTGCGCTCGGAGAGCCATTCGACAGGATGCTAAGATGTGATTCTGCGAGATCCACTCTGGGCAACATCTGATTAAAAGGACATCCTAGCAAGAGGGGAAATATGTTCAGAAAATGCACAATTCTCTCCAAAACAAGTTTTTCTCCAAGTTAATGTTAACACAACTCGTGCTTTTTGTAACATCACATCACAATACATACATATAAAAAACTATCTTTTTGTCTTAATAATGGATCTCCTGCGGCAGTGAGGTGTTAGAGAATTTTGCCCTGTCCATCCCACACCCACTGAAGTCAGAGATCCCCACCCCAACATTTTATCTGTCTTCCACTCTAAAGGGTGTCTCTGAATCTCCCCCTACGTCTCAACAGTCTCTTTCCTTCCTCTACTCAATAGAAGCTTTATCCCTCAATAATTTCTCGTGATACCCTTCTTAACAGATTCTCTCTCCCCCCCTCACAGCACCTGAAACAGTTCTTTTTCCCCCCATTTTCTTTGCCTCTCCAACTCAAACTAACAAGGTGCCCCTTTATCTCGCTCTTGTCACCTCACGGGTCCTCTTTCCCGTCCCGCCCTCAACTGGGTTCGTCGCCTTTTCTTTTTTGCTATTTCAAGAGGTCTCCTGTTATTTACCGAGAGGGTCTCTTTCATTCCCCACCACCCTCTGAAGAGAGTCTGTCTCTCTCCTTTCCCTCACGTGTTCCTTGCGCTTCTTTGGGCAACACGGTGGCATAGTGGTTAGCACTGGTGCCTCACAGCGCCAGGGACCCGGGTTCGAATCTGACCTCGGGTGACTGTCTGTGTGGAGTTTGCACATTCTCCCCGTGTCTGCGTGGGTTTCCTCCGGGTGCTCCGGTTTCCTCCCACAGTCCAAAAATGTGCAGGTTAGGTTGATTTGGCTATGATAAATTGACCCTTAGTGTTAGGGGGGGGATTAAATATGTGGGGTTATGGGGATAGGATGGGATATGTTAGGGGGAATTAAATACGTGGGGTTACGGGGGTAGGGTGGGATATGTGTACTGTGGGGATTAAAGCAGGGACAGGGTACTGGATTTGGATGATCAGCCATGATTGTATTGAATGGTGGAGCAGGCTCGACAGGCCGAATGGCCTACTCCTGCTCCTAGATTCTATGTTTCTATGTTTCTACCACCAAGGTGATTTCCTATATCCTCCACCCCAACAGGAATTGTTCGTCTCCCCCTCCACTCTGTTCCCACGGTTTCAGTGCTCCTGAAATAAAATAAGTCGGGAATTTGTTTAGAGACTAATTTCTGTGCACGTAGATATCAGGGCTGTTGTTGGTTATATAAAAATGCACAAGAACATAAGAATTAGGAGCAGAAGTAGGCCATATAGCCCCTTGAGCCTGCTCCGCCATTCAATAAGATCACGGCTGATCTTCGAACTTAACTCCACTTTCCTGCCCGATCTCCATATCCCTTGATTCCCCTTGAGTCCAAAAATTTCTCTCTCTCATCGTTTAATATATTCAACGATTCAAGATCCACAGCCCCCCGGGGTAGAGAATTTCAAAGATTCACAACCCTCTGAGTGAAGAAATTCCACCTCATCTCAGTCTTAAATCGCCGACCCCTTATCCTGAGACTATGCTCCCTAGTTCTAGACTCTCCAGCCAGGGGAAACAACCTCCCTGCATCTACCCTGTCAATCCCCCTCAGAATCTTGAATGTTTCAATGAGATCACCTCCCATTCTTCTAAACTCCGAGAAGATAGGCCCAATCTACTCAATTTCTCCTCTTTGGACAATGCTCTCATCCCAGGAATCAATCTAGTGAACCTTTGTTGCACCGCCTCGAAGGCATGTATGTCCTTTCTCAGATAAGTAGACCAAAACTGTGCACAGTGCTCCAGGGTGTGGTCTCACCAAGGCCCTGTACAATTGCAGTAAGACTTCCTTACTCTTGTACTCCAACCCCTTGCAATAAAGGCCAACGTGCCTTCCTAATTGCTTGCTGTACCTACATGCTAACTCTCTGTTTCCTGTACGAGGACACCTAAATCCCTCTGTGCACCCTCTGCATTTAAATTCAGTTAATTAAATAAATCTGGAATTAAAAAAAGCTAGTATCAGTAATGGTGACCATGAAACTATCGATTGTCGTAAAAACCCATCTAGTTCACTAATGTCCTTTAGGGAAGGAAATCTGCTGTTCTTACCTGGTCTGGCATATATGTGACTCCAGACCCACAGAAATGTGGTTGACTCTTAACTGCCCTCTGAAATGGCCTAGCAAACCACTCAGTTGTACACAACCGCTACGAAAAACAATAAGAATAAAACCGGATGGACCACCCGCATTGACCTAGGTACCAGCTTTGGACATGGTAACGGCATACCCAGCCCAGTTGACCCTGCAAAGTCCTCCTCACTAACTTCTGGGGACTTGTGCCAAAATTGGGACAGCTGTCCCACAGACTAGTCAAGCAACAGCCTGACACAGTCATACTCACAGAATCATGCCTTTCAGCCAACGTCCCAGACTCCTCCATCACCATCCCTGGGAATGACCTGTCCCACCGGCAGGGCAGACCCACCACAGGTTGCGGCACAGTGGTATACAGTCGGGAGGGAGTGGCCCTGGGCATCCTCAACATGGACTGCAGACCCCATGAAGTCTCATGGCTTCAGGTCAAGCATAGGCATGGAACCGTCCTGCTGATTACCACCTACCGCCCTCTCAGCTGATGAATCAGTCCTCCTCCAAGTTGAACACCACTTGGAAGAAGCACCCAGGGTAGCAAGGGCACAGAATGCACTCTGGGTGGGGGACTTCAATATCCATCACCAAGAGTGGCTCGGTAGCGCCACTACTGACCGAGCCCTGAAGGACATAGCTGCCAGACTGGGCCTGCGGCAGGTGGTGAGAAAATCAACTTGACCTCGTCCTCACCAATCTAACGGTCGCAAATGCCTCTGTCCATGAAACTATTGGTAACAGTGACCACCGCACATTCCTTGTGGAGACGAAGTCCTGTCTTCACACTGAGGACACCCTCCATCGTGTTGTGTGGCACGACCACCATGCTAAATGGGATAGAGTCAGAACAGATCTAGCAGCTCAAAACTGGGCATCTGTGAGGTGTTGTGGGCCATCAGCAGCAGCAGAATTGTATGCCACCACAATCTGTAACCTCATGGCCCAGCATATCCCTCACTCTACCATTACCACCAAGCCAGGGATCAACCCTGGTTCAATGAGGAGTGCAGAAAAGCATGCCAGGAGCAGCACCAGGTGCACCTAAAAATGAGGTGTCAACCTGGGGAAGCTGCAACACAGGACTACATGCATGCTAAACAGCGGAAGCAGCATGCTATAGACAAGAGATAAGCGACCCCACAACCAACGGATCAGATCAAAGCTCTGCAGTCCTGCCACATCCAGTTGTGAATGGTGGTTGACAATTAAACAACTAACGGGAGGTGGAGGCTTCATGAATATCCTCATCTTCAATGATGGCGGAGCCCAGCACGTGAGTGCAAAAGACAAGGCTGAAGCATTTGCAAGCATCTTCAGTCAGAAGTGCCGAGTGGATAATCCATCTCGGCCTTCTCCTGAGGTCCCCACCATCACAGAAATCAGTCTTCAGCCAATTCGATTCACTCCACGTGATATCAAGAAACAGCTGAGCGCACTGGATACAGCAAAGGTTATGGGCCCCGACAACATCCCAGCTGTCTTGCTGAAGACTTGTGTCCCAGAACGAGCCATGCCTCTAAGCTGTTCCAGTACAGCTACAACACTGGCATTTACCAAACAATGTGGAAAACTGCCCAGGTATGTCCTGTCCACAAAAAGGACAAATCCAATCCTGCCAATTACCACCCATTTAGTCTACTCTTAATCATCAGCAAAGTGATGGAAGGTGTCATCGACAGTGCTATCAAGCAGCACTTACTCACCAATAACCTGCTCACCGATGCTCAGTTTGGGTTGCACCAGGACCACTCGGCTCCAGACCTCATTGCAGCCTTGGTCCAAAAACGGACAACAGCTGAATTCCAGAGGTGAGGTGAGAGTGACTGCCCTTGACATCAAGACAGCATTTGACCAAGTGTGGCATCAAGGAGCCCTAGAAAAATTTAACTTAATGGGAATCAGGTGGAAAACGCTCCACTGACTGGAGTCATACCTAGCACAAAGGAAGATGGTTGTGGTTGTTGGAGGTCAATCATCTCAGCCCCAGGACATAGCTGCAGGAGTTCCTCAAGGCAGTGTCCTAGGCCCAACCATCTTCAGCTGCTTCATCAAAGACCTTCCCCCATCATAAGGTCAGAAGTGGGGATGTTCGCTGATGATTGCATAGTGTGCAGTTCCATTCGCAACCCCTCAGATAATAAAGCAGTCCATGCCTGCATGCAGCAAGATTTGGACGACATTCAGGCTTGGGCTGATAACTGGCAAGTAACATTCGCACCACACAAGTGCCAGACAATGACTGTCTCCAACAAGAGGGCATGTAACCACCGCCCCTTGACATTCAACGGCATTACTATCGCCAAATCCCCCAACATCAACATCCTGGGGGCCGGGGGGGGGGGGTGTGGGGGAGGGTTGTCACCATTGACCAGAAACTTAACTGTACCAGCCATATAAATACTGTGGCTACAAGAGCAGGTATTCTGTGGTGAGTGTCTCACCCCCGGACTCCCCAAAGCCTTTCCACCATCTACAAGGCACAAGTCAGGAGTGTGATGGAACAATCTCCACTTGCCTGGATGAGTGCAGCTCCAACAACACTCAAGAAGCTCGACACCATCCAGGACAAAGCAGCCCACTTGACTGGCACCCCATCCACCTCCTTAAACACTCACTCCTTCCACTACCGGTGCTCTGTGGCTCAGTGTGTACCATCTACAAGATGCACTGCAGCAACTCACCAAGGCTTCTTCGACAGCACCTCCCAAACCTGCGACCTCTACCACCTAGAAGGACAAGGGAACAGGCACATGGGAATGCGATCACCTCCAAGTTCCCCTGCAAATTACACACCATCCTGACTTGGAAATATAATTGCCGTTCCTTCATCATCGCTGGGTCAAAATCATAGAACTCCCTCCCTAATGGCATTATGGGAGTACCTTCACCACACAGACTGCAGTGGTTCAAGAATGCGGCTCACCACCACCTTCTCAAGGGCAACTAGGGATGGGCAATAAATGCTGGCCTTGCCAGCGATGCCCACATCCCAGGATCAAATAAAAAAAAAAATTGACACAAATACAGAAAAAATATAATAGCAGACAGCAACATTAATAATGGCTCATAATTTGCTGTCAAAATAACGACGAGGCTAATAGCGCTCGCCGTTCTTTATGTGCAAATGCTACAGCAACTTCAGGCTTGGGCAAATGCGCAATTAAACGCGGAAATTCAAAAGTTGCTATCCGAGATTTGCTGCTTCGCAAAAACAGCATCTCGCTGTCTGGCTCACCATTGAATGGCGTGAAGTTGCTGTACTTGCACGGTAAATAGAAACAAAACTTATCACAGAAAGTTAGAGCTGGTTTGAAGTGATGCAAGGAGCCTGTTTCGGAGCCATTTAAAGTCCACGCATATTTAATTGGGCCTGAATTAGCTGTCAAGAGATTCTTTTAACAACGTGCTAATTATTAATTACTGCCAATGAATCTCTCTGGCACCAAAATGAACCAATACAAGTGTGGAGTCTCATTCCTTCAGGTTTTAATTGTTGTTGGATATTTATGAAATTTAAAAGTGAACATTTTCTTCTACTTTTGCTTTCTGTTTCTTTTTTCTCTCTTAATCCAATCTTTCTTTTCCTCTCTTTATTTCTCTTTCTGTACTTGATCTGACATTGAATTCACCCATTCCAATTTACACCTCCTTGTCAGTCCTTGGGCTGTTTTTTCCACAATCCTTCAATCTGATTGGTTAAGGAGATACACATTGCTTGTCCTGTTCACTCAGGTCCCTGATGCCCGGTTTACTTGGCTGCAGGTTTTTCAGCTCGCACTTCCAGCAACTTGCAGCGTAAAATATCATTGAGATTAAACGGGCAAGACCAAGTCTAACGAGTGGCAGTGCTACCAAAATGCAACTTTGTGCAGTTTTTAAGATTTCATATGTTTTGTTTTCCAGTCAAGGAAGGAATAAAATATCGGCAGTGTGATATACTGATGCAAATTAAATTCCAGTACACGGTTGGGCAAGAACTTCTGATGTGGATTGCATCTACTGAATACTAAACATAAAGTGGATCTACCACAACACATGTAATTCATTCACCCAAAAAGTAAAAACAGCAAATAGTGTAATCATTTTCCAAGTGAGGAACTTAACAGAAAACTGTTGGTTCAAAATGGGTGAGATGCAATTTTGTGAAAAATAAGATTCAAACCCTAGGTAGTGGTTACTGGCCAAATAGTTTAAAATTTCCAATCAACTTTTATGAACTTAGATATCATTAGTGGCTCTCCAACTGAATTTTCCAGCATACGTAGAGGAAGACTACAATGTTAAGATTTGTAAATAAAGACTGATAATAAGGATACGTATCTTAAGGTCAAGGAATGCAGATTATTCATTACTGAAGGAGTAATCCTACACCAACCAAGCACCAAATCCTTCAAATAAAAACTATGAAGGTAGCTGCAACAAATTTGGTCTTTCGTCTGTGGCAGTATATCATGTCTATATGAAATTGCAACAAAAAAACAGTTCTTCCCATCAGTTTCCCCATAGCTAATCCTGCAAATTCACCTTGGGATTGCCACCAACTGCATGAAATCTGTGCTTTGGGAACCAGTGACTCTAACCCACCATAAAAGCAACTAGTCTTTCAGCCATACTTGGGTATTTATGCTGTTAGCAGATAGCCAACCAATAGTTATTAGCAGATAGCCAACCAATAGTCTTAACATGAAAAATTAAATGCATTCTAAAATAGGAAGTCAACAATAATGACAGCCTGGAATCTGACTGAAGGATGTCAAGGCCTGAGAGAGGGTGCAGCGGAGATTTACTAAAACGATACCAGGGATGAGGGACTTCAGTTATATGGAGAGATCGGAGGAGCTGTGATTGTTCTTGTACTTGAAATTTATTTTTCAGTGTCTCCTGATAATACATCACCACAAGCAGACTTTAAGATATTAGTCTTGGTAGTAGCACTCTCATCTCTGAATCAGAAAGTTGTGGGTTCAATCCCCATTTGAGTGACTTGAGCACATAATCTAGGCCGACACTTCAATGCAGTACCGAAGGAGGGCTGCACTGTCTTTCGGATGAGACGTTAAATGGAGGAGGCCCCACCTACCCGCTCAGGTGGGTATAAAAGATCCCACGGAACTATACGAAGAAGAGCAGGGGACTTCTCGGTGTCCTGGCCAAAATTTAACCCTCAACCAACATTACTACAACAGATTATCTGGTCATTTATCTCAGTGTTGTTTCTGGGACTTTGCTGTGCGCAAATTGGCTGCCGCATTTCCCTACATTACAATAGTGACTCCACTTCAAAAAGTACTTCATTGGCTTTGGGACATCCCAAGGACGTGAAAGTTATGATAAATGCAAGTTCTTTCTTTCTTGTGTTGTTTTGATTGTTAATATGAAGTTTTACACCGAGATATCGCGAGTCTTACTTCTTGCTTTAGCAACTAAAAAAACCCATAATGACCAACTGACCTTTGATCTGCTGGAACAAGCTGCTACTCCAATGTTTGGAATCCAGGCTATGCCAACTACTGACCCTAAACCAGTCACCACTGTCTGTAGAACTGAACCATCCTGAGAAGGAAACACAGAAAAAACAGCTACAGATATTCAATCTTAATAATCAACTTCTTTGATTCAGTAACAATTGATAAATATAAAGTTTCCTTCGAAATGAAATTTCAGAAACAAAATAAAAGCTCTCAAAATTTAAATCATTCTGCCTTACTTGGTTCAATTCCCTGCACTAAACACCTTTGACAAGACATGATGGAATAAATCTGATTTGCTACTTTATAAGAGAGCATGAACTTGCTTTCAAAAATGGTTTTGAATTTATCAGCGATAACATTTTGTTTCCCACCACATCTCCTTTGTATAGGTGACCCTCAAAACTTTAATTTATGGCGTACAGTAAAATCCTTACCTGCAGAGACCAGATATTTATCAACCCCCCAATTCCTCCAGACAAAAGTGTTAACCCGTTGGCATTGAAGGACACCGACATCACTGCAGTTATGTGAGCATTGAGACGAAACACACACTTGGCTCTACCTCTGAACTGAAATCTCTCCTACATCAAATGAAAAGTTAGGTTAGAAAATAATTCCTAGTATAGAGAATGATATTTCTCATTCAGATTGCTCAAAAAATTAAGATGCAATACATTTGATCTTTATTTAAAATGACATTCAAAGTTTAATTATTTAATTACTGCCTTGTTTCTAAGAATGAGGTTATTCCAAATTTGAAATAGAAAAATCAGCCTTATTTTTACAAAACACATTTCTTCATATTAATCAGTGTCACAGATTTTAGAAAAATCCTTTACTCCCCTTACCTCAGCTTGCTTTTCTTGTACATCAGAAGAATGCAAGAGGTTGGGTAATGAAATAGCAGTGCCACCTTGTGGTAATGTCCAAACATAAACCAAGCCATTCTGACAACCCCTGGTGGGAAAATATTCAAGAAGTCATTTTATCTTCTGAAATAATTCATTTCAGATCTTTTATTTTTTTTAAATATGAAAATTTGAAGCTAGTTTACTGGACCTCTGTGAGAACTTTATTTTTCTGCTTAGCAAAATTACTATCTTCCTTGGCTGTAGGGTGGGGTGGTGGGAAAAAGGAGGTAAATGAGGTCCATTAGGCTTGGGGTGGTTCCAAAATGGCATGTCTGGCACTGAAAAATTGCAACCACGTCAATGCTCTGTGGCATACTTGGTAACTCAATACCCGAGCCAGGCAGATCCAAAGTACAGGAAACTTTCGTTTATCCGGCATCGACGGGACCGGCGTGGTGCCGGTTTATCGAAAGTACCGGATAACAGAGAGTTATATCTACCGAGGCTATTTTTAACAAAGAGACTCCAAGCAGCACGGGAGAATCTACTCATGCTACTGCAATGTTTCGGACTTGCGACAGCGCCAGGAGGCCAAGTAGTGGTACTTTTGAAAAGTACCCCATCTGACTAAATCGGCGTTCGCGGACTCGGACTCGGACTCGGGATCGGCAACATTGCCGGTTATTTGAGAGGATTTTTCGGAGCACTCTGCGTTTGCGGAGACTCGACTGCGACTCGGCAACATTGCCGGTTATTTGAGAGGAGTTTTCGGAGGATGATTTTTGCCGGTTAAGCGAGAATTCCGGATATTTGAGTGCCGGATAAACGAAAGTTTCCTGTACTTCAGTGTACTGTTGAAGATTAATCTGCCAGTCTGGCTCTATAATTAAGGAACTGACCTCATTGTGCACTGGGGTGTTTCCCACTTGGCTCCATATAACTGTGCAAGCCAGATTGGGTTGGATTGGCTTGCTGGGCAAGCAGCAGAAAGCTCAACACTGCTCCGTCCTGGTAGGCTGCGGGGTTTCAGCTGATTAAAATCCAGCAGTATCCCTGTGCACACTTGGGAAAACCTAACCCTTGGCTTTTGTCAACCTGCACTTAAAACTCTTTGGAGTTAGGCAAGTGCGATGTGTCCCTGCAAGGGCAGAGAAGCAAGAGTATATACTTCATATCAGGTAAATAGAAACGTTAACGGTGTGGGTTTCTCAGCAGCTTGGTTCAGAGACTCTTAAATGTTGGGGATGGGTTTACATGCATGCCACACACCCGGGTGAACAAAAAAATTATCTATCTGATCTCTTCTGTTAAATTTTCAGTAGCCTTTTGGAAGAACTGCTCCAGGTTCAGTGTGGATTGTGGAGCAAGAAATGGTATTTGGCACAAAGAGAATAAGATTATTTTTATTTTTATAAATCTTTTTTCAATTAATTCTGAGCATGTGGGCGTCACTGGCAAGGCTAGCATTTATTGCCCATCCCTAGTTGCCCTGCGAAGGTGGCGGTGGGCCTTGTTCTTGAACTGCTGCAGTCGATGAGGTGAAGGTGCTCCCACAATGCTGTTAAGTTATTGGTACAACTGAGCGAAAGAAAGTCTTGCATTTATATAGCGCATTTCACAACCCCCAGACATTCCAAAGCGCTTTACAGCCAAATAAGTACTTTTTGAAATGTAGTCACTGTCTAGATCTATCAATCTTAGCTTTGAAAATTTCAATTGACCCAGCATCCACAGCTTTTTGGAGGACAGTATGTTCCAGGTTAGAATCATAGAAATTTACAGCACAGAAGGAGGCCATTCGGCCCATCATGTCTATGCTGGCTGATAAAAGAGCTATCCAGCCTAATCCCACTTTCCAGCTCTTGGTCCGTAGCCTTGTAGGTTACGGCACTTCAAGTGCATATCCAAGTATTTTTTAAATGTGATGAGGGTTTCTGTCTCTACCACCCTGTCAGGCAGTGAGTTCCAGACCCCCACCATCCTCTGGATGAAAAAAATTCTCAACTCCCCTCTAATCCTTCTATCTATTATTGTAAATCTATGTTCCCTGGTTATTGACCTCTCTGCTAAGGGAAATAGGTCCTTCCTATCCACTCTATGTAGGCCCCTCAATTTTATACACCTCAATTAAGTCTCCCCTCAGCATCCTCTGTTCCAAAGGAAACAAACCCAGCCTATCTAATCTTTCCTCATAGCTAAAATTCTCCAGTCCTGGCAACATCCTCGTAAATCTCTTCTGTTCCCTCTCTAGTGCAATCACATCTTTCCTATAATGTGGTGACCAGAACTGCACGCAGTACTCTAGCTGTGGCCTAACTAGTGTTTTATACAGTTTGAGCATAATCTCCCTGTTCTTTTATTTTATGCCTCAGCTAATGAAGGAAAGTATCTCGTATGCCTTCTTAACCACCTTATCTACCTGTCCTGCTACCTTCAGGGATCTGTGGACATGCACTCCAAGGTCTCTCTGTTCCTCTACACTTCTCAATATCCTACCATTTATTGTGTATTCCCTTGCCTGGTTAGCCCTCCCCAAATGCATTACTTCACACTTCTCCAGATTGAATTCCATTTGCCACTTTTCTGCCCACCTGACCAGTCCATTGATATCTTCCTGCAAGGGACCTAGTACTGAGCCCTGCAGAACCCCACTGTAAACAGCGTTCCAGTCACAAAAACACCCGTCGACCATTACCCTTTGCTTCCTGCCACTGAGCCAATTTTGGTTCCAACTTGCCACTTTCCCCTGGATCCCATGGGCTTTTACTTTTCTGACCAGTCTGCCATGTGGGACCTTGTCAAAAGCTTTGCTAAAATCCATGTAGACTACATCAAACGTGCTACCCTCATCGGCCCTCCTTGTTACCTCCTCAAAAAATTCAATCAAGTTAGGCAGATATGACCATCCCTTAACAAATCCATGCTGACTGTCCTTATGTAATCCATGCCTTTATAAATGACGATTAATATTATCTCAGAATTTTTTCCAATAATTTGGCCACCTCCGAGGTTAGGCTGACTGGACTGTAATGACTCAGTCTATCCCTTTCTCCCTTTTCAAACAATGGTACAACGTTAGTAGTCTCCAGTACCACACCTGTTACCATCACCCTTTGTGTGAAAAGGTGCTTCCTGATTTCACTCCTACATGGCCTAGCTCTAATTTTAAGATTATGCCCCCGTATTCTGGATTCCCCCACCAGAACAAGGTTCTGTACATGAAGCATTATTTCCTCCCTTTTGTATTCCAGCCCCCTTGAGATAGAGGCCAACATCCCATTAGTCTTTCTGATTATTTTTTGTACCTGTGCACTAGCATTTAGTGATTTGTGTACATGGACACCTAAATCTCTTTGTTCCTCCATAGCTCCTTGTCTCTCTCCATTAAGAACACATTCTAATTTGTCTTATTTGGATCCAAAGTGGATGACCTCATACTTACCCCACACTGAACTCTATTTGCCATAGTTTTGCCAACTTAGTTTGCCCACACGTCTTAGTAACTTCCTGCTGCCATCTACACAACTTCCTCTGCCTCCTAACATAGTGTTAGCTGCAAACTTGGATATACAACTCTCTATTCCTTCATACAAGTCACTAATATATATGGTGAAAAGCTGAGGTCCCAGTACAGATCCCTGGGGAACACCAATTATCCTAGGCCCAACCATCTTCAGCTGCTTCATCAATGACCTTCCCTCCAACATAAGGTCAGAAATGGGGATGTTCGCTGATGACTGCACAGTGTTCAGCACCATTTACAACTCCTCAGATTATGAAGCAGTCCATGCCCGCAAGCAACAAGACCTGGACGACGTTCAGGCTTGGGCTGATAAGTGGCAGCTAACATTCACGCCAGAGAAGTGCCAGGCAATGACTATCTCCAACAAGCGAGAGTCTAACCACCTCCCCTTGACATTCAATGGCATTACCATTGCCGAATCCCCCACCATCAACATCCTGGGGGACCAGAAACTTAACTGGACCAGCCACATAAATACTGTGGCAACAAGAGCAGGTCAGAGGCTAGGTATTCTGTGGCGAGTGTCTCACCTCCTGACTTCCCAAAGCCTTTCCACCATCTACAAGGCCCAAGTAAGGAGTGTGATGGAATACTCTCCACTTGCCTGGATGAGTGCAGCTCCAACAACACTCAAGAAGCTCAACACCATCCAGGACAAAGCAGCCCGTTTGATTGGCACCCCATCCACCACCTTAAACATTCACTCCCTCCACCACCGGCGTACCGTGGCTGCAGTGTGTACCATCTACAAGATGCACTGCAGCAACTTGCCAAGGCTTCTTCGGCAGCACCTCCCAAACCCACGACCTCTTCCACCTAGAAGGACAAGGGCAGCAGGCGCATGGGAACACCAACACCACCAAGTTCCCCTCCAAGACACACACCATCCTGACTTAGAAATATATCGCCGATCCTTCATCGTCGCTGGGTCAAAATCCTGGAACTCCCTACCTAACAGCACTGTGGGAGTACCGTCACCACACGGACTGCAGCGGTTCAAGAAGGCAGCTCACCACCACCTTCTCAAGGGCAACTAGGAATGGGCAATAAATGCTGGCCTTGCCAGCGACGCCCAGATCCCATAAACGAATAAAAAAATAATTAATTTATTCCAAAACTGTGCGATCATATGACAGGTCCTTGGTTGCTGGTCCTAGAGTCTTCTGACCTATAGAATAAACTCAATACACTAGCTTTCAGACTTGTGGTTTTCTATAGATTACATTTTAACTTTTTTAAAAAATAAAAATGATACATTAGGCAAGGAAATTTTAGCTTTCTTCGATACTTACACTGCAAGCATTAATCTCGGATCCAGACCTTTCCCTGGAAGTGGACACCATGCTGAAGTATTGACTAATGCTGAGTGGAAGAGAGTTTGGACTGCAAGCCAGGCACTGCCTATTCTTCCCCAGATTTTCACCATCTCTTCTCTGGCAACAGCAAGCAGCAGATGCCCAGTTGGATCCCATTTCAGGCTAGTTACACTTTCCTTCACCAGAAATAAGAACAGATAAGAAAGAGTAAATTGAGTAACAAGAATCCAGTGTTAAATACCAAACTAAATCTGGAACATAGGAACGCATAAGACCTGAAAAGACTTCACAGTTTGTGTGGCTGTTTTTAAAAACTAGTATCGCTCGATACTCGACTCCCTGAAACATTTATCCAATTCTCTCTTACATTTTCCATACTCTCTGCTTCAGAGATCAGTATGTTTCTACTCCAAAATGGAAAGAGGCATAGCTTGATTTCATTCTGGGAAATGAATGGGGCAAATAACTGCAAGAGTAGGAAAGCAATTGGGAATAGTGACAACCTAACTGGGCTCAATGTGGAAAGAGAAAACATTAGAGAACATTCAAAAATAAGGATGCTGCACCGGAAAAGGTAAAGTTCTAAGAGATAAGGAGGGATCTGGCCAAAATTAACTGGCTAGAAATTAGCAAGCAGGATAACAGAACAGCAGTGGGAAATCTTCAAAGACAAGATGGAAAGAGTAAAGAAAAATGGATATATTCCTGTCAGTCAGAAAGGCGGTGCATCAAAAGACACAGCTCCCTGGATAAAGGGAGTTTAAAACTAAACTGACATTTAAAAAGGAGGCATATGATTCAATTTGGTCTAACAATATTAAAGAAAATCAAAAATTGGTTGCCCTTTACTGCTGTGCCTCCAAAGCCTGGATATCCTTGCTTAGTACCCTGACCAGAATTACACACAGTAGCAGGGATTTGCGCTCTATTCTTTTGGCTGTACATCCCAAAGTTTAGTTAGCTTCCCTTACTCATTGAGCTGCCACCAATAGCCCCAGATCCCTCTCCTGTGTTGTGTTCTGGAGCCATTTAGTTTATATTCTCACCATGGAGTTCTCTTCCTTACTCTCATTACCTTTCACTTGTCTACATTAATGCCATTTTCCACTTATCTGCCCATTTTTCCACCCTAATCAGATCCCACTGTATTTGGTACACCTTTTCCTTATTGTTTGCATTCCCTCCCCCAAATGTGCAAACCTTTACAACGTTATTTATCAGCCCTTTCACTTACTGCCTGCTCCAAAATATTCAGCCCTAGCGGTGGCTTTTCTTTCTATACAGCGGCTGATAATGAACTTGGAGAGATATTGCAATTTGTCACACACACTGCAACCACTCGATTCCTTTATCACCAATGCACAATCCGACTGCTGCATTGATAATCTGTATTGGATGAGCACGAATTTCCTTCAACTCAACTGTAGGAAGGCTGAAGTAATTAAGCTCAGTTCCAGCCTTAAATTATGCACCTTAGCACCAGACACCCTCCCTCTGGCAGCTCCCTCACACCCTCCCTCTGGCAGCTCCCTCACACCCTCCCTCACACCCTCCCTCTGGCAGCTCCCTCACACCCTCCCTCTGGCAGCTCCCTCATACTGAACCGGATTATGCACAACCTCTGTGTCCTGTTTGACTTTTAGCTGAGATTCAAACCTCAGATCTTTGCTTCCACCTTTGCAACACTACTGCCTCCACCCCACTTTACCTCACCTCCACTGCCATTGAAAGGCTTATCCATACCATAATAAACTCCAGTTTGATGACTCCAAATGCTCTGTTTGACAGCCTACTGACTTTTGCCTTTTACCAATTCCAACACCTGCAAAACTATGCTGCCCATATCATATCCCTCACTGTCCTGTTTTCCTATTACCACCGAGCTTCATTGATTCCTTACCACCTAATTGCAGAGTATGCAAGCCATTTCAGCCTACTGCTTTGGAACACTCTGCCTAGTCCACTCTGTCTTGCTACCTCCTTCAAAAGCTTCCTTAAAGCCTCCGATAGTGTTTCAGGGCCCCACCACAAATCCTTCTTGGTTGCTGTTGTCCTTATACTAGCAACACCAAGAAAAAGGTGGCCCGTGAATTTAATACTTCACTCTTCAGGAGAGAGGGCGCGCGAGGGAGGGAAAGCGCGCGGAGGAGGGGGGGAGGGAACGCGCGCGGAGGGGGGAGGGAGGGAGCGCGCGGAGAGGGGGGGAGGGAGGGCGCACGGGAGGAAGCGCGCGGGGGAGGGAGGGAGCGCGCGCGGGGAGGAGAGAGGGAGCGCGCGCGGGGAGGGGGAGGGAGGGAGCGCGCGCGGGGGAGGGGGGGGAGCGCGCGCGGGGGAGGGAGGGAGCGCGCGCGGGGGAGGGAGGGAGCGCGCGCGGGGGAGGGAGGGAGCGCGCGCGGGGAGGGGGAGGGAGGGAGCGCGGGGAGGGAGGGAGCGCGGGGAGGGGGAGGGAGGGAGCGCGCGCGGGGAGGAGAGAGGGAGCGCGCGCGGGGAGGGAGGGAGCGCGCGCGGGGAGGGAGCGCGCGCGGGGAGGGAGGGAGCGCGCGCGGGGAGGGAGGGAGGGAGCGCGGGGGGGGAGGGAGGGAGCGCGGGGGGGGAGGGAGGGAGCGCGGGGGGGGGGGGGGGGAGGGAGGGAGGGAGCGCGGGGGGGGGGGGAGGGAGGGAGCGCGGGGGGGGGGGGGGGGGAGGGAGGGAGCGCGCGGGGGGAGGGGGGGGGGGGGGGGAGAGGGAGGGAGCGCGCCGGGGGGGGGGGGGAGGGAGGGAGCACGCGGGGGGGGGGGGGGGGGGGGGGGGGGAGGGGAGGGAGGGAGCGCGCGGGGGGGGAGGGAGGGAGCGAGAGGGGGGGTTGGAGAGAGAGAGAGAGAGAGAGAGAGAGAGAGAGAGAGAGAGAGAGAGAGAGAGAGAGAGAGAGAGATGGGGAGAGAGAGAGAGAGAGATGGGGAGAGAGAGAGAGAGAGAGAGAGATGGGGAGAGAGAGAGAGAGAGATGGGGAGAGAGAGAGAGAGATGGGGAGAGAGAGAGAGAGAGAGATGGGGAGAGAGAGAGAGAGATGGGGAGAGAGAGAGAGAGATGGGGGGAGAGAGATGGGGGGGAGAGAGATGGGGGGGAGAGAGATGGGGGGGGAGAGAGATGGGGGGGGAGAGAGATGGGGGGAGAGAGATGGGGGGGAGAGAGATGGGGGGGGAGAGAGATGGGGGGAGAGAGAGATGGGGGGGGAGAGAGATGGGGGGGAGAGAGATGAGGGGGGAGAGAGATGGGGGGGAGAGAGATGGGGGGGGAGAGAGATGGGGGGAGAGAGATGGGGGGGAGAGAGATGGGGGGGAGAGAGATGGGGGGGAGAGAGATGGGGGGGGAGAGAGATGGGGGGGAGAGAGATGGGGGGAGAGAGATGGGGGGGAGAGAGATGGGGGGAGAGAGATGGGGGGAGAGAGATGGGGGGAGAGAGATGGGGGGAGAGAGATGGGGGGAGAGAGATGGGGGGAGAGAGATGGGGGAGAGAGGGGAGACAGATGGGGAGAGAGGGGAGACAGATGGGGAGACAGATGGGGAGAGAGGGGAGACAGATGGGGAGAGAGGGGAGACAGATGGGGAGAGAGGGGAGACAGATGGGGGGAGGGGGGAGACAGATGGGGGGAGAGGGGAGACAGATGGGAGAGAGGGGAGACAGATGGGGGAGGGGGGAGACAGATGGGGGAGGGGGAGACAGATGGGGAGAGAGGGAGACAGATGGGGAGAGAGGGGAGACAGATGGGGAGAGAGGGGAGACAGATGGGGAGAGAGGGGAGACAGATGGGGAGAGAGGGGAGACAGATGGGGAGAGAGGGGAGACAGATGGGGAGAGAGGGGAGACAGATGGGGAGAGAGGGGAGACAGATGGGGAGAGAGGGGAGACAGATGGGGAGAGAGGGGAGACAGATGGGGAGAGAGGGGAGACAGATGGGGAGACAGATGGGGAGAGAGGGGGAGACAGATGGGGAGAGAGGGGAGACAGATGGGGAGAGAGGGGAGACAGATGGGGAGAGAGGGGAGACAGATGGGGAGAGAGGGGAGACAGATGGGGAGAGAGGGGAGACAGATGGGGAGACAGATGGGGAGAGAGGGGAGACAGATGGGGAGAGAGGGGAGACAGATGGGGGAGAGGGAAAGGCTGAGAGAGGCGGGGTGAAAGAGAGAGTAGAAAGATCGCTCACAGAACAGAAGGATTAAAGTGCTGGGCACTGCTCAATTTCCGCCGTAAGCTGCACTGCCTCCCCCAATGCACGGCCCATTCAAATATTTGCACATGCGCGGTATCTACAATGAAAAAGCGGTGAGTGGTCTGTGCGGGACCTCTCAGACCACTGCGCGGCTGTGTGCACGCGCACCTTACGGGAACTCTGGCACTGCTGTACATGCAGGTGAAATTGAATTTTTGGAATGATTTCCCAAGGCTTTGATGTTGTTCTTATGTGAACTGTTTTAAGGAAAGTATGGCTTACCTGAAATGAATCTAGTATCACTGGCTCTTCTGGATTATGTGGCTCTCTTGTTCCAAGTAAAATTTTCCCATCAGAGTATCCAACTGCAATTGGTTTACCTTCACTGTACCAGGCAATGCACTGAACAGCAACTGAATAACAATTAAGAGAATACATTTATTGTGGGTCACAGCACCAGAAGCACAATGCATTTTAACAGATATGGACAATTTAAACCCCTTATAAGCACTGATACTGAATTACTATTGCTATTGGATATGTGTATTGTTACTTATGTTTGTGGGTGGATCGGGGGGGCGGGGGGGGGGGGGGGGGAATGTAAATACTTGGCAGTTAAGCCCAGTTTTATACTTATCAGAATTGTTTGATAAATAATTGAAATTTAATAACATGCTCACCTGTACCTATTTTATGATACAAATACTAGAAGAACAAGGGAGATTTTGTTCAATAATATATGACATTCTGAACACCCAACACTAAGTTAAAGATCTCAAGACCGCGTAACATTGAAATACTAACTTATTGAAAATTTTATAAGACGACTAATTTTCTTCTCCCACTTTTGGGAGTGTATATCAATACACAGTTGAGGGGATGGACACATGGCCTGCTACCAGGACTCTGCAAATGCAGTCAGTTACTGGTTGCTAAAATTACATCCTTTTATTTTCACTACTCATGTGAAAAAGTGCCCTATCCTCAATGAATTGGCTTAGATTGGGAATGCATCACCAAGGAATCACAGATGTAATCCTGCTCCATACAGCAGTTGATAGACTGATGTGCTAAGTCACCTCTTGTAAGATTATACTTATATAGTATTCTAAACTTAGAAATTGAAAAGTAACAATTTTATTTGGTGTTTTATATAAAAAAGGCATTTCAGGATTATTTTTGTTTTAGTATCACACTCCATAGTCAGCATACCAGAGTTCTTGGAGGTTGAATATTTTGTGCAATACATTTATGCAGAAACTTGAAGAAAACATCATTAAAACAGAGAGCATTATAAATGTGCATTTTATAATTCACAGTATTGGCTTGTATAGCAAATCATGCATAACAAATACAGGCATAAGAGATACACCTGTTAAATGTCTAAAAAAAAACTTTTTTCACACTATTTTTCAAAGTTACTTAGTGAACTTTCAAAACCACTCTGGAGGAGGAGAGACATTGGTATATCAAACTCGCGTTTAGCTGACTGCTGCATGGATCAGAGAAACAAAATAAAAACTTGATACTTTAAGAATATGCTGTGCAAGGAAGATGCTGGGCATCAGCTCAGAGGATAGAGTTACTGATGCTGAACTAATGAGGAAGAGTACAAGAATCATAGAATGATATGGAACAGAAGGAGGCCATTCGGCTCATTGTGCCTGTGCCGGCTCTTTGGTAGAGCTATCCAATTAGTCCCACTTCCCTGCTCTTTCCCCATAGCCCTGTAAATGTTTCTCTTCAAGTACTTATCCAATTCCCTTTTGAAAGTTACTCTTGAATCTGCTTCCATCACCCTTTCAGGCAGTGCATTCCAGATCACAACAACTCACTGTGAAAAAAATGATTCCTCATGTCACCTCTGGTTCTTTTGTTAATTACCTTAAATCTGTGTTCTCTGGTTAACGACCCTTCTGCCACTGGTATCAGTTTCTTCTTATTTACTCAAGGGGCCGTATGGGCCACTCCTGCTCCTATTTCTTACGTTCTTACTCTATCAAATCCATTCATGATTTTGAACACCTATCTCAAATCTCCTCTTAAACTGCTCTGCTCTAAGGAGAACAACCCCAGCTTCTTCACATAATTGAAATGCCTCATCCCTGGTAGAAAATCTCTTCTGGACCCTCTCCAAGACCTTAACCTCCTTCCTAAAATGCGGTGCCCAGAACTGAACACAATACTCCAGCTGAGGCCTAACCAATGTTTTATAAAGGCTCAGCATAACTTCCTTGCATTGCATTCTATACCTTTATTAATAAAGCCAAGGATCTCATATGCTTTTTTTTAAAAAAACAGCCTTCTCATAATGTCCTGCCACCTTCAAAGATTTGTGTACATACCCCTCTGTTCCATCAGCTGCTTTTAAAGTTGTACCATTTAGTTCATATTGCCTCTCCTCATTCTTCCTACCAAAATGTATCACTTCACACTTCTCTGCATTAAATTTTATCTGCCTTGTGCCTGCTCATTTCACCAGTCTGTCTTGTCTATGTCTTACTGAAGTCTGTTACTATCCTCCTCATTGTTTACTGCATTTCTGAGTTTTGTGTCACCTGCAAACTTTGAAATTATGCCTTCTATACCCAAGTCCAGGTCATTAATATATATCAAAAGGACCAGTGGTCCTAATACTGACACCTGGTGGACACCACTGTATACTTCCCTCCAGTCTGAAAAACAACCGTTCTCTCTGCTCCTTAGCCAATTTCGTATCCATGCTGCCACTGTCCCTTTAATCCCATGGGCTTTAATTGTGCTAACAAGTCTATTATGTGGTAATTTATCAAATGTCTTTTGAAAGTCCATATACACAACATCAACCATACTACCCTCATCAACCCTCTCTGTTACTTCATCAAAGAACTCAATCAAGTTAGTCAAACACGATTTGCCTTTAACCAATCCATGCTGACTTTCAGTTATTAGCCCATACTTTTCCAAATGCCAATTAATTTTCTCTCAGATTATTGTCTCTAAAAGTTTCTCCACCACCAACATTAGGCTGATTGGCCTCTAGTTACCAGGTTCATCCCTCTTCCTTTTTTAAACAGGGGTGCAACATTTGCAATCCTCTAATCCTCTGGCACCATCCCCATATCTAAGGAGGATTGGAAGATTGTGGCCAGAGCCTCCGGAATGTCCACCCTTAGTAACCTAGGATGCATCCCATCTGGACCGGGTGACTTTCTTACTTTGAGGACTGCCAACCTTTTAAGTACCTCCACTTTATTTTTATCCTATCCAATATTGCTACTACTGCCTCCTTTACTGCTACATTGGCAGCATCCTCTTGGAATGGTAGCATGTACTGTAAGGCTGAAGATTAATTCCCTGTAAAAATGATGGGATGGTTCTCAACTGGGAAAAGACCATGTGGAAGGCCAAAGCTAAGATGGTGGGTCTTTGTCAAGTAACACCCGAAGCAAATGCAACCAAATAATTTATCCGAAGCTATTTGACTATAATTGCAAAGAGCTTTGTCATAGCTATCAAAGTGCAATATTGTATTGGAATATCAGTACTATGCCATGAAGTGATAGGATGTAGGTTGAAGTTGCCATCATTTGAACATACCATCTTTCCTCTGACAATGCACTAGGTCAATCGTGTCAGAAACAGATGTTTCTGTAACTTCGATGCAGCCAATTGATCCATCCAGTCGACCCACTAATAGAACTTCAGCTTGTTTGTTATTGCCTTTGCTTAAGAATGGTGCTTGAACATCTGCCCAGGTCAAAGCAGTTACCCAGGAAGGCTGAATCTTCATATGGATTTGGCTCCCTTTGGAAGGAAAAAAAGGTTCATCAACTTACAGGAGAGAGACAGAGATCAAAGGGAGACCTACAGAAACAGGGAGAATGAGGAAAAAGTTAGATATAGAGAGATGCAGACACAATGTGAGTGAGTAATAAAAAAAAAAGTACACACAGGCATAGAGATACACATTATCAAAATAAAGATCTCTGAGATTCGGCATACTGGAGCAGGCAGGGGTTTATGGGCAGGTAAGATGGTAGGTAAAGGATGCTTGATATTTAAAGGAGGAAGAAACCACAAGTAGGTAATACATCTTTATTCTCATTGACTGTCAAGCACTACCCACTTCTTTGCTCCCATGAGTACAAGACTGGCCAGTATCTACCAAAGAGAACAGTTAGGGTTCCTGTCAAACAGAAAAACTGTTTAGAAACACATAGTACAACTAAACTCTGATTATCACATCAGTGCTTGATGAAGATGCAATGGCTGCTCCACCTTGCAAGCTTGTAGATGCCATTTAACATAACGCTTTGAGATTAACCCCTGGCATGGCATAAAACAGGTCAAATGACCTATAAATATTAAGTTTTCATCCAGGCAGATGACAGCAGATATATCATCCACTTTGCAAGAATCTAGTGAGGGTGCTTTATGTCCAGTTTTAGAATGTATGGTCCAGTAATTTCTAAAATGTGAAGCAGAGAGCCATTTTTAAAAACGAATTCAATTTTCCACTTACCTCTGTGTCCAACGATAAATTTTCATCAGCAGCGAAGAAAATTTCTGAACCAAAGCAATAATCCGCCTACCTGCTCTTTGTCAATAGTTTTCACCTTGGCAAAATCTTAGTGTTCGGAGAGAGACATACCCATGATATGTGTCCCAGTAGACACAGCTAATTGTTCCTGCAACCTTAGTTAGACCACACTTGGAGTACTGTGAACAGTTCTGGTCTCCATTTTATAAAAAGGATATAGAGGCACTGGAGAAAGTGCACAAAAGATTTACTAGAATGATACCAGAACTGAGAGGTTACACTTATCAGGAAAGATTGAACCGGTTGGGGCTCTTTTCTCTAAAAAAAAAGGGAGGACTGAGAGGCGACCTGATAGAGGTCTTCAAGATTACGAAAGAGTTTGATTGGGTAGACGTAGAGATGATGTTTCCACTTGCGGGCGAGACCAGAACTAGGGGCCATAAATAGAAGATAGTCACTAATAAATCCAATAGGGAAATCAGGAGAAACCTCTTTAGCCAGAGAGTGCTTAGAATGTGGAACTCGCTACCATAGGGAGTAGTTGAACAGGAAGCTAGATAAGCACATGAGGGAGAAAGGACTAGAGGGATATGTTGACAGGGTTAGATGAAGAGGGGTGGGAGAAGGCTCGTGTGGAGCATAAACACTGGATTGGACATGTTGGGCCAAATGGCTTGTTTCTGTGCTGTAAATACTTAGTAATTGGTTTGGGCTATTTTAGATCTTGTATTGTGTAATGAGACAGGGTTAATTAGTAATCTCATAGTAAAGGATCGTCTGGGGAAGAGTGACCATAATATGATAAAAATTTCACGTTGAGTTTGAGTGAAATACTTCAGTCAGAAACGAGAGTCTTAGGGCTGGATTTTGAATGACCCATGGAGTCGGGTTTGGAGGCGTGTGGGGGGTTAAATTTGCAGGGTTCGGGGTTTCCGACCCCATCCCGACTCCATCCCGCCTCCACACAATTTTGACAAAATCAGTTGCAGGGTTCCCGACTCCGTTCCGCCTCCAAGAGGCGGGAGAGGCCATTAAAGCCCTAAATTGGGTCTGTAATGCTATTTTGAAACATTGTAGCTAGTTTAACCCTTTTCTGACGTGAAGCACGCCTGGTGTGAAACACTCCAGAGAAACCTGGCGGGAGCACAAATAGGTAGCTGACTATCGGCTGCAAGTCTACTATTACAACGGAGATGTGATGAAGGTAGTAGTAGTATTAGGTGTGAAAGTCACCTCTGATACTGCTACATTCAATGTCATGGCATTTGGTGTAACAGGACTTGGATGCAAAAAATTCTCTGTGTCTCTCTGTGTCTCATCAGAACCAATGCAGACAGGTCCTCTCTCACCAGTAGCCAGACAATCTCAGAGCAGGCAGTCGGCAATGATGACATCATCAGAGGCGACTTTCAGACTGAAACCACTAATTAGTTCATGGGTTCCCACATGCTGCAACTCAATTGCCCAATTAAGTGAAAATTGCATCAGGCATCCACATTAATCTGGAGTCGGGGGGGGAACACGAAATGCGGATTACACGACCCCAACCCAAAATCCAGCCCTTAAACTTAAATAAAGCCAATTACATAGGTATGAGGGGCGAGTTAGCTAAGGTAGATTGGGAATTAGATTAAAAGGTATGACAGTAGATAAGCAGTAGCAAACATTTAAAGAAATATTCCAAAATTCTCAACGAATATAAATTCCATTCAGAAATAAAAACTACATGGAAAAAGTGATCCATCCGTGGCTAACTAAAGAAGTTAAGGATAGTATTACATTAAAAGAAGAGGCTTATAATGTTGCGATGAATAGTAGTAAGCCTGAGGGTTGGGAGAGCTTTAGAAACCAGCAAAGGATGACTAAAAAATTGATAAAAAGGGAGAAAATAGTATACAAGAGCAAACTAACAAGAAATATAAAAACAGATTGGAAGAGCTTCTACAAGTATGTAAAAAAAGAGATTAGCAAAAGTAAGTGTTGGCCCCTTAGAGGCTAAGACAGGAGAAATTATTATTATGGGGAATAAGGAAATGGCAGAGACTTTAAACAAATATTTTGTATCTGTCTTCACAGGAGAAGACACAAAAAGCATATCAAAATAGTGGGGAACCAAGGGGCTAATAAGAGTGAGGAACTTAAAGTAATTAATATCAGTAGAGAAAAAGTACTCGAGAGACTAATGGGACTAAAAGCCAACAAATCCCCTGGACCTGATGGCCTACATCCTAGGGTTCTAAAAGAGGTGGCTACAGAGATAGTGGATGCATTGGTTGTGATCTTCCAAAATTCCCTAGATTCTAGAACGGTCCCAGTGGATTTGAAGGTAGCAAATGTAACCCCACTATTCAAGAAAGGAGGGAGGGAGAAAACAGGGAACTACAGGTCAGTTAGCCTGACATCAGTTGTTGGGAAAATGCTGGAATCCATTATTAAGGAAGTGGTAACAGGGCACTTAGAAAATCATAATATGATTAGGCAGAGTCAACATGGTTTTATGAAAGGGAAATTGTGTTTAACAAATGTATTAGTTTTTTGAGGATGTAACTAGCAGGGTAGATAAAGGGGAACCAGTGGATGTAGTATATTTGGATTTCCAAAAGGCATTCGATAAGGTGCCACATAAAAGTTTGCTATGCAAGATAAGGGCTCATGGGGTTGGGGGTAATATATTAGCATAGAGAGAGGATTGGTTAACGGACAGAAAAGAGAGTAGGGATAAATGGGTCATTTTCCAGTTGGCAGGCTGTAACTAGTGGGGCGCAGAAAGGATCAGTGCTTGGGCCTCAGCTATTTACAATCTACATTAATGACTTAGATTAAGGGAGCGAGTGCAATGTATGCAAGTTTGATGACGATACAAAGCTAGGTGGAAAAGTACGCTGTGAGGAGGACACAAAGAGCCTGCAAAGAGATATAGACAGGTTAAGTGAGTGGGCAATAAGGAGGCAGATGGAGTATAATGTGGGGAAATGTGAGGTTATTCACTCTGGTGAGAAAAATAGAAAAACAGAATATTTTTTAAATGGTGAGAAACTATTAAATGTTGGTGTTCAAAGAGATTTAGATATCCTCGTACAGGAAACACAGAAAGTTAGCATGCAAGTACAGCAAGCAATTAGGAAGGCAAATGGCATGTTGGCCTTTATTGCAAGGGGGTTGAAGTACAAGAGTAAGGAAGTCTTACTACAATTGTACAGGGCTTTGGTGAGACCACACCTGGAGTACTGTGCACAGTTTTGGTCTCCTTATCTGAGAAAGGACATAAATGCAACAAAGGTTCACTAGATTGATCCCTGGGATGAGAGGTTGTCCTATGAGGATAGATTGAGTAGATTGGGCCTATACTTTCTGGAGTTTAGAAGAATGAGAGGTGATCTCATTGAAACATAAGATTCTGAGGGGGATTGACTGGGTAGATGCTGAGAAGTTGTTTCCCTTGGTGGGAGAGTCTAGAACTAGGGGGCATAGCCTCACAATAAGAGTTTGGCCATTTAAGACTGAGATGAGGAAGAATTTCTTTACTCAGAGGGTTGTGAATCTTTGGAATTCTCTACCCTAAAGGGCTGTGGATGCTGAGTCTTTGAGTATATTCAAGGCTGAGATAGATAGATTTTTGGACTCTAGGGGAATCAAGGAATATGGGGATCAGGTGGGAAAGTGTAGTTGAGGTCGAAGATCAGCCATTGAATGGTGGAGCAGGCTCAAGGGGCCGTATGGCCTACTCCTGCTCCTAATTCTTATGTTCTTGACATTTTGACACATGCATGCACATCAATATAATGAAAATGGCGCTCCAAAAGGAGGAGGAGGAGGAAGCAGAATGGATTAAGTATATTATTAATTTCTTACCGTCCACTAGATATATGTTGATTATTTTGTCTTGTGAAGCTGCCAAGAATCCACCACTTGCACTCCAGTATACAGGAGACAAATTGAAGTCACCTGTAGGTGTACATGGCCTCTTATCCGAGTCCTCACTGACAGGATCATATAAAGGGGGAAAAATAGGATTTCAGTAACATTTCACAATTATTATCAAAAAATGCATTGATGGTTCTCTGCTAAACATGTAAACAAACTACATGGCCCCAATATTTACGGGGAGATAGGGAGAGAGCTGTTTTGCGAAGGATTTCCCCCAAGCCCTGCTGAATTCAACGGCAGGGCCTGATTAAAATGGTTTGTCTCCGTTTCCTGGCCGCAGCCAGCCAGCTTTAGAAGCTGGCTGGCTGTCGGGTAGGAAAGCCTGCGGTACTATGCCGCAGCCGGGACGTGAAGAGGAGGGAGAGAATGTGGGTCAGGGGCAGTGGATCAATTGGAGGGGTGGAGATACATCGGGGGTGAATGGCGACATATCCGGGGGGGGGGGGCCCCAGAGGTGAGATGACCGGAGACATGTCAGGGGAGGACCGGAGACACACCGAGGGGAGGGGGGGGGGGGGGGTGGTTGGAGGGAGGGATCGGAAAGGCCAGATGGGAGATCGGAAGGGTCGGGTCGGGGGTGTTCGTTTGCCGGGGGGTGGGGGTGGTGGGAGTAGGTAAGCTCGATCCAGCGGTCCTTGCCTTCCTTTATCCGCCGGGTTCCCCAAGGCCCGGGATTCAGCCAGCAACGGTGAAATTTAAAATGGAGATTAAATCTGAGGCACGCAGTCTCATTAGAATATTTAAATGACCAACCCGCCTCCTGGGAGCGGGTTGGTTGCTTGCCCCCTGTTCCGCCGGTTAAAACAGGAAGTTGATGGGTTTGAGTCGAGTTTCAGATTCTTAACATTATTACATCCCACCCGACCCAAACCCACCCATTATTGGGGGTTAAAATTCCCACACATGTTTCAGCTTGGTTTAGTGGTAACACTCTTGCCTCTGAATCAAGCCCCACTCCAGGACTTCAGCACATGATAATTCAGTGCAGTGCTGAGGGAGTGCTGCATTGTCTGAGGTGCTGTCTTTCAGATGGGACATTAAACCGAGGTCCTGTCTGCCTGGACGTAAAAGATTCCATGGAACTAGTTAAAGAATAGAAGGGGAGTTCTGGTGTCCTGGCCAACAATTATCCTTCAACCAACACCATCAAAACAGATTAACTAGTAATTATCTCATTGTTTCTTGTGGGACCTTGCTGTATGCAAATTGTTTGCTGCAATTACCTATTTAACAATGACTATACTTTAATGATAATTAATTGGCTGTGAAGTGTTTTGGGACCACAAAAAAGAGCCATAGTTACAACCCTTCCACATTCCCCCTATAAATAGAGTATTACTAGTTTTAGAAACCACTGAAAAATTAAATCAAAATGTCAGAAGTACATATGAGCAAATAATATTGTCACTTTAATTATTAATAACTAGCCATTCTTTTTAATGGTTTTTACAAACCTATGGATTCCTAGAACAAAAAAAATCATATAGAAACACCCCAGGTTCAACAAAACTGATTAAAATATATGGCCGGTCAGGCAGCATTGGTGGAGAGAATAAGGTAGGGTTTGTGTGTCAAATCGATGACTTTTTGTCCGTTCTAATGCTGCCTGACCTGTTGAGTGTTTCTAGTACGTTCTGTTTTTACTTCAGATTTCCAGCAACTTTTGTTTTCTAATTATATAACATGCTTTTGGTATGGCTTCTCTTCGGAGAATCTAGTACAAAACTATTCATATTTAACAAACACATTTACATTGACAGGACAAGGAGTGAATCAAGGATGCTACCTAAATTTACATCTCTGTTAAAAGGATAGGTCCCCAGCGGCTTTCTTGATTGCCTTATAAAGTGGGAAGAATTTTCCAGATTTGTTCCTGAAAAGGACCAGAGGTTGCCTTCCACGAGTTGTATTACTAGTATTTAGGGAGGACAATGAATTAGATTGTACTGTCTAGTGAATAGGGTGAACACTGATGGGCATTGTGGTCTTTTCGTTCTCTTTTTACATGTTTCTGCAGAGTGCTCTGGAAAACGTACTAGGCAAAATTCTGAACTAAGGTTAGTAGTAGATGAGTTGCGATTCATTAACATGAGGGAACTAGTAATCCAGAGGCCTGGACTAATGATCTGGAGACATGAGTTGAAATCCCACCGCGGCTGTGGAATTTACATTCAGTTAATTTAATAAATCTGGAATAAAAAACTAGTATCAGTAATAGTGACATGAAACTACCGGATTGTCGTAAAAACCTGTCTGGTTCACTAATGTCCTTTAGGGAAGAAAATCTGCCACCCTTATCCGGTCTGGCCTATATGTGACTCCAGACCCACAGCAATGTGGTTGACTCTTAACTGTCCTCAAATGGTCTAGCATGCCACTCAGTTGTATCAAACCGCTATGAAAAATAATAAGAATGAAACCGGACGGACCACCCAGCATCGATCAGATTCGGAGATGACGAAGGCCAGTCAACCCTGCCAAGTCAAATCAGACCAGTCAAGCAACAACCTGACATCGTCATAGTCACAGACTCTTCCATCACCATCCCTGGGTATGTCCTGTCCCACTGGCACAGTGGTCGGGAAGGAGTGGCCCTGGGAGTCCTCAACATTGACTCTGGACCACATGAAGTCTCATGGCATCAGGTCAAACAGTGGCAAGGAAAACGCCTGTTGAATACCACCTACCACCCTCCCTCAGCTGATAAATCAGTACTCCTCCATGTTGAACACAACTTCGAAGAAGCACTGAAGAAGCAAGGGCACAGAATGTACTCTGGGTGGGGGACTTCAATGTCCATCACCAAGAGTGGCTCGATAGCACCCCTACTGACCGAGCTGGCTGAATCCTGAAGGACATAGCTACCAGACTAGGACTGCGGCAGATAGAGAGAGAATCAACACGAGGGAAAAATCTACTTGCCCTCGTCCTCACCAACTTACCTGTCGCAGATGCATCTATCCATGACAGGATTGGTAGGAATGACCACCACACAGTTCTTGTGGAGACAAAGTCCCATCTTCACAATGAGAACACCCTCCATCGTGTTGTGTGGCATTCCCACCGCGCTAAATGGGATAGATTCAGAACAGATCTAAGCAGCTCAAAACTGGGCATCCATGAGGCACTGTGGGCTATCATCAGCAACAGAATTGAATTCCACCACAATCTGTAACCTCATGGCCCAGCATATCCCTTACTCTAGCATCACTACCAAACCAGGTGACCAACCCTGGTTCAATGAGGAGTGTAGAAGAGCATGCCAGGAGCAGTACCAGGCGTACCTAAAAATGAGGTGCCAACCTGGTGAAGCTACAACACAGGACTACATGCATGCTAAACAGCAGAAGCAGCATGTTATAGGCAAAGCTAAGCGATGCCACAATCAACGGATCAGATCAAAGCTCTGCAGTCCTGCCACATCCAGTCGTGAATGGTGGTGGGCCATTAAATAACTAACGAGAGGAGGAGGCTCCATGAATATCCCCATCCTCAATGATGGCAAATCCTGGGGCAATGCTGAAGCGTTTGCAACCATCTTCAGCCAGAAGTGCTGAGTGGATGATCCATCTCAGCCTCCTCCTGAGGTCCCCACCATGACAGAAGACAGTCTTCAGCCAATTTGATGCACTACACCAGATATCAAGAAAGGGCTGAACGCACTGAATACAGCAAAGGCTACAGAATCATAGAATGGTTACAGCACAGAAGGTGGCCATTCGGCCCATCGAGCCCATGCCGACTCTCAGCTAGAGCCACTCCCCCGCCCTTTCCCCGTAGCCCTGCAAATTTTTTTCATTCAGATACTTACAATAAATGCTGGCCTTGCCGATAAATCTACTGCCCATTTCTGGAGTGTTCTACAGTTTTCAGGATTCGTTTTTGGCAAAGAAAAGTGCAGCAGCTGCCTAATTTCAACATTTCTCTCACATTTGCCAAAACAGTACTGAAGAATGCATCACAAGGTCAAGGAAAGACATGTTTGCAAAAGCCACATAAACATACCAAGTTTTAAAGCAAACAGTTTGCATTAAAGCAACTGTATTTTTTGTTAAAGTCCACAGGCGAATGGTTCCATCCAGGGCACTTGTGGCTAGCAAACCCTTTGTAACTGACCAGGAAGAACTTGTGACCTGTTATTGAAATCAAAATGGACAGAGATTAGATACTTTTCACCACTCCAAGAACATAATCATTATCACTATCCACTGACTGAATAACTTTCACATATTATACTCCTTTCCATCCAAGTTTTAATCCTGATTCTCACTTATAAAAATGTCAGTTTATCTGAGAACACGTGCACTAATATTGCAACAGCCACATTGCAAATTTATTTGAAAAAACAAAAAACATTAAGCAGCATAACAAAGCGTGAAGAGAAAACACTATTTGGCCTCCATACCTGGCTTTACGGACTGATTAAAGTATTACTAATGGATGTTTTGAGGCAATGTAGGCAGAAGAGAGCTTGCTTCTTCTAAACAATGCAATGTTCAATCCAATAATTGTCACTACATTAGCAACATTGGCCTGGATTTTGTGGTTGTCATGACGGCGAAACTGTCAGCGTCGCTGTCATTACTCTGTGAAACTGACAGCAACTTCTTGCGTCCGCACATGCGCAATTAAACGTGGAAATCCAGAAGTTGCTGTCAGTGATTCCCTGCTCCTCCACAGGGTTCATTGTTCAGTCCCCACAGATGGCAATCTTTAGAAATCACTTGAACTGATGTGAACTTCCCCTTTTATGCTGTAATATCGCTGTTAAAAACCCCCCAAAAAGTTAAGGCTTGTTAAATGAGGTATAACTGAGTTTTTAACGGCGTACTAAGTCATAACTGGGTCAAAACTGGGTTAAAATCCTGGAACTCCCTCCCTAACAGCACTAACACATGGACTGCAGCGGTTCAAGGCGGCGGCTCACCACCACCTTCTCGAGGGCAACGAGGAATGGGCAATGAATGCCGGCCTTGCCAGCGATGCCCACATCCCATGAATGAATAAAAAAAATCTACTACTGCTGAACAACCTCTCTGGCCCTGAAAAAATAATTTTATATTCATGGAATGCCAAATTTTGTAATTATGATAAAAAAAATTCACAGGTTAATATAATAAAAATTATTTTAAAGTTTATGATATTTCAGCTTCTACCTTAATCCCATGTTTATGTCCCAATCTTTATTTCGCTCACTGTAAAAGTTATAAAAAGTGATGGATAATCAGTGCATTTTACTTCCTGGTTTGCTGTCTGAGAGATTCTTCAATGTGATTGGCTCCTTAGCCTGCTTGATGATATCACTGTTGCTGGACGCCAGAGATCCCCTAAAGTTGGCGCCAGAATCAAATAATGTCAGGAAAGGTGAAATCGACGCCACAGAGATCTCTAGATCTTTGTGGGCAGCGTTGTTCGAGGTCAGCAGCGAGCGCTGTCACTTCGTCGCTGACTGAAAAATCCAGGCCATTGTGAATGTTTATGTGCAACATAAAGCCAAGCACGTGTATGTTTACTAGACAAATGATTGTATTAATTTCTCCCCATTATCTAAAAGTGCTCACTGCCAAAGGAAGCTTCCATGAGCAACCCACACTTACGAATGAAAAGTTAACTTTATGCATGTAGTGAATGGAGTGATATGTACCTCAGGGTAAACAACCGTTTTACCATTGAGTAACACCGTATATTGGATATGCACTTGAAGGGGTAGAAATTAGGTCGCGCCCCATTTGGGGCGCAAACATCGTCCGGACGCAAATATTAGCGCCTGGCGCTAATTATCGGCACTGACAGGAAACTTCACTTTTACTGCCCCGGGAGGTGAGTGGAGCGCTAAAGCAGGCGCTGCACACCTCTCTTAAGGCGCAAAGGCCGAGCAGTGAGGCGCTAACTCGGAGCGCTGGCGAAGCTCATGTAATGTCAGTCAGCAATGGAACACACACACAATGGCACGGGCCAGTTCTTAAAGGGGATGGTTAATCTTGCTTTCCATCCACATCCTGTTCATTGCTGCCTTGAATCTCGGCCTGGAGAGACTTGCACATCAAATGTGCTGGAAAGAACAATGGAGAGTACCAGGCAAAGAGCTCAGAGTGCAGCTCCCACAGTCTCTGCTAAATCGATACAAGGAATGGCAAATCAAAATGAACCTGCAAAGTGCTGCTCAGTACACAAAACTCCTTCACACAACGTTGAATCTCTCCAGAAGTCTCTCCCTCTCTCTCTCAGAATGCGTAGTTCAAAAATGCCACCAACAATAAAAGACAGGAAGAGGCCCCCTTTAAATAGCGCCCCCCCCAGCCCCACAGCGATTGATAGCGTTCCAGTCTTCTGGTCGTTGGAAGCGCCAGGCGGTAAGGCAGGGGGCGCCACTCAATTTCCGCTACGGGGCGCCACAAGGGCGTTGCACCATGGAATGACGTCACAATCTGCGCGCGCAGGTGGTCGCAGCGGTAAGTTTTAGCGCCGCCGCACAATCTCAAGTTAAGTTCTCGAGCGGCGCAAACATCGCTGTGCCCGGGCGTTAGCGGCTTTGCGCCCCATTAGCGCCCTCTTAAGGCGCTAACGGGAGGCGCAACCAAGTGAATTTTTACCCCGAAGTGTCCTAACCTACAAGGCTACAGACCAAGAGCTGGAAAGTGGGATTAGGCTGGATAGCTCTTTTTTGGATGACGCAGACACAATGGGCCGAATGGCCTCCTTCTGTGTTGTAAATTTCTATGATTCTATGTATATTGTACAGGATAGTCACCGTATACACCTGGCTGCTTCGACAGGCATAAAAAGACCACACTGTCAGACCATAAGTTTGCACAAATCAACTGTCTTTGAAGCAGCCTAGCTCTTTTTTTTTTTAAACAGGCAGCTAAACAAATTTTTAATCAATTATATCTTCTGGGCAAACAGTGCATGAACTGCAGTCCTTCTCGTTGCCAGCATCCTGTTACAACTGTTCCAATAACCAATTCAATTTCTGTGGTAATTTACAGAGTACCTTATAAAACAATTCTGTTGGGATGTATTTAAAATTTATAAATAAAAATATCAAAATCTATATCTTATTAAAAATCTTACCTCTGTGCACACTTCCTGTCTGTGCCACTTAATTTCCTATTGTCAATTTTGCCATTATAAATTCCCATATCCACAATTATCATGAGTTTTGGCTGTGTGAACTTGTCACACTGAATTTATACATACAGGCCACTTGGTGGCGCTCATCCCAATCTGTAAACATCTTCACACAGAGTTTTATCCTCAGGTAAGTTCCTCTCTGCAATATCTTGATTTATCTTCATTTTTAACAAATCAATTTCTATTTTCATAATTTGTAACCCTCTATTAGCCATCAATGACTGCTGCACAATGAAATGAAAAAATGGGACAAAGATGAACTTTAGTTAAGAGTTGGCTTCCCGGCTGTGGCTCACCATCTCTTGTCTTTCGGGCACTTTTGTTACTGTAACTGCTAGCTGACCCCCCACACTTCAAAATCTCTCCCCACCGCTCAAAATTTAGATTTCTGGATGAAGTTTTATGCTCATCATGGTAATAACTAGTGGGGATTGGATATTTTTCTCATTTTGGTACCCAGCACTACATCAAGAATAAAGGCGAGACGAAGAATAAAGCTCCCTGAACTCTCGTCCTCTGCCGAAAGCTGGAAGAAACCCACTGTTGCACAAATCTGAATTATTTAATTTTATCCGAAATCAATCCTTATGGCCTCTGAGCAAGATTTAAAAAAATACTGAATTCAAATCCAGGTCCTAGTTGTGAAAATAGTTTACTCACTTACTATGCTACCCTGCTTATCTTCTCTACTTCTAATATTCAACGTATTAATTTTACAGAGCCTTATGTACATCAGCATTAGAAATCACATTGAAATATTTAAAATTTAGATAAAATGGAACCATACCCGGTTCTCATGTGCTTCCAGCTTAACAGTCGGGCATTTCCGGAGATCCCCTGCTAAATCTGCATAGGTTTGAGATCTGAACTGGTTGCTCCTTTCTGATGTAGACAAGGCCTGGACAAGATGCTGCGCAGCCCACTGACGATGTCCAGAACTCAGTCTCCCTGACAGGCAACATGCTGCAAGTGCATTGGCCAGTTCCAAGGGTCCTACATGTGACGATGAATAAGAATAGGCAGATGAGGAAGTATTTGGAGCAGTATCTGGAAAAGAAAAGGTAAAAATTGTTTCAACGTCATTTAACGTTTTTCTGAATCTCAATTTACTTTTATGCATTCTTTCCTCTTTCCCAACATGGCTACTAGCATCCACGTAGCAGCCTCCTGTCAGCAGATCAGTGTGCGCTGCACCATAAGACTTCTTTATGACAGCTACAGGAAACTCTTTATTAACCGGCACCCAAATATCCGGAAATCTCTCTTAACCGGCAAAATTCTTGAGTAGGTAACTGGGGTTTTCCTTCATCTCTCTACACTGGATCGTAGCATTATATGGGCCAAGTCTTTGCTGAATGCTCGCTGTAAGATCGCTGTAAGATCTGTCACAAGAAGGGAGATGCAGAAAACATGCTGTTGTGTGATGGCTGTGATCGAGGGCACCACACATACTGTTTGAGACCAAAGGTTAAGGTTTGTACATAGTACTTTTTAAATCAAAAAAAGCTGGCTACTCAAAAGAAAATTCTTTAATGTGACCGGGGTTCCTGCACCTGTGGCCGTGCACCAGGGACTCCTGGATCTGTGGCCATGTACGGGGCTCTCGTACCTTGGTAGATATAACTCTCCGTTATCCGGAATTTTTGATAAACCGACACCACGCCGGTCCCGTCGGTGCCGGTTAATAAAGAGTTTCCTGTACTTTGATTTTATGAACCAAACATGAAGCGAAAGTAAGAATCAGTCAGCCAAACAAGTTGGCAGAAATAATATACTGGCTAGTGACCAGCAATTGAAATTTGATAGTTCAAATTTAATTTAGAGGTGGTCAAGAAGTTAGTTAAAAAGTTACTAATCTTACAATTGTGTTTGACCTATTGATGACCGACGTAAATGCCCTTCATCATTTCTTTCATCCTGTCTTAGCAATGCAGGCACCTTTGAAAACCAAAATGTAGAGATATAGGTACTCCTCATATACTAAAGCTGGTACTTCCTATCTATTTAGTAGTGATTGACATATTCTACAAAGTATGGAGGCTTCCAAAGCATCTTCACATACTAAGCAGCATGGGTTAATAACTAGCAATACCTGAAACAAATCTATTTATATAAGGTTGCCCATAGTCAACTGCTTACTTGGCTATGAAATGTGTTAAGTAGTCTCTCTGTTCTTTTATAAAGTCTGTTATATTTGTTTTATAAACGTTACAAATACAATTAAATTAATTTTAACATTTTGCAGTCAAATATTGCGGCATTTAATGTCCTGTAACCTCTTCACTGGTACAAACCTACACTTAGGTAGGAACAAAGGTACTTTGGACATCATTAACCTGTAAAACATAGGTTTGATCATTTAGACAGCACGTCAATTTACAGCATAATTAACAACCATTAGGCTGCTGAATGTGTTAGTAAAAACACTGATTAAAGCTTCTTCACAAATCAGAAAACTAGTTCTGTCATTTGAATTTTCCTACCCTTGGGTTCTGCCTCCTCTTTGTCACGGCTGGACTGATGCCGGAAACCTTTTTCTGTGAGCAGCGCTACCAAGGCTTGAGTTACCAGAAAGTTGGGAGAGCCAGAAAGTTTGTTGTCTTTTACTGGTCTATGGAAAAGGTGAAGCACCCTGTTCTTCTGCTGCACATCACGGATTGTGCCTATATGGAGGCCGGTTGCAGCAGCAATCAAATCCTTGGGGAAGAAGTAACATGGAGCTACTTAAATTCATATCACTAGTAAACAACATACAGAATTTTCCATCTGGATCCAATACTGTTATTTACATAGACGTCTATTTAATTATATATTATAGTTATTACTTTGGACAAAGTATATCAATAGTACGGCAATACCAGCTAGCTATTAAGCCCAGTTACAAATGCAGCACTGTCACGAATGCCTTAAATTGTATGTGGTGTATAATGTGATAAAATAAGGAAGCACTGCAAATTGTAAGACTTACATTGTCAAATTGAGAATAAATATTTTTTCTAGAAAACATAACAGATCATTTCATGATAAAACAAAAAGCAAAATACTGCTGATGCTGGAAATCTGAAAATAGAAAATGCTATGAACACTCAGCAGCAGGTCAGGCAGCATCTGTGGAGATCAATAACCTTTCATCAGAACCCTAGGGGTCATCGACATAAAACCAGATGCTGCTGGCCTGCTGAGTGTTTTCAGTATTTTCTATCTTAATTACTGATCATTTTATTCCTCGTCTTACCTGAGTACAGACATCAACCAATGCCCTGAAAGCAGTAGGACTGTTTGCCACTAGACAGCCAATAGCCGAACTCATATAAGTCAAGCAGGAGCTTGTATTCCATGTGGTTCCTTTTGAAGGTCTAAACTGATTATTCAGTTCAGTTCCACTGTTTGCCAGCTGAGCCCTTCCTGCAGCTGCAAGACACATTAATCGAACCAAGATACGGATGTCAGTTAATCCAAGAGCTTCCAGGCCACTTGTCTGACTGCACACGGAACCACTATAATTGCATATTTTGAAAGAGAAAAAGGCAAATATTAACACATTATTACAGCAACTTTTTAATCCCATAGTACATTTCAAAATAATCTAAGGCACTTTGGGGGAGAAATTCAGTATCGCCCCATTTGGGGCGCAATTATCGGCCGGGCGCAAAGATTAGCGCCTGGTGCTAATTATCGCCTCCGACTGCAAACTTGGCTTTTATCGCCCCTGGAGGTGATTGGAGCGCTAAATCAGGCACTTCACACCTGTCTTAAGGCGCAAAGACCGAGGAGCGAGGCGCTAACTCAGAGCGCTGGCGAAGCTCATGTGATGTCAGGTAGCAATGGAACACAGACACAATGGCGCCGGCCAGTTCTTAAAGGGGAGGGTTGATCTTGCTCTCCATCCACATCCTGCTTATTGCAGCCTTGAATCTCGGCCTGGAGAGACCTGTACATCAAATCTGCTGGAAAGAACAATGGAGAGTACTAGGGAAAGACCTCAGAGTGCAGCCCCCACAGTCTCTTCTAAATCGATACAAGGGCAAATCAAAATGAACCTGCAAAGTGCTGCTCAGTACCCAAAACTCCTTTACGCAGCGTTGAATCTCTCCGGAAGTGTCTCTCTCTCAGAATGCGTGGTGCAAAAATGTCACCAACAAAAAAGTGTCAGGAAGCGGTTGCCTTTAAATAGCGCTTCCTGACTGCAAAACGCTCCCCTCAACCTGTCGTTACTAGCGGCAGGCGGTAAGGTAGGGGGAGCCACTCAATATCCGGTCCGGGGCGCTACCGGGGCGTTGCGCACTCGACTGATGTCACGATCTGCTGGCGCAGGAGATCGTGGCGGTAGTGTTTAGCGCCGCTGCAAAATGTCTAGTTAATTTCGTGAGCGGCACAAACATCGCCGCGCCCGGGCGCTAGTTGCTTTGCGCCCCATTAGCGACCTCTTAAGGCGCTAACGTGAGGCGCAAACCAACTGAATTTTTCCCCCTTTATTTTTATGTAAGTAGCAAAGGAAAAATATAATGCCAGGACTGAACTAAAGACTTACATTTTCTTGTACAGTTAGATTTGATTGTGCTTTAATGTGGTTTTAAATCATTTGGTTTCTGTTTTTCTCCAAACCAATGTTGCTTTGATAACTGTTTTTGTTAATACTGAATATAACAACAGTTACTTTCACTACATGTGTTCCAATAAAGATTTAGAATCCACAATAATGTGTCACAAATATCTCAACAAGAGAGAGCCTAACCACCTCCCCTTAACATTCAATGGCATTGTCATCACCGAGTCCCCCACCATCAACACTCTGGGGGGGGGGGGGAAAAGGTCACCACTGACAAGAAACTCAGCTGGACCAACCACATAAATGCCGTGGCTATTAGAGAAGGTCAGAGGCTAGGTATTCTGTGGTGCGTGGCTCACCTCCTGACTCCCCAAAGCCTCTCCACCACCTACAAGGCACAAGTCAGGTGTGTAATGCAAAGTTTAATGATTACCGAGACAGACTAATAAAATGTTTATTGTTTTTATTCTTTTGAGAAACTACTACATTGCCGAGCCCATTGGCAGTTTAACCTTTCATCTATGTGCTTGTGTAAATGGGTGAATGAATACAACATTTTAAAAACCTAACATTTAAACATAACTTTTCCAAATTCATTTTGTGGAAAAATTGTCAAAAATCCCAAAATGTGAAGAGAACTTTAAATTGTTAGCAATTTTGAGCACCCGAGTTCAAAGACTATACAGGGTGAGATTTAAAAATCTGCTATTACAGCATCTGTCTTCACTAAAGAAAAAAATGAGAAGTCGCACAACACCAGGTTATAGTCCAACAGATTTATTTAAAATTACAAGAGGATGCTGCCAATGTCACAGTAAAGGATGAGGTAGTAGAGAAAATGGAGAGGATAAAAATAAAGAGGAGGCACTTAAAAGGTTGGCAACGCTCAAAGTAGAAAAGTCACCCGGTCCGGATGGATGCATCCTGGATTGCTGAGGGAAGTAAGGGTGGAAATTGCAGAGGCTCTAGCCACAATCTTCCAATCCTCCTTAGATATAGGAGTGGTGCTGGAGGATTGCAGATGTTAGACCCCTGTTCAAAAAGGGGAGGGGGATAAAACCAGCAACTACAGGCTAGTCAGCTTATCATCGGGGTAGGGAAACTTTGAGAGACAATAATCTGGGACAAAATTAATTGGTACTTGGAAAAATATGGGTTAATAAATGAAAGTCAGCACAGATTTGTAAAAGAGAAATTGGGCTGAATTTTAATGGAGAAGGCGGGTTGGGAGTGGAGGGCTCCGAGGCGGTCGGGAAACCCGGGAAAATGGGTTCCCCGCAAGCCCTGCTGACTTTAAACGGCAGGGCCCACTTTGGAAAATGGTTTCCCACCCCCAGCCAGCCAGATGGAGAAGCTGGCTGGCTCTTGGCACGTATGCCTGCGGCACTAGGCCGCCCTCCGTTAAAACCGGAAGTTGGCGGGTTGGAGGCGGGTTCAGGTCAGGATTACGATTTTTTAACACTAACTAACCCCTACGTCCCCCAACCCACCCGCTTTTTTAGGTTAAAATTCCCCCCATTATGTTTGACTAACTTTATTGAGTTCTTTGATGAAGTAACAGGGTGGATGAGTGTAGTGCGGTTGATATTGTGCATATGGACTTTCAAAAGGGAATGATAAAATACCACATAATAGACCTGTTTGCAAAAGTAAAGCTGCGTGGATACGTAATTGGCTAAGGGACAGAAAGCAGAGTCGTGGTGAGTGATTTTCAGACTGGAGGGAAGTATACAGTGGTGTCCCCCAGGGGTGGGTGGTGGGTCCACTGCACTTTTTGATATATATTAATGACCTGGACTTGGGTATACAGGGCATAATTTCAAAGTTTGCAAATGGCATGAAACTCCGTAAACTGAGGATGATTGTAACAGACTCCAGGAGGAGATACCTCCAAATAAAAGGTGTTGCTATGGGTACCCGCATGGGTCCTAGCTATGCTTGCCTTTTCGTGGGATATGTGGAACATTCTTTGTTCCAGTCCTACTCAGGTCCCCTCCCTCGCCTCTTTTTCCGGTACATTGGTGACTGTATAGGCGTTGTTTCCTGCTCTTGCCCTGAACTGGAACATTTCATTCACTTTGCTTCCAATTTCCACCCTTCCCCCACCTTCACATTGTCCATCTCCAACTCTTCCCTTCCCTTCCTCGACTTCTCTGTCTCCATTTCTGCGGACAAGCTATTAAAAAATCCACTATAAGCCCACTGACTCCCAGTTGCCTGGACTACACTTCCTCCCACCCTGCTCCTGTAAGGACTCGAGTCCATTCTCTCAGTTTCTCTGTTTCCGTCGCATCTGTTCTGACGATGCCACCTTCCATACTAGTGCTTCTGATATGTCTTCCTTTTTCCTCAACCGAGGATTCCCCTCTATGGTGGTTGACATGGCCCTCATCCGTGTCCATTCCATTTTCCGTACTTCTGCTCTCATCCCCTTTCTCTCCCTCCCAGAACCACGATAGCGTTCCCCTTGTCCTCACCTTCCACCCCACCAGCCTCCACATTCAACGGATCATCCTCTGCCATCTCCGCCACCTCTATCATGATCCCACCACCAAATACATCTTCCCTCTCCTCCATCAGCATTCTGAAGGGACCGCTCCCTTCGCGACACCTTGGTCCACTCCTCAATCACCCCCTCCCCTTCCCACGGCACCTTCCCGTGCAAGTGCTGGAGATGCAACACCTGCCATTTCACCTCCTCCCTTCCCACTGTCCAGGGCCCCAAACATGCCTCCCAGGTGAAACAACAATTTACTTGTACTTCTTACAATTTAGTATACTGTATTCGCTGCTCACGATGCGGTCTCCTCTACATTGGGGAGACCAAACACAGATTGGGTGACCGCTTTGCGAAACACCTCCGTTCAGTCCGCAAGCATGACCCCGAGCTTCTGTTCGCCTGTCACTTTAATTATCCGCTCCACTCCCACTCTGACCTCTCTGTCCAATACTCTTACACTGTTCCAATGAAGCTCAAGGAACAGCACCTCATCTTTCTATTAGGCACTTTACAGCTTTCTGGACTCTACATTGAGAGCAACAATTTCAGACCGTAACCTCTGCACCTATTTTTTCAGATGGCAGCTGTTACTTATTCTGTTATACCCATTTACACCTCGTCTAGGACCCACCTTTTGTTTCTTTACTTGTCCCATTACCATCTCCTTTTGCTTTGTACAGTCAGACCTTTTGTCATTTGATCACTCCTATCCACCTTCCACCCTATCATACACCTTTCCCTTTTGTTCTTTCCTCCCCTCCCCGCTTTCCCAGCCTCTGTACTTGCTTAAAATCGGTCACATCTCTAACTTTTTCCAGTTCTGACGAAAGATTATCGACCTGAAGCATTAACTCTGTTTCTCTCTCCACAAATGCTGCCTGACCTTCTGAGTATTTCCAACATTTTCTGTTTTTATTCCAGGACATAGACATGGGCAGACACATGGCAGATTAAATTTAATGCAGAGAAGCGTGAATTGATTCATTTTGAGGGAAGAATGAGGAGAGGCAATATCAACTAAAATTGGTACAATTTTAAATGGGATGCAGGAACAGAGGGACCTGGGGTTGTATGTACACAAGTCTTTGAAGGTGGCAGGATAAGTAGAGAAGGCTGTTAAAAAGGCATTTGAAATCCTGGGCTTTATAAATAGAGGCACAGAGTACAAAAGCAAGGAAGTTATCCTAAACCTTTATAAAACACTGGTTCGGCCCCAAGCTGGAGTATTGTGGCCAATTCTGGGCACCACACTTTAGGGAGGATGTCAAGGCCTTAGAGAGGGTGCAGAGGAGATTTAGTAGAATGGTATCAAGGATGAAAGACTTCAGTTACATACAGAGACTAGAGAAACTGGGATTGTTCTCCTTAGAGCAAAGAAGGTTAAGGGGACATTTGATAGAGATGTTCAAAATCATGAAGGTTTTGATACAGTAAATAAGGAGAAACAGTTTCCAGTGGCAGAAGGGTCGGTAACCAGAGGGAAAAGATTTTAGGTGATTGGCAGAAGAAGCAGAAGCAACATGAGGAAAAACTTTTTTACACAACGAGTTATGATGTATGATGATCTGGAATGCACTGCCTGAAAGGGTGATAAGTAGATTCAATAATAACTTTCAAAAGGGAATTGGATAAATACTTGAAGGGAGAAAATTTGCAGGGCTATGGGGAAAGAGCAGGGGAGTGGGACTAACTGGATAGCTTTCAAAAAAGCCAGCATAGGCACGAAAGGCTGAATACCCTCCTTCTGTGCTGTATTATTCAATGATTCTATGAAAGCATCATTCAAATGGTATCATTTTATACCACAGCAGAATTGAAAAAAATATTCATAGTCACCGGTGGCAGCAGCGAGAGCGGCCCTGGGTGGAGACTGAGCGCACAGACCGAGGATTTAAGGAGCGGGGAGAGAGAGAAGTAAAAAGTAATCGAAGTGTGACGTCACCAGAAAGCAGGTAAGTGATTGGTTGGTGAGTATTTCTCTCTTTCTCGCTTTTTTCCAAACTTAAATTTTGTGGTTTATAATTTCTAGGGTCTCTGTTGTGTAGCGGGGAGTGCTAGTAAACAAGGGCCCTTGAGTATATCATTTAATTGTAGTGTAATTAGTGGTATTGATTTGATTTAATTTGAATTAATTAAAGGGTAAGTCATGGCAGCACAGCTCGGCCCCGTGGCATGCTCCTCCTGCACTATGTGGGAAATCAGGGACACTTCCTGTGTCCCTGACGACCATGTGTGCGGGAAGTGTATCCAGCTGCAGCTACTGGCAGACTGCATTGTGGCGCTGGAGCTGCGAATGGATACATACTGGAGCATTCGTGATGCTGAGGACATCGTGGATAGCACGTTTAGGGAGTTGGTCACACCGCAGGTAAAGGCTGCACAGGCAGGAAGGGAATGGGTGACCGCCAGGCAGAGTAAGAGGTGCAGGCAGGTAGTGCAGGGGTCCCCTGTGGCCATCCCCCTCTCAAACAGATATACCACTTTGGATATTGTTGGGGGAGATGGCTTATTGGGGGAAGGCAGCAGTAGCCAACTTCCTGGCACCATGGGTGGTTCTGCTGCACAGGACGAGAGGAAAAAGAGCGGGAGAGCTATAGTGATAGGGGATTCTATTGTAAGGGGAATAGATAGGCGTTTCTGCGGCCGCAAACGAGACTCCAGGATGGTATGTTGCCTCCCTGGTGCAAGGGTCAAGGATGTCTCGGAGCGGCTGCAGGGCATTCAGGAGGGGGAGGGTGCATATAGGTATCAACGATATCGGTAAAAAACCGGATGAGGTCCTAAAAGCTAGGGAGTTAGGGGGTAAATTAAAAAATAGGACCTCAAAAGGTAATAATCTCAGGATTGCTACCAGTGCCACGTGCTAGTCAGAGTAGAAATAGAAGGATATTTCAGATGAATACGTGGCTAGAGGAATGATGCAAGGGAGAGGGATTCAAATTCCTGGGACATTGGAACCGGTTCTGGGGGAGGTGGGACCAGTACAAACTGGACGGTTAGCACCTGGGCAGGACCGGGACCGATGTCCAAGGGGGAGTGTTTGCTAGTGCTGTTGGGGAGGGTTTAAACTAAAATGGCAGGGGGTTGGGAACCTGTGCAGGGAGACAGAGGAAAGGGAAGCAAGGATAGAAACAAAAGACAGGAAGGAGAAAAGCAAAAGTGGAAGGCAGAGAAATCAAGTGTGTAAATCAAACAGGGCCACAGTAAATAATATTCTAAAAGGACTAAGAGTGTTTAAAAAACAAGCCTGAAGGCTTTGTGTCTTAATGCGAGGAGCATTCGTAATAAACTGGATGAATTAGCTACGCAAATAGATGTAAACGGATATGATATAATTGGGATTACGGAGACATTGCTCCAGGGTGACCAAGGCTGGGAATTCAACATCCAGGGGGAATTCAATATTCAGGAAGGACAGGCAAAAAGGAAATGAGGTGGGGTAGCATTGCTGGTTAAAGAGGAGATTAACACAATAGGAAGGAAGGATATTAGCTCTGATGATGTGGAATCTGTATGGTGAGAGCTGAGAAATACCAAGGGGCAGAAAACGTTAGTGGGAGTTGTATACAGACCCCCAAACAGTAATGCTGAGGTTGGGGATGGCATTAAACAGGAAATTAGAGACGCGTGCAATAAGGGCACAGCAGTTATCATGGGTGACTTTAATCTACATATAGATTGGGCTAACCAAATTAGTAACAATACTGTGGAGGAGGAATTCCTAGAGTGTATATGGGATGGTTTCCTGGACCAATATGTCGAGGAACCAACTGGAGATCAGGCCATCTTAGACTGGGTATTAAGTAATGAGAAAGGATTGATTAGCAATCTTGTTGTGCGAGGCCCCTTGGGGAGGAGCGATCATAATATGATAGAATTTTTCATTAACATGGAGAGTGAAGTAGTTGACTTAGAGACTAGGGTCCTGAATTTAAATAAAGGAAACTACGATGGTATGAGGCGCGAGTTGTCTAGGATGGATTGGGGAACGTTACTTAAAGGGTTGATGGTGGATAGGCAATGGCAAACATTTAAAGATCGCATGGATGAACTAGAGAATTTGTTCATCCCTGTCTGGCATAAAAATAAAACAAAAAAGGTGGCGCAACCGTGGCTAACAAGGGAAATTAGGGATAGCATAAGATCCAAGGAGAGGACATATAAATTGTCCAGAAAAAGCAGCAAACCTGAGGATTGGGAGCAGTTTAGGATTCAGCAAAGGAGGACAAAAGGATTAATTAAGAGAGGGAAAATAGAATATGAGAGTAAGCTTGCAGGGAACATAAAAACTGACTGTAAAAGCTTCTATAGATAGGTGAAGAGAAAAAGATTGGTGAAGTCAAGCGTAGGTCCCTTGCAGTCAGAATCAGGAGAATTTATAATGGGGAACAAAGAAATGGCAGACCAATTAAATACATACTTTGGTTCTGTCTTCACAAAGGAGGACACAAATAACCTCCCAGAGATGTCGGGGAACATAGGGTCTAATGAGAGGGAGGAACTGAATGAAATCAGTATTTGTAGGGAAATGGTGTTAGCGAAATTGAAGGCCGATAAATCCCCAGGGCCTGATAATCTACATCCTAGGGTACTTAAGGAAGTGGCCCTAGAAATAGTAGATGCATTGCTGGTCATCTTCCAAAATTCTATAGACTCTGGAACAGTTCCCATGGATTAGAGGGCAGCTAACGTAACCCCACTATTTAAAAAAGGTGGTAGAGAGAAAACGGGGAATTATGGACCGGTAAGCCTGACATCGGTAGTGGGGAAAATGCTAGAGTCCATTATAAAAGATGTAATAGCAGAGCACTTGGAAAACAGTGACAAGATCGGACAAAGTCAACATGGATTTACAAAAGGTAAATCGTGCTTGACTAATCTACTGGAACTTTTTTGAGGATGTAACTGTTGGAATAGATAAGGGAGAACCAGTGGATGTGGTGTATTTGGACTTTCAGAAGGCTTTCGATAAGGTCCCGCATAAGAGATTAGCATGCAAAGTTAAAGCACATGGGATTGGGGGTAAGGTACTGACTTGGATAGAGAACTGGTTGGCAGACAGGCAGCAAAGAGTTGCAATAAACGGGTCTTTTTGCAAGTGGCAGGCAGTGACTAGTGGGGTACCGCAGGGATCGGTGCTCGGACCCCAGCTATTCACAATATATATTAATGATCTAGACGAGGGAACTAGATGTAATATCTCCAAGTTTGCAGACGACACAAAGCTGGGTGGGCGTGTGTGCTGTGCGGAGGATGCCGAGAAACTCCAGTATGATTTGGACAGGTTGGGTGATTGGGCAGATGCAATATAATGTGGATAAATGCGAGGTTATCCACTTTGGTGGCAAAAACAGGAAGGCAGATTATTATCTGAACGGCAATAGATTGGGAAAAGGGGAAGTGCAACGAGACCTGGGTGTCCTTGAGCACCAGTCACTGAAGGTAAGCATGCAGGTGCAGCAGGCGATTAAGAAGGCAAATGGTATGTTGGCCTTCATAGCGAGAGGATTCGAGTACAAGAGCAAGGATGTCTTGCTGCAGTTGTACAGGGCCTTGGTGAGACCACACCTTGAGTATTGTGTGCAGTTTTGGTCGCCTTATCTGAGGAAGGATGTTCTTGCCATGGAGGGAGTGCAGCGAAGATTCACCAGACTGATACCTGGGATGGCAGGAATGACGTATGAGGAGAGATTGGGTCGATTGGGCTTATATTCGCTGGAGTTTAGAAGAATGAGAGGGGATCTCATTGAAACTTATAAAATTCTAACAGGACTGGACAGACTAGATGCAGGAAGGATATTCCCGATGGTCGGGGAGTCCAGAACCAGGGGTCACAGTCTAAAGATAAGGGGTAAGCCATTTAGGACTGAGATGAGAAGGAATTTCTTCACCCAGAGAGTGGTGAACCTGTGGAATTCTCTACCACAGAAGGCAGTTGAGGCCAATTCATTAAATATATTCAAGAAGGAGTTCGATATATTTCTTAAGGCTAAAGGGATCAAGGGATATGGGGAGAAAGCAGGGACAGGGCACTGAATTTGGATGATCAGCCATGATCTCATTAAATGGCGGAACAGGCTCGAGGGGCCGAATGGCCTACTCCTGCTCCTATCTTCTATGTTTCTATGTCGTCAATTTATGGGTCAATCGGAGAATAAGGATGTTTGGATTTTTTAACTGTTTTACATAATATTAAAGCAACTGCCAATGTGTTTGAGAAAACAACTCGAGTCCCGAGGTGGGCGGGATGGGGGAACATTTTTTGAGGCAATTGAATACATGACAATTATCAGTGGAATGAGAAATTTATTGCCCCACCATAAATAAGCCAATTAATGACATTCATGAATGCTGCCTACACTTGCACTTTATAATGTATGATTTGATGGTACAGACACTTAACCAGTAAATCAATATGATTAAAGGACAATGATTAATTTCAACAGTCAGGATTACTGAGAAGTTACAGTCTAATTTCTGACATACCTTACAGAGATCAATGATAAAGCTTTCATAACCATGGTATGTGCTAAAAGAATTTGCATAGCCACTGTGATACGCTGGAGAGCAAGAACTCTTTCCTGGGTGTCCCGGAGCGACGCAGCTTGTTCACCCAAAGTCAGTCTAGAGTATGCTTTCTCATCAGACCTATTTAAACCTAACAAAGGAAAGAGAAAACATAATCAAGAAAAGAAACACTCATTGAAATCAGAGTCAATTTCCCCCCAAAGTGGATGAATGCTAAGCTTTATTCAGTTTCTTACATTTGCTTTTCATTTTTTTTTTCAGGCCTATACAGCTGGCAGCAAGAGTTCAAGATGGCAATTCACACATGGTGACATGTAGGTTGAAACCCTCATATCGCCGAGTTGCTAGTATCAGCCATGCTGCCACAAAGGGAGTAAAAATTCTATTAATTACTGAACTACACACAGTCCTCATGGCCAGTTCAGAGTAGCACTGGCAGAGGCTTGGGAACACATTGCTCACTCTCCTATTTGCTTGGCTTAGGGGGATCTGGAAAGGGAAGGAAGCAGAGGGAGTCTTGCATTCTAAATAACTCTTTTTGCTTCTTTGGTCAATTTCAGAAGATAAATGATCAATATAACGAAAATGTTATGAATTTATGCAGAAAACTTGCTATTTTTTAAAATACAGGTTATTTTGTTTATTATTTCCCTATGGTGTGGCCTTGGTATGCACCATGTCTCATTAAGAGACCATGCAAGAGACTTCCTAACCGCTGAATGCCTGTAACAAACTAATAGTAGGTGCACAAAAGCAACTTGAGGCAACTCATAGTAGCTTTCGGTACCTCCCTGTGGCCTTTATTGGGTGCCCTTGATCCTCGCTGAGTTGATAAATGCATTATATCCTACCATTCTAGGATGTGTTCTATTGATAGTGATACCATGGCACCATCATGCACAACTTATCACTTCTAAAATAGATGTGTAAACATGGCTACTGTTACCTTTCTTTAAAAGCATGTCCTCTGTATTATCAGAGGCAACTGATGCTCCAAGAGGATCCTGTTCTGGAAATTGGACTGGATCTGGAATCAATTTGCTGTCATTCAACCCAAGGGGCCCAGCTAACGAAGCAAAGTCTTCCAGTCCTGTAAGCCGCTCATTTCCTTCAGTATCTAATATATCCCAGTCCTCTGTGAAACAAAAATGCATAAATAGCAAAGTTTTATACATCAACATGCTGTAAAAAATGTAAAAGCTAGTCTTTCACTTAGGAATCAACAAGATGTACATCATTAATGACTGTACATTTGGATGTCCATCAATATATGATTACAAACTAATTTCCACACAATCTATAAAAAAGATAAGCCACACATGGTCTTTAATCCTCAAGTTTGTTTTTGTAGGTCATATTTTCAATCTGGGTTTATTACCTATTAGTCCACAAATTTATAAAAACATCACTAACACAAACACAATGAGACCCTTCCCTCAGGTTCTCAAATAAGATCACATTCTATATGATCACATAATATTATGAGATTTTAATGATATTTTTAATGAAGACTCCTCCTCATTTCTGTATGGGATTCACTTTTATATTCCTTATTGTTGCTCTTTCCAAGATACTACTTAACTCTATAAATCAAAATATATTAAAACAACCAACCAAGAAAACCTTAACAATCTGCTGAAAGGCATAGAAGTAGCAAGGTGAATTGAGATGATTGGTCGATGATCTTTTGTCAGGTCATCGACCTGAAACGTTAACTCTGTTTCTCTCGCCACAGATGCTGCCTGATCTGCGGAGTATTTCCAGAATTTTCTGTTTTTATTTCAGATTTCCAGCATCCGCAGTATTTTGCTTTTGAAATTGAGATGATTGCTTTAGCCAGTCATATTGCTTTCAATTTTGGATACCCAAGTTTGAATTTAGCTAAAAATAAAGCTCAGTAGAGAAGTATGTTAAAACCAGTATCTAATTGTGTCCAAGAATCTCAGGACTAAGAATAAAGAACAGAACACAGTCGCTGTTGTCTTAATACTGATGCTGCAATATGGAGATATAGATATAAAGGATGGTCATTCCCAATGACTCGTTACAATGGATCCGTATATTAGACAGTATGATCAGTAAATACAAACAGATTTTTTTCTCCAATTTCCTTCCAACCTCAGTTAAAGAAAGTGAAACAATATAAAAATCTGAGGCTGTAAATATGCATTTCTATATTTTGGTAATTTTCCACCTTGAAGATGTATCAGATGCATTTTCTGTTTATATGTAACATTGACATCTGACAACAGAATCATAGATGTGCAAGAACAAAAAGGCAATAATGCTAGATGATATTGGTTGTTGGACTGGAAATAAGGTAAAGTTCAGTTAGATAAGAAGGGATGCAGCCCACATTTACTGGATAGAAAAGTTAGCAAAACATCAATGGATCAGAAGTGGAAATCTTTACATCTGAGATGGATAGAATACAACATATATTCCTATAAGGTGAAGAGGGGTGCATCAAAAAACAGAATTCTGTGGGTAAATAGAAATTAAAAGTAAACTAAAACTTGGGAGAGATATGATAAAGGTAGGACTAATAGTAGTAAATATAATCATGAGAAATACAGAAAGTGTAGTGGGGAGCTGAGGAGAGCTAAAAGGGAACATGAACAAAGTCTAACAGATAATATAAAAGGAAGCAGTAGGGACTAGTATTAGCATATAAAATGTTAAAATATAGTGAAGAGAAGGTAGGAATGCTCAGAATGAAGGAGGGAGTCTAACTGTGGAGGATGAAGGTATGGGGGAGATATTTAAAAAAATGATTTTTTTTTTACAAATGATAGTAGAAGTGAGAACATAGGTATACTACAGCAGGATATGGAATAATTGTCAAGGATAATTGTTGAAGGAGCCTTGGATCTGAAAACATTAGCAGAACACTTGATTTAATTTTTTGAGGAGGTAACAAGGATGGTAGATGAGGGTAGTGCGTTTGATGCAGTGTATATGGACTTTAGCAAGGCTTTTGATAAGGTTCCACATGGCAGACTGGTCATGAAGTTAAAAGCCCATGGGATCCAGGGCAAAGTGTCAAGTTGAATTCAAAACTGGCTCGGAGGCAGGAAGCAGAGGGTAATGGTTGATGGGTGTTTTTGTGATTGGAAGGCCGTTTCCAGTGGGGTTCTGCAGGGCTCAGTACTAGGTCCTTGCTTTTTGTGGTATATATCAATGATCTAGACTTGAATATAGGGGGTATGATTAAGAAGTTTGCAGATGATACTAAAATCGGCTGTGTGGTTGATACTGAAGAAGGAAGCTGTAGACTGCAGGAAGATATCAGTAAATTGGTCAGGTGGGCAGAACAGTGGCAAATGGAATTCAATCCGGAGAAGTGTGAGGTAATGCATTTGGGGAGGGCTAACAAGGAAAGGGAATACACATTAAATGGTAGGACACTGAGTAGTGTAGAGGAACAAAGGAACCTTGGAGTGCATGTCCACATATTCCTGAAGGTAGCAGGCCACATAGATAAGGTGGTTAAGGAAGGCATACGGAATGCTTACCTTTATTAGCCGTGGCATAGAATACAAGAGCATGGGGGTTATGCTTCAACTGTATAAAACACTAGTTAGGCCTCAGCTGGAGTACTGCGTGCAGTTCTGGTCACCACATTACAGGAAAGATGTGATTGCACTAGAGAGGGTACAGAGGAGATTTACAAGGATGTTGCCGGGAGTAGAGAATCTTAGCTATGAGGAAAGACTGGATAGGCTGGGTTTATTTTCCTTGGAGCAGAGGAGGCTGAGGGGAGACCTTATTGAGGTGTATAAAATTATGAGGGGCCTAGATAAAGTGGATAGAAAGGACCTATTTCCCTTAGCAGAGGGGTCAAAAACCAGGGGGCACAGATTTAAAGTAATTGGAGGAAGGTTTAGAGGGGATTTGAGGGGAAATTTCTTCACCCAGAGGATTGTGGGGGTCTGGAACTCACTGCCTGAAAGGGTGGTAGAGGCAGGAACCCTAACCACATTTAAAAAGTACTTGGATGTGCACTTGGGATGCTGTAACCTGCAGGGCTATGGACCAAGAGCTGGGAAGTGGAATTAGGCTGGATAGCTCTTTGTTGGCCGGCGCGGACACGATGGGCCGAAATGGCCTCCTTCCGTGCTGTAACTTTCTTTGATTCTACACAAGGTGGATACATCACTGGGAACTGATGGCATGTACCCTAGGCTGCTGAAAAACTCAAAAGGAAATAGCAGAGGCTTTGGGCACAATTAAATGTGCAAATTGTGCTGTGGGACTAGAGTGTAGCCAATATAACACATTTGTTCAAGAAGGGAGAGAGGATAAACCAGGCAACCTGTTACTCGAACGTCAGTTGCGGAAAAAAATCTTGGAATATGTAATTCAAAATAAAATTAGTGAGTATTTATAAATGCATGGGTTAATTAAGCACAGCCTGCGTAGATTTGCTAGAGACAAGTTGTGTTTGACAAAATTAATAGTTTTTGAAAAAGTGACTGGATAAAGGAAATATGGTAGAAGTAGTTTATGTGGCTTTTCAGAAGTTGTTTGATAAGTTGTGTCACAAGACGTTGGTTAGAAAGATGGGAGTTCTTTTGGTGATCTAGCCAATATTTATCCTTCAACCAACATCACTAAAAAACAGATTATCTGGTCATTATCTTATCAGTGTTTGTGGGACCTTGCTGTGCCTATACTGGCTGCCACGTTTCCCTACATTACAACAATGAATACACTTCAAAATAGACTCACATAATAGACATGTTAGCAAAATTGAAGCCCATGGAATTAAAGGAGCAATGGCTGTGTGGATACAAAATTGGCTAAGGGACAGAAAGCCGAGAGTAGTGATGAACAGTTGTTTTCAGACTGGAAGGTATTATGCAGTGTCCTGGATTGGGTATACAGAGCATAATTTCAAAATTTGTAGACACGAAACTTGGAAATGTAGTAAACAGTGAGGAGGATAGTAACAGCCTTCAGGAGGGCATACAACATCAACGACAACTTGTATTTATATAGCGCCTTTAATGTAGTAAAATGTCCCAAGGCGCTTCACAGGAGTATTAGAAGACAAAAAATTCACACCGAGCCACATATGGAGAAATTAAGGCAGGTGACCAAAAGCTTGGTCAAAGATGTAGGTTTTAAGGAGCGTCTTAAAAGGAGGAAAGAGAGGTAGAGAGGCAGAGAGGTTTAGGAGGGAATTCCAGAGCTTAGGGCCTAGGCAACAGAAGGCACGGCCACCAATGGTTGAGCTATTATAATCAGGGATGCTCAAGAGGGCAGAATTAGAGGAGTGCAGATATCTCGAGGGGTTGTGGGGCTGAAGGAGATTACAGAGATAGGGAGGGGCAAGGCCATGGAGGGATTTGAAAATAAGGATGAGAATTCTGAAATCGAGGCGTAGCTTAACCAAGTGCCAATGTAGGTCAGCGAGCACAGGGGTGATGAGTGAACGGGACTTGGTGCGAGTTAGGACACGGAATTCCCTGCCTAAACCTCTCAGTCTCTCTATCCTCCTTTAAGACGCTCCTTAAAACCTACCTCTGACCAAACTTTTGGTCAGCTGCCCTAATTTCTCCTTATGTGGCTCGGTGTCAAATTTTTTGTCTTATAATACTCCTGTGAAGTGCCTTGTGACGTTTTGCTATGTTAAAGGCGCTATATAAATACAAGTAGTTGTTGTTCTAAACCTTTATAAAACACTGGTTAGGCCCCAGCTGGAGTATTGTGTCCAATTCTGTGCATCACACTTTAGGAAGTATGTCAAGGGCTTGGAGAGGGTGCAGATTAGATTTACTAGAATAGTACCAGAGATGAAAGATTTTAGTTATGTAGAGAGACTAGAGAAACTGGGTTTGTTCTCCTTAGAGCAGAGAAGGTAAAGGGGCGATTTGATAGAGGTGTTCAAAATCATGAAGGGTTCTGATAAGAAGGAAAAACTGTTTCCAGTGCCAGAAGGGTCGGTAACCAGAGGTCACAGATTTAAGGCAATTGGTAAAAGAACCAGAGGCGACATCTGGGGGAAAAAAATTACACAGCGTGTAATGATCTGGAATGCACTGTCTCAAAGGGTGGTGGAAGCAGATTTAATATTAACTTTCAAAAGGAAATTGGATAAATACTTGAAGTGGAAACATTTGCAGGGCTCTGCGGAAGGAGCAGTGGGACGAATTGGAGAGCTAGCACAGGCATAATGGGCCGAATGGCCCCCTTCTGCGCTGTATTATTCTATGATCCAAAAATACTTAATTTGCTGTTAAGCGCTTTGGGACATCCTGAAGTCGTGAAAGCTGCAAGTTCTTTCTTTTTCTTTAACTGTTCTAAAATGTGTCACCCAGATTGGTCAGTTATAAAATTGAGGTGGTTTCTGTGAAAATCAAGGATATAAGATGATTTTTTGATACTAAAAAGCTGTAGTGGTAGAAGTTACAATAGAAGGTTTAAGTAGTTTAATATGTAGGAGCGTTATGTCTAGTGTATGTAGACGGGTGTCTCTGTAACTGGAGGAAAGTGCAGCTTTAAGTGAGCCAGCCCTTATCCTCTGAGTGGGGGGGGGGGGGGTGAAAGAGGAGAAGGAGGGAGAGATGGAAAAAGAGGAGAGACAAACAGTTCATCCACGCCAGTTCACAAGGGTGAGCTCTTTAAAGTTCTGGAAACATTGCTAACTAAGCACATATAGACTTTATTCTATCCAATAGATGTCTAATGCTATTAACCTTTCACCTATCTAAGCATTCTAATAAATTGTCACAAATTTATATCAATTTCAAACACAGATCGTAAATGTTAAATTATACTCAGCAAATCACTTAATGATGAGTTACTGTGATATAACTGCCTTTGTAACCTCCGTTATGTTCGTAAACCCTATCTATTAAATAATTTGCATACTCAATGTATAAGTTTAAGTGCTGCTAATTATGATCATAATAAATAATTGTTAGTTCATGACTTTATTGCCTGGATTATTCTTTGATGATTTGGCAAGAAAGGATGAACTCATTCATTCAGTAACTTGTACGTATTCGAACGCGAGGTTGACAGTGTAAAACCTAATATAATCCAAAGCAATGGATGTAAGACAGTTTGGAGAGCTAATTTTAGGCATCATTTTCTCCTAGGCATAGGCTGGGCAGTAAACTTTAGAAGGTTTCTCATTCAGGACTTAAGATAAAGGTGTTAAGGTTTTGTCTGGTGGCCGTGATAACAATTTTTGTTAAGGCACCGATGTTAATGTTCTTACAGGGTGTTGCTTGGATTGGAGAAGCATTGGAATGGTGAACCCGAGGTCAGTGCTCGGTCCACATTTGTCCTCAGCATACAGTACTTACATGATTTGGACTTGAGTTCAAGGGAACATGTGGGGCTATTTTAATGGAGAGTAAAATCGGGCAGGGGTAAAATGGGTGGCCGACCTGAACCTGTACATTTCCCAACCAGCAGGTTGGGTTAAAATTACCCCTGCAATTTTTAAATTTGCACAGTACCATAGTGGGCCGTTTGGCAAACAGTGAGGAGTACTTCAGGAAAACAGACAGGTTATCAGAATGGGAAAACAAGTGGAAAATGCAATTTAATGGAGGGAAGTATGAAATAATATATTTTGGGAGGGAAAAACAAGGAATGGAAGCCTACACTAAGTAGAAATACAGTGACAGTTGTGGATGGATCAAGACACCTGGAGGATCAAAACATAATTGCCAGAGAGTGCAAGTGCAAGTAGGCAAAGCCATAAAAAAGGCCAATAGAATTTTGGGTATTATAAATAGGGGCATAGAGTACGAGTAAAGAAATACTGATGAATTTATACAAAACATTGGTTAGTTTGAAGTTTTTTGGCACCCATTATAGAAAGGTCATTAAATCCATAGAAAGCATACAATGCAGAATCACCAGGATTATGTCAGGGATGGGGAACTATAGTTATGACAAGGGGCTTGAGATACTGGAACTACTTCCACTGGAACAGAAAAGGCCAAGAGGATATATAATAGAGGTTTGTAAAATTATGTAGGGTTTTGATAAGAGTGACTAGGACTGTAATAGGATTAGAACTGTATCCTCTGGTTGGAGAGTCAGTGACAATTAAAATTGTTGCTAAGAAAATGAGGACAGATGTTAGGATACATTTCTTTACACAGAGGGTTATTGGAGCATAGGATACTTTGCCACCTGGAGCATTCAAGGCTGAGACCATTGCATCATGAAAAAAAATGAAATATTTGAATCGAAGGAAGATACAAGACTAAGGGGACAGAGAGGCACGGAGATTGGTTTTGTATTGCTCCAGCACTGAGCTGGCACAGGCATAAATGAGCTGATGGCTTCCTTCTGTGCTAGAAGCTTCTATGGTTCTACATACCTTCATGTGTATTTTCATGCTTGTTGATTAAATCAGGTGCTAATCCTTTTGCTTTGCTAGGGGGAAAAAAAGTATGTTCATAAGATTGCTAGGAACTGGATGGCACTTTTTTCTTCAGGTTTTGAGAACATTCAAAAAGCATTTGTTGTACATGAAAAATATGTTTTCTGTGATTATTTCTTCCTACCACCATTAATTTCTAAAATAATTTTTAGAATTACGACTTAAATCAAGTGCATTTTATTGAATTGCTACAAAATCTCAAAGATGATAAATATCTAGATTGAAGTGACTGACTCTCAGTTGCTCCTTGTTACAATGCTTTTGTTTTCAAATTGCTAGAGGCATCCTGGGAACAAATATTTTGCAGAGCTTTTTCTGGCATGATGTCATTAATTTCCATTCCAGGAATGGAGTGTCAGCCAGAGTCATCAAGCTTCACTTGTACAGATAAATCCATGCTCACAATTCGGTGCAATAGGGAGTGCTGCATTGTTGGAAGTGCCCATGCACTTTGTCAAAGAACAGCAGGGAGCTCTCCTGGTGTCCAGGCAAACATTCAATCCTCAGCTAAAGCCACCAATAAAAAAATTAACTGGTCATTCAGCTCATTGTGGAAGCTTGCTGCATGCAGATTAGTTGCTGCTTTTGCCCGCGTAACAACAGTGAATCTAATAATTTGGCTGTGCAGTACTCTGGGATATCCTGAGGATGTGAAACATAAGAACGTAAAAATTAGGAGCAGGAGTAGGCCATACGGCCCTTCGAGTCTGCTCCGCCATTCAATAAGATCATAGCTGATCTTCGACCTCAACTCCACTTTCCCACCTGATCTCCATATCTCTTGATTCCCCTAGAGTCCAAAAATCTATCTCAGCCTTGAATATACTCAATGACTCAGCATCCACAGCCCTTTGGGGTAGAGAATTCCAAAGATTCACAATCCTCTGAGTAAAGAAATTCCTCCTAATCTCAGTCTTAAATGGCTGGCCCCTTATCCTGAGACTATGCCCCCTAATTCTAGACTCTCCAGCTAGGGGAAAACAATCTCTCAGAATATTATGTTTCAATTAGATCACCTCTCATTCTTCTAAACTCCAGAGAGTATAGGCCCAATCTACTCAATCTATCCTCACAGGACAACCCTCTCATCCCAGGGATCAATCTAGTGAACCTTTGTTGCACCGCCTCCAAGGGATGTATGTCCTTTCTCAGATAAGTAGACCAAAACTGTGCACAGTACTCCAGGTGTGGTCTTACCAAAGCCCTGTACAATTGTAATAAGACTTCTTTACTCTTGCACTCCAACCCCTTTGCAATAAAGGCCAACATGCCATTTGCTTCCTAATTGCTTGCTGTACTTGCATGGTAACTTCCTGTGTTTCCTGTACGAGGACACCCAAATTTCTCTGAACACCAACATTTAACAATTTCTCACCATTTAAAAAATATTCTGTTTTTCTATTCTTCCTACCAAAGTGAATAATTTCACATTTCTCCACATTATACTCCATCTGCCACCTTATTGCCCACTCACTTAATCTGTCTATATCCCTTTGCAGGCTCTTTGTGTCCTCCTCACAGCTTACTTTCCCACCTAGCTTTGTATCATCAGCAAACTTGGATACATTGCACTCGCTCCCTTAATCTAGGTCATTAATATAGATTGTAAATAGCTGAGGCCCAAGCCCTGATCCTTGCGGCACCCCACGGGTAGGATCCAGCGGCCTCTGCTCACAAATTGTTGATATGTGCTCCTGGTCTGCGAAGCTTTGTGCTGGCAATGCAATTTATAAAATCTACCCTAGAATAGCTAGGGAGTGTTGATTGCAGTCCACCATTCCCATTTTACTATGTTATACTAAGTGGAGTTCTATAAAAGTGCCTTTTGCAAAACTGCTTCTATCACCGTCAGTGATGGAGTAGTGGCGTCCAAACTTCATGGAGAAACTGGACTGCTACTGCAAAACGGGATATGCAATTTTTTTTTAAGAGAGTGCCAATATTAGATTATAATACATGGACACTCACTTTCTCACCCTCAACACTTGCGCAAAGATCCTCCAGGTAGCTTACCTAATTGTGTTTAGTGCCTTCACCAGCCATCAAAAGTGATGGTGATGACAGCAACTCGTACAGAGCAATTAATTCCAATGTTGAAAGTCAAGTAGTAACCAAACTGCAGCAGTCAAAAAGGATTGGATAGAAGACTAATTAACTTTCATGTTCCACACCCACAACCGGAGTTTGAAAAACCAGCAGGTCCCTTGCTTAGTAACATTCTCTCATCTATAATAAAGTAAACAAGGGGCAATGATAGTTGGAAAGGGGGCTGGAGCATGTGAACTGCTAGTAGAGCTTATATCCATCGAGTAGAGAATATCGTAGCCCTGTTTCTTAGGCACCTGATTCAGTAGTCGAAAGCTATTAGTCTTCTACAAAATTCTAATTACAGCAACATTCAAACTATTGTTACACTACCATAAAAGCTCCTGTAGCTGTATTTCAACATTTTGCATCAACACAGTAAATCCACTAAGAATATTGGTGGGGAAGCTTCACCTGCTGCTCTCTGCAGTGTGCAGCACTCAGAGCTATGACCTATAGATTTTCCCCTTGTATACAGACATTTCATTAATGAGTTAACCATCACTTGCTGAATCATAGTATTCATTAGGATGTGAAAAATCTGTGACTTGCCCCTCTATAACCCAGAACAAATTCTTCAAGTGATCCCAGCAGCAACGGGAGCTAATTTAACGACACATTTGTCCCTGTTACAGCCATGTCCAGGGGCACACTGCTTTTAAGTCACCTAAACACAGCAATTTTAAAACATAAAATACTGTAATAAAGGGTGACAACTTTAGTAAGTTAGACAGATCTCTCTCTCCACGATATTTAGGGTTCACTGTTAATTCAATAAGTCATTTTCTTTTTTAGCATATTTATGACTTATGAAAATACTAGTTTTGACTTTTCAAAAGTTTTAGTCTGATATTCTTTAATTTGCACCTCTTAACTGTTTAAAAAAAAAACACAGCAAACTCAACAAAAATTAAAAACAAACAAGTTATTAAATGATCCTCACCGACTTAATTTGGCTTGCTTGTGTCTCGGTTTCTCAGCCAGGTATTTTGCACGGCAACTGTTGCACATCAGGTAGTATGGGCTCCCTGTGCCACACTCTCCTCCAAACCAACCATCAACATAGGCTCCATTACTCCGATAACCCATGTGACCTGCACTCTCTCCACAACCAGGGTGATGTCTCTTCATGTGATTGTTGAACTGCATTGTATGAGTATCACACAGTTCACAAATGACAACCTCCTCTGCATCCGAGCTATCCTGGCACTGAGTGAATTCACAAAGTAATTTGTAAGCTTTTTAAAAAAAAAATGCAAGAAAATCTACAACATTTTTATTAATGCATTCAATTATAATGCAGTATTCCAATAAAATATTCCAAATCATTCAGGGAGTGTTAAGACTACTAAAAAGTTTCAAAGCAGCTACAGTCAAGTTATTCAGAAATACCACCTCAGTAATGTATTTAAAACATATGGAATGAACATCGTACTCTGCTTATAAATGGTATTTTAACAAAAAAGATACAAAATCCAAAAAACAGAAGTTTAGTTTAAGAACATGAATTAGTTGCTGTTGGTTAGAATGTTTGGCTCATTTTCTCTCCTCCTAAAATCAGTGAAAGCCAGCACTTCATAAATGTGGCATTTTTCAAATACCAGCTAGACAGTATCATCAGGCATCAGAGTGAGGGGCACTGCAGCTCGACTTGATCCTTTTCTTAGTCAACATTCACAGAGGTACTTTCCAGCAGGAACCACTGGTTTGCTATCAGCTGTAGGAATGCTGGCTGATATCACTCCTCCCACGAGCCTCACTCAGGGTGCTGAGGTCAATGGCCCCAACTGTTCCTCTTTTGGACAAAGGGTAGGTCGTCAGATAGGCAGAATGTGCCAAGTGGTGTTCACCAGGATCTGGTCTGGGGCCTCAAATTTTCACCATATTTATGAATGACTTGGTTGAAGGAAGGAGTTGTATATCCAAGTTTGCAGATGACACTAAATTGGGAGGGACAGTAAGTAGTGTAGATGGGAGCAGGAAGTTGCAAAGAGACAGTTAGATTAAGTGAGTGGGTTAACTCAACACAAAGTAGGAATTTAATTTGGGACCTTCTGGTCTGCTTTGCTTAGTGCTCCATTAGCCAATGCCTTTAACACCACGAGGACATCATGGGAGCTCTTGATAGGCTGCTATTACTTTAAGAAACAATGGCCCATAATTTGCCGTCAGCGGTGAAGTGACGGTGATTACTGCTGACCTCGAAGAAACTTGCACAGAGATCTCGCGATCTCTGTGGTGAGAACGTTAGCTTCCTCGACGTGTAATTGATTGTAGCACTGTGAAAAGGGGATTCCTAGCGTAGTGTAGCAGTGAGGTCATCAAGCTGTCTAAGCAGCCAATCACTTGAAGAATTCTCACAGACAGCAAATCAGGAAATCAAATAGCACTGATTATGTGCACTTTTTAAAAATGTTACTGAGAGCAAAATAAAGATTGGGACATACAATGGTGTTAAGGTAGAAGCTGAAATATCATGAACAAACTTTTAAAAAATTTAAAAGATCTAGTAATTTTGATCATAACTGATAAATTTTACTTTCCACAAATATAAAATTAGTTTTTCAGCATTTAGCTGCACATGCACTAAATCCTGAAGTTGCGGTCAGTTTCAGAGGGGTACTGACGGCAAACGCTGACCGTACCACTGCAAAATCCGGGCCAATATTCTTTGCTGCATTACATTTCCAAGAGCCAGACAGAAGTGATGTTGGACTCCAAAGGAAGTGAGAAAGCTTGCAAGGTTACTCATTCAGCAGCCAGCTTCCTGATTTGTTGTGATTTGATTGTTTTAGTTGTTCAATCTTCCAAGTCTGGGCTTTCAACAGGCTAGTTTCTCTGGAGAAAGCCGAGCGGCCCAGGAATGGCACTCATCCTGGAGAATGTTTTAAAAAAAATGTTGTTCCCATATCCAACATTGATAGTGGGAGCCAGGAGAAAGAAGAAACAAGGCAAGAAGAAAATTATGATAGCAAAATACTGCGGATGCTGGAAATCCGAAATAACAACAGAAAACGCTGGAAAAACTCAGCAGGCCAGGCAGCATCCGTGGAGAGAGAAAGAGAGTTAACGTTTCAGGTCGATGACCTTTCATCAGAACTGGGAAGAGCCGGAAATCAAATAGATTTAAGGCCAGGGTAAAGCTGGGAAAAGGGGGAGGGGATAAAGGAACAAAGGTGGAGATGAAGAGACATTAAGAGACATTAAGAGATATGCAAGGCTAGAGGTGGTGTTAATGTGACAGATTAAGGCTGAATGAAGTGTGAAATCCACTGGCAGAATGAAGGACAGCTGCCAGCTTCGAGGAGGAAAAAAAAGGTGGGGGGGGACAAATAAAAGGGTGGATAAAATAAAATATAAATGTGATTGGAGCTGAGGTTATGATCTAAAATTGTTGAACTCGATATTGAGTCCAGAGGGCTGTAGCGTGCCTAAACGAAAGATGAGGTGCTGTTCCTCGAGCTTACGCTGAGCTTCCGTGGAACAGTGTAATAGGCCGAGGACGGTGAGGTCAGAGTGGGAGTGAAGCGGTGAATTAAAGTGACAGGCCACCGGGAGCTCGGGGTCCCCCTTACGGACTGAACGGAGGTGTTCCGCAAAGCGGTCACCCAATCTGCGTTTGGTCTCCCCAATGTAGAGGAGTCCACATCGTGAGCAGCGAATACAGTATACTAAATTGCAGGAAGTACAAGTAAATCGCTGTTTCACCTGGAAGGGGTGTTTGGGGCCCTGGACAGTGGGAAGAGGGGAGGTATAAGGGCATGTGTTGCATCTCCTGCGCGTGCACGGGAAGGTGCCGGGCGAAGGGGAAGGGGTGCTGGGGGTGGTAGAGGAGTGGACTAGGGTGTCGCGGAGGGAGCGGTCCCTACGGAATGCTGAAAGGGGAGGTGAGGGGAAGATGTGTTTGGTGGTGGGATCACGCTGGAGGTGGCGGAAATGGCGGAGGATGATCCGTTGAATGTGGAGGCTGGTGGGGTGAAAGGTGAGGACAAGGGGAACCCTATCGTGGTTCCGGGAGGGAGGGGCAGGGGTGAGGGCAGATGTGCGGGAGATAGAACGGACACGGTCGAGGGCCGTGTCGACCACGGTAGAGGGGAATCCTCGGTTGAGGAAAAAGGAAGACATGTCGGAAGCACTGGTATGGAAGGTGGCATCATCAGAGCAGATGCGGCGGAGACGGAGAAACTGGGAGAATGGAATAGAGTCCTTACAGGAGGCGGGGTGGGAGGAAGTGTAGTCCAGGTAGCTGTGGGAGTCGGTGGGCTTGTAGTGAATGTTAGTCAATAACCTATCCCCAGAGATGGAGATGGAGAAGTCGAGGAAGGGAAGGGAAGAGTCGGAGATGGACCATGTGAAGGTGAGGGAAGGGTGGAAGAAAATTATGTTTTCTGGGGGATAAAGACCAAGAAGGAAATAAAGGAGGTCAGATTATGCTGAAAAAAGCAAAGTTAAAGTTAATAAATTAAAGCATTTATGGGCTAATTTATGCAATCCCAGTGGGGAAGCCGCAAACAAAAGAATTGTGGGTCAAAGATAGGGCTACATCATTGTAGTCCCTCTTTCCTAAGCCACGTTATGTGAGCATGTGGGATTACTCCTATCGAATGGGGGAAAAATAAGGACGATAGGGCAAGCAGAATTAAAAGTCTCTTTTTTATTTAAAATGCTTCATTGTTTTTTCTACAGTTAATGAGACAGTAATAAAACTACTCTTGATATTGATCAATGGACACATACACCTAAACTAATCATTTGGAAGATGGGAGAAGGAATTAAACTACACAAATAAAAGTTTTGTGATTTTACCATGTTCGGCCAATCCATCATCTCAGACAACCAGATGCCCTGTGCTTCAGTTTCAGTACCACATTCAGAAGGAAACATATCCTCAACAGAACCTTCAGATAGCGGATCCTCAGAAAAACAGAGCTCCAACTCTCCATCCAGATTGCGGTCAGACATAGCATCAGCCTCCTGCCACCCTGCAGTTCCATGCTCCCTTCTTAATGATGGCTGTACAAGCTGAGGAGATCTAGATCCTTTACAGAACATAAACATTTTATACATTTGCTCATCAAGAATATTAAATCTTTAAATTTAGTCTGCTATTACAGGATTATTAAGCAATTATGCACATCATTTATGATATTCCTTAATTATCAACCTGTTGCATTTGAAAAAATGACATAAAACTATAAGCTATTTTATACTTGGATTAAAAGAATAACTTATGTAGTGGTTAACTGATTCTCACAGTCCTAGTCAAAAAGTGATGTAATACACAGCAGGGTCAGTCAGCATCTACACAGAGAAAAGATCATGTTTTGGATCAAACCCTTCATCAGAACTAAACCTATTTTTTTTTTTTTAAACCTGCTGTACATTTCCAGTGTCTTCTGTCTTTGTTTCAGATTTCTAGCACTTGCATTTTTTCCCCCAGTCATTTCAATCAGAGTAAGATTTTGCACTCATTATAGGGAACAATACAAATACCAGAGAATGGAACAGTTTTCCACGTGTCAATGTCAACCAGTAAAATGTCATGGTTACATGCCACAATGCCAACCACACAACTGCAAAACTAGTCGAACCAAAAATGTCACAAAACTAGCCATCTTTGTGGCCTGCATAAAACTGCTAACTTAGTGCCAATTAATGTTATGTTATGAGTATCTCTGCTCTTCTCTCAGACCTACTTGAAACTGGTTCAGACTGCTCAATACCACTTCAGTTAGGAGTCTACTTCTCCGCCAACTCTCAATCCGTCCACTGTCTTTGTGTTATCAGACTGCTTTGTTTGTTATCCAGACTTGGATGAGCCGCAATTTCCTTCAGCTAACACTGGGAAAACTGAAAGCATCGTCTTTGGTCCCCGCCACAAACTCCATACCCTCACCACTGATTCCATCCCCTGAACTGGTCACTGTTTCAGGCTAAAGCAGACTGCTTCACCTCAGTAAGATTGCCTGCCTCTGCACCTACCTCAGTCCATCTGCTGCTGAAACCCTCATCCATGTCTTTGTCATCTCCAGACTTGATTATTCCAATGCTCTCCTGACCAGCCTCCCATTTTCTTCCCTCCGTAAACTTCAACTCAACCAAAACTGCCCGTATCCTATCCACTCCAAGTTCTACACCCATCACCCTACCGTTGCTCAAATTTAAAATTCTTATCCTCATGTTTAAATTAAATACGTGGGGTTACGGGGGTAGGGTGGGTTATGTGTACTGTGGGGATTAAAGCAGGGACAGGGTACTGGATTTGGATGATCAGCCATGATCGTATTGAATGGCGGAGCAGGCTCGACGGGCCGAATGGCCTACTCCTGCTCCTAGATTCTATGTTTTATGTTTCTATGTAATCCCTTCATGGTCTGGCCTTTCCCCATCCCATCAACGTCTGGCCCTACAACACCAGGCCCCCACCCCCTGAATTCACTGTTCTTCTGACTCTGGCCTCTTGTGCATCCCCATCCTTTGCCCACCACTGACGGCAATGCCTTCAGTTTTCTGGGTTTCACTTTTTGGAATTCCCTCCCTATACCCCCTGCCTCTCCTCATTTAAGACCTTCCTTAAAATCTACCTCTTTGACCAAACTTTTGATCACTCCCTCCAATATCTCTCTCTTTTATCAGCATCCATTTATCTCTGATTAAGTCTCTGAGAAGCACCTTGGGACGCTTTTCTATGTAAAAGCACAATATAAATGCAAGTTGTTGTTTTCTTACTTCCACCAGAGTAGAACTTCAACCCATTAGTCTGGCCTGTATTTAACACCGAATATCAGGGATGAAAAGCTCCAACTGGCTGCAACATCAAGGCCCTGAATTTAATGCTTCTGCCATTAGAGATAGTCAAATTTTGTTCAACTTTTTGTTGTACAGTTGTGCATTTTTACTATTAGACAATGAAAATCTTTGTACAACTTGACAACGAGCAACAGCAAAATCATGACTCATACTATTGACTCATGTAACTGTATCTTACCAGCCCTTCTGAATGCAGATCGCTGTCCTTGGCTTGCTCTATGTCTTCGAGCTGGTGGAGGCCTATTTCTAGTCAAATGCACATCTATAAAGTTTCCTCTTTCTATCTGATCCAAACCATCAGTCGTTCTGCTCGTCAGTGGGGGAGGAGGAGGGGGAAGAACAAAAGTTCAAAATAAAATATCAATGAGAACTTCTAGTTATTAATACAGCCATGTTTTATTTTATACAAGCATTATTTGAGTACAGCACTGGTAATTTTAACAGTCTCCAAGATTCGCTGATTTGGATTGTTGACTCATTGTGAGCATGAGAAAAATCAGATGAGGAAAGGGCAATTTGCCCAACATGTAATTGTGTTTTAAATAACTATTGTTTTTGCCTCTGTTACCTTGCTTTGTAGATTATTCCAAATATCACCAAGTAAAGATTTTTTTTGTGATACATATTCTGTACTCCTTTGTTGTACTTATTTGCGTTATACCATTTAATAGTTAGATGATGCGCCCTTAAACCTTCTTGTATTCAGACTGTAAAGCTTAAATTTCTTTATTCTTTCCTCACAACTTATCTCCTTTATACTTGGGATCAGTCTTGTTTTTTTAAGCATAATTTCTAACGGAAACAACTCTTTTACTTTGGCATAGTGACCAACACAGTATTCAAAATGTTATCTGGCCAGAGCATTGTAAAGCTTTAGTACAACGTCTTTAGACATGTTTTACTGTTCTAACTATATATTCTAGTATTCTATTAGTGTTTTAATTTATTTGGTTCATTGTGCGGACACTGAAAGTGGCTTGCCTACTGCTACTCCAAGACCTTTCTAAATGCCCCTGTATTGCACACGTTGTATAGTTACGTCACACTTTACATTTATCGTTAAACGTAATTTGTCACATGTCTGCCCATCTAAATACTTTTGCAAATCTTATGCCATCTCATCTGTCTCTAATGCTTTCCGTATTTTTGACCAGCAAATTTGACCAAAATTGGTATCAGTATCCTGCTAATTCCTCTGGATTAGATACAATAGTGCTAAACAATGTTTGATATATTAACGTATTAACCACTAGAGAGTAAGTTTTTGCCGAAAGAAATCCAAAAGTGAATGATTTGGAAAGTTAATTTCAATTCAGACCTTTAGTGAATGATTTCTATTTTCCAGGAGCTAACTGAACATGGTGTCAGAACCACCAACAGATTCTATGGACCGTGTGGTTTGCTGCCTTACAATCTAGCTGACATCACTGTACAAGCTCAGCCCCTCTCATTACCTAGCAAAATTAAAGCTTTTTGTAATAGATTTGAAAACAAAAGGTTCAAAGCATGCTTTATTTTATTAGGATTGATGTATTCTAACCTAAACAGAAAATCTTAAAATCAAAGGATGTCACAGAACCATATTATAGCACAGGAGGCTATCCTGTGCTGACTCTGAAAGAGCTATCTACTCAGTCTTCCTCCCTGCCCCTTAGAATTTTTCTTTTTCATATATTTATCCATTTATCTTTTAAAAGTTATGTCGGATACTGCTTCCACCACTGTTTTTGATAGGGCACGCAATGTGCTAACAACCCTCTAAAATGATTTCACTTAACACTTCCTTTTTCTTTTGGTGATGTCCTCTAGTTCACTGACTATTAGAAATAGTTTTTCCTGATTTACCTTATCAAAACCTCTCATAATTCTGAACACCTCTTTATCAGATCTTCTCTTAACCTTCATTATTATAACAGAGGTGCAATTTTGCTAGTCTCTGCTCACAACGAAAGCCTTTTATCTTAGGTATCAACTTATTAATTCCAAACAACTACTGAAAAATTTACCTTTTTAAAAAAAATGGGTAGGCAGAGGATTCATTTTGTGACTGGTTCTCAAAAAGAACTTAGCTGATATTAGCGATGGGGTTTTTAAGCAACTCCCAAACACTAACTTTTTCAGACTTGCTGCTTACCCTTCAATTGCATCTTCCCTGTCAACGCCTTCAGGAGACACGAGCGTTGTTGACCGATTGTGCACTATAACCTCAGACTCCACAGGTGCCTCCAAATCATTGTCCATAGTTGCTGAGGAGTAGACAATGACTTCCTGTTCCTCTGTTAGTGGATGTTCTAGCATCCAGCTGGCTAATTGTTCAATTGATTGTGGGTCTGCATCCCCAGAAACACCTACACACAGGGGAACAGCAACATCCACTTATATCACGCACACAGATTAAAAAGGTACTTGATAAACATGAAAATTAAGTCTGACAAATGATGTACACATTTGAAATGTCATTATCCCGTAACTGTAGCATTCCCATTGCTGCATGGGCAATATATATACCTGAGGATAGACCACTGGATGAACCATCCTACCTTCTTAAAAAAAAATTGAGAGGTTAAGAATGAGGGGTCACAGAAACCTAATTTGTATTTTGTTTGCACAGACATTAGCCCATATATAGGCCCTCCCCATCTCCGCTGCCTCACTGGATGTCTGTGATCTAATGGCTACCTTGGCCACTAATTTTCACCCCCTTAGTCTCCTACCCCACTTTAGCAGCACAGCCTGGTATGTTGTTACTCCACTCTCCTACGTATTACAACGTCCTCCCACTGAGGCTGTACTTGGTGTTGGTCCTGAAAAATCCAGTCTCTCCCCACCTCCCAATGATAAGTGGGCCAGAGAAATTGAACACCAATACCTACACTTCTTCCTCCCACTAGGTAATAATTATTCCAGACAAGTGGAAGGCCAACCCTCCCTCCCTGTTGGAGAAAAACTGCCCCTGACAGATAGAAGGCAACATTCTCCTCCACCTGAGGAAAAGATATATCCTGAAAGATGGAAAGCAACATCAAGTAACATATTCTCCACCCCCCCGGCCAATCTGGCTGAAAACAGCTATGGGCTCCACCCAATGGAACACAACATACACCTCATCCTCCCTTTCTCGTCCCTCCCAGCAGAGAAGAAATACAAATATCGGAATATCCCCCATCAAGATTGCTAGTGGTCCTCCGTCCACCTCCAGTAGTTTCCCAGCCTTTACTCCTCCCATCCCCCTCTCCCCATTTGCTATCCCTGCATCTTCCCCTCTCGCCTCCTTGGTGTAATTATCGCCCCCCCCCCCCACCCTCTAACTCTAGTTGACCTGAATAATGCACTTGGTCTTGACTCTCCACATACAATGCCACAGAAGACTGAGTAGTACAGTAAAAAATCCTTGCATTTTAATACATTTTAAAGCTCAGTTAGCTCAGATTTATCATGATGCGGAGATGCCGGTGTTGGACTGGGGTGGACAAAAGTGAGAAGTCGCACAACACCAGGTTATAGTCCAACAGTTTTATTTGAAATCACAAGCTTTCGGAGCTGCTGCCCCTTCTGAAGGGGCAGCAGCTCCGAAAGCTTGTGATTTCAAATAAAACTGTTGGACTATAACCTGGTGTTGTGCAGATTTATCATAGTTTAGGAGAGGATGAGAAATACAAATGGTGGGAATTTTTACCCCCAAAAACATGTGGGTTTGGGTTGGATGGACTGTAAAATGTTAAAAAATCTCAAATCAGACCCCAACCCGCCCGCTTCCGGTTTTAACGGAGGCGGGAGGCAGGCAACCAACCCGCTCCCAGGAGGCGGGTTGGTCATTTAAATATTATAATGAGGCTGCGTGCCTCAGATTTTTTCTCTATTTTAAGTTTCACCCGACAGCTACTGGATCCAGATTACCTGCTTTCCCCAGCAACCCCGACACGATCAAACATCCCCCCGCTAAGCCAGGATCTCCCACTGATCCGACTCTCCCGATCTCCCTCCCCCGCCGCCTCCGATCTCCCCTCCGGCCTCCCTAATGTCTCTGACCCCCCGATCAATCCAAGGCCCCCGACTCAAGATCTCTCCCTTGCTCCTCTCTCTGGCTGCGGCTGGCGCCGCAGGCCTTCCCATCCAACAGCCTCTCAATCTGGCTGTCTGAGGCCGGGAAATGGACACAAAAAATGTTAATCAGCAGAACCTGAGGGAAACCCATTCTTCCGGGTTTCCCGATGGTAAAACACCCCCCCCTCACCCCACTGCTCCGGAGTTAACATCGGGGCCAAAATGTTTAAAAAAAATCAATGTAGAATAAATAATACAATCACCAAACTCTTATGTGCAATAAATTATCAGTCTGTCAAACACGAACAAATGAGTCGCTTTGCTCATTTGGTAGCACTCTCGCCTCAGAGTCAAGAGCGTGTGGATTTCAGTCCCATTCCAGAACTTGAGTTCATAATCTAGTTTGACACTCCAGTGCAGTACTGAGGAAGAGCTGCATTGTTACAGGTGAAGGGTTAAACCAATGTGCAATATACCTGTTCCTGTGGTTCAGCTGGACGTTAAATATATCATAAATTATTCCAGTAAGAACCAGGAGCTCTCCTGGTATTTTGGCCAACATTCCTCTCTCAACTGGTATCCAAAGAACAGATTAGCGGGTCATTTATCTCTTTGCTGTTTGTGGAATGTTGCTGATACCAAATGACTGCTGTGTTTGCCAGCTACAACCAACACCGGACTCAAAAATTAGCAAGTCATTGTGTGAAGCACTGATATTTTAACAACATGCAAGTATTTTTCCTCCCAAAACCCCTACATAACATAATATAACCGATGTTCTAAAAGAGCACGATATAGCCAATTCTTCATACAGCAGTTCCTCTAAAACAATAATTGAAGCGGGAAAATATGCATTCATCAAGCTGAATGTAATCCCAGTACCTTTTCTCTACTACCAACCACCTCCGTAACCCCTTTCTCCATAGCTCAAACAATTGCAAAGAGATCACGGATTTCTCTGTTGCCAAGATAGTGAACATTTATTCAGCTGCCTCTGCTGCTTTCCCCCTTTCCCCACCCTGCCAAAGCTCCCCCTCCAATCCCTAGCCAAGAACACTTATCGCTCTGTAGTTTCACCTCCATCTTCCTTCCCCACGTCCTCTCCAACTTTATCTTGTCCAGAAGACTTGCCCTTCTGCGCTTTTGACCTCATTCTCACAAAACTCCTGACAATCCAACTTACCTTTATGGCCCCTATGCTAACTAACATTGTAGATGGTTCCCTATGCTCTAGCCATGTCTCGCCCTCCCTTTCAAAATTATCACCCTTCTCAAAAAAAGCCACCCTCGATCCTTCTATCCTTACTAACTACCAACTCATCTCCAAACTCCCTTTTCTCTCTCCAAGTTCCTTGAATGTGTCATTGCCTTTGTGCCCATCTCTAGCGCAACTCGCAGTTTGAATTCCTCCAATCAGGCTTTCACCTTCCTACAGCATTGAAACAGCCCTAACCAAAGTTGTAAACAACATTATCTTGTGACAGGTGACCATATTGCATTAGCCCTCCTTAATCTCTCTGCAAGGTTTTACATGGTCAATTACACCATCCTTCTCCAATGCCTTGCCTCCATTCTCCAGCTCAGTGGTACTACTGCCCTCACTTGGTCCCACTCTTGCCTATCCAAGTGTAGCCACAACATCTATACCAAAGGTTTTTCTTCCAACCCCCATATTTGGGAGACCCCAAAGATCCATCCTTGGTCCCTCTTCTTCCTCATCTAATGCTGCCTCCTAGCGACATGGAGTTAGCTTCCACAGGTATGCTGATCACAACCAACTCTACCTTTCCACAATCTTTATTGACCCTGCCACTACCTCTGTTGTCAGACTGCTTGTCCAACATCCATTTGAGCAGTAACTTCTTCCAGCTAAACACGGGGAATACCAAAGTCATGGGGCTAGAAATTCATTATAGCCCAGGAATGGACGGTATCTTTAGAAAAGTTTGAGAATTAGCGCCAGGCACTAATGCTTTAGACTGCACACAAAATTCATTCTTGCTGCTCAAAGAAATGATTGGGGCACTAAATCAAGTCTTAAAGGCCTAGCTCAGTGCGTTACACTCAAAGGGCAGACCAATATCGGGTGCAGTCTAACCTCAACTCATCATTGCCAAAGGCTTTTTCCCAGTACTTAAAGGGGAGGTGCGTTGATACTGCAGCACCTCATTTTCAGCGTTGCTGGCTGTGCAGCTGCCTCAGCAAGGAGAAGCACAAGGAGAAGGAGCCTGGAGGACTGAAGCAGGTGTGCTCATGGCAGATCCACCTCAGTCAGATAGTCAGGGTGATTGAATGCTTCAACAAATGCTACATACCACCATCTGTACCACAAGCTTCACACACTGCCCAAAGCACCACATACCCAGCACTCACCCACCAACAATCTCTACCTATCCACATCTCACACCTTGCACACAATGACAGCTATGGCAGGTACAACGGTCATTAGGGGGCTTAATTCGGTTGAGGGCGCTAATGGGGTGCAAATCAACTAGTGCCTGGGCGTGGTGCCGCTAACGCCTCCACGTCATCGCCGTGTGCATCGCCCCGGGTGTAATATTGGGTGGCGCCCCCCGACTTACCACCGGACACTATGCCCGCAGGGGTCAAGGGGGCCTACCTGCGGCTGGGGTGGCCCCAGTTAAAGGGGAGGTGGCGGGCGGCCATTTTTGTTGCTGGCCGCCTGCCAGCACCTGCCCCCGTTGCTGTCCCCGGCCCCCATGAAGCCCCCGCGCGGGATGCCGGCTGCTCTCCGTGAGCCCGGCACTCCTCGAGTGCCAGGCTCGTTTGCCGGCACTCCCGATCCCTGGTGACCCAGCTGGGCGCCGGGACGCGCTGCGCCAGGCCCCTCCCCTTTAATAAGGGGAGGAAGGCCTGCAGTACCGCGGCGCGACGTGCCGCTGCGCTACCCAATGTTTACCCCATTAGTTATTAGAATGAATGTGATATGTTTATGCATACATTTATTAATGGATCTTGCAATATTTTGTGGTCTCTCATTTCACCCAGGAGGATGCTGTGATATGGCATGACACAGGAATGGTATGATGGGCATGTGGTGAGCAAAAGGGATCTGTGGTTTAAGTCACCCTGATGACCCTCCTCTTCCCTCTGCGCACATGTTTCTGAATTTTTGGCTGCCTACGCTCCCTTCGCCGTAGATCCTGGAGGGCGAGGTGGCGCCAGTACAGCCCCCATTAATGTTGCCAAGTGTAGCAGTTTGAATCTTTGAACAATAAATGTAGCCACTTTGCACTTGCCAGAACAATGCTGATAAAAAAGAACCTTGAAATTACTCATACAAACTCATCCACTAGCTGAAACTGACAAGAGACCACAGAAACTAACCTGCCCTGACAGCTGCGAGCGATTAATGCAGATGCCTTTAAATAATGTCCCTGGATCCAGCATCCTGCAGCTGTGCACCTCCTCTCCCTGTCTGGTCGAGGCATAAAGGTAAGTGTCCATAATGAATTTGGCAGATCGGGTGCTCAGGGAGCGTTGCACACTAACTGATGTCACTATCTGCCTGCCGTTGAAGTTCCCGGCGGTACCGTGTACCGGCGGTGCAAAGGGGGGGTCTGGATTAGCCGTGCGCCGCCGGATTCGCCTCGCCCCGGCACTACTGCATCAGCGCCCTGTTAGCACCCTCTGCAGGTGCCAACGGGAGGCGCTAACCAACTGAATTTCCCCCCCATTGTCTTCAGCTCCCGCTACAAACTCTTTACCTTTGCTACCATTAATTCCATCCTCCTCCTTGACCACTGTTTCAGGTTGAACCAAATGGTTCGCTGAAGTTGGAACATTCGGCCCAGACCCGAGTTTTTGGCCCCATATCCTTTCCATCACAAAGTCCACCTACTTGCACCTCCATAATATTGCCCACCTCTACTCCTATCTCAGCTCACTTGCCACTGAAACTCTCATTCATGCATCTATGAATTCCAAAATTGATTACTCTAATGCTTGCCTGGTTTGTTTCCTGTCTCTATCCTGTGTGAATTTCAGTTCATCCAAAACTCGACTGCCTGTATCCCATCCTGCAACAAATCCCTCTCGTCCATCACCCCCCCCCTATCCTTACTGACCTACATTGTCTCACTAGCCCCAACACCTCAAACTTAAAGTTCTCATCCTTATGTTTAAATCCCTCCATAACCTCATCCCTCTTAATATCTGGAACCTCATCCAGCCATACGACCCGCCCCAAACTCTCTGTTCCTTTGACTGTGGCCTTTTGTGCATCTCTGCCTCCATTCGCCTCACCATTGGTGGCTGTGCTTTTAGCCACCTAGGCCCCACATTCTGGAATTCCCTTTCTAAGCCTCCCCAGCTACCTCTCCTTCTTAATTATCAACCTCTTTGAGCAAGCTTTTGGTCACCCCTCGTAATCTCGGTGTTCATTTTTCCTTGGCACATTTTCCTACATTTTGGATGAGCTGAAATGTATAAATGAAAGTTGTTCTTGTAGTGAACAAATGTCTTCAGATCCTTCAATAACAAACATACTGACTTTAGAAACATCTGGCAACAACTGTTATGTACTATTACAGTCTGCATATAATATGCATCTGTGATCTGGGCCCATTTTTCAATTTAAAATAGAGAAAATGATGAGGTAAATTTGAAGTTCAGCACTCCTGGGCACAGTGTTGTAGCATTGGAAGTGAATATCGGGAATTTGTGGGCACCTGATAAATGGTTCACACAGTAAAAATATATGTCCAACCTATATGCAAGGAATCCTCGCATATGCAAGAGCAGTATATACATATTGCCCTAAAGAGCCTTATTTGCCACCAATACACATGTCTGAAATCATTAACTACACCACCATCTCAAACTGATTTTTTTGTACCTGCAGCATCAACTGCTTTGCAAATGTGTCTCAAAGAAAACCCCATTTCTAGCAAGGGAACAGCAACAGGAGGTGGATGCTCAGGAGGATCACTTCTACAATCTATTGAAAATGAAGGAGAAATTATGACATTAGATTTTAAACACGGATACAGGTTTATCATCTTTAATTGAAGACGTCAAAGGTCCTCACAAAATTTTAATTGTGAAACTTCCTTCCACAAATATAACTTGCTCAAAAGATTTTGGTATTTTATTTTCAAAATGTAGTTGTGACAGAAGTAGAGTTCCTACTAGCCTCAAACAATAAATCATCTAGATCTTTCCATATATCTTAGATATGGTAACATAGTGAATTTAAAATGGAGGTCTCTTAAATGCCTTCTGAAAATAATTATTTTGTCCATGTTGAGGGAATTAAGCCAATAGCCAAATTGATCTATAGATTAACGGTTTTGGCAAAGGCAAACATCGAGTTATCCACTCTGCTGTTGATAACTTAAAAATTAATTGCAACAATTCTAAGTATCAAATTTTTTGGGGATGTTAATGCATGTGAGCTCTAATGTGGAGAATAGCCAAGTTATTGGATATTTAAGTCAGATGTCAGAAGCAAACAACCAGAGTCATAACGGCACAGAAGGCCCATCGAGTCCGTGCCGGCTCTCTGTAGAGCAATCCAGTCAGTCCCATTCCCCCGTTCTATCCCCATAGCCCTGCAAGTTTATTTCCCTCAAGTGCATATCCAGTCTCCCTTTGAAAACATTGAGTGTCTCCGCTTCCACCACTGCCGTCGGCAGCGAGTTCCAGGTCCTCACCACTCGCTGCGTAAAATTCTTTTTCCTCACGTCCCCCCTGTATCTCTTGCCCAAAACCTTAAATCTGTGTCCCCTAGTCCTTGTACCATCAGCTAGTGGGAACAGCCTTTCCCCGCCTAGCCTATCCAAACCTGTCATAATCTTGTACACCTCTATCAAATCACCCCTCAACCTCCTTTGCTCCAACCTGTCCTTGTAGCTAAGATCCCCCATCCCCGGAACCATTCTGGTAAATCTCCTCTGCACCCTCTCAAGGGCCTTCACATCCTTCCTAAAGTGTGGTGACCAGAACGGGATGCAATACTCCAGTTGTGGCCTAACAGCATTTTGTACTCAATACCTCTATTTATGAAGCCCAAGATCCCATATGCTTTGCTAACCACTCTCTCAATATGTCCTGCCACCTTCAGGGACCTATGCACATTAACTCCCAGGTCCCTCTGTCCCTGCACACTCTTTAAAACTGTGCCATTAATTGTAGATTGCCTCTCCCTGTTCCTTCTGCCAAAATGCATCACCTCACACTTCTCTGTATTAAATTCCATCTGCCACTTGTCTGCCCATTCTGCTAGCCTTTCTAAGTCCTGTTGCAGTCGATTGGTATCATCCTTACTGTTTGCCACACCCCCAAGTTTGGTGTCATCGAAAAATTTAGAAATTCTACTCCATATTCCAATGTCCAGGGCATTTATATATATATATATATATATATATATAAAAAGCAGTGGCCCCAGCACTGACCCTTGGGGAACACCACTGTCTACCATACTCCAGTCTGAAAAACAGCCATTTACCACAACTCGCTGTTTTCTGTCCTTAAGCCAATTCCTTATCCAGACCCACCTATTCCATGAGCCTCAATTTTGTTACCCAGCCTTCTATGTGGTACTTTGTCAAACGCCTTCCTAAAATCCATGTAGACAACATCCATTGCATTCCCTTCATCAAAAAATTCAATTAGATTAGTCAAACATGATCTGCCTTTTACAAATCCGTGTTGACTATCCTTAATTAGCTTAAACCTCTCCAAGTGTCCATTAATTTTTTCCTTGATTATTGTTTCTAAAATTTTACCCACCAGTGATGTTAACTGACTGGCCTGTAGTTACTAGGATTGCCCTTACACCCTTTCTTGAACAATGGGGTCACATTTGCCACTTTCCAATCCTCAGGTACCTCCTCCGTATCTAGGGACGATTGGAAAATTATGGCAAGCCCTTCCGCTATCTCCTCCCCAATTCCCTTAGCAACCTGGGATGCAAGCCATCTGGATCAGGTGACTTATCCACTCCAAGCATACCCAGCCTTTCTAGTACATCCTGTCTATCAATTTTCACCCCTTCCATTGTTTCTACCGATATTTTGTCAGCATCCACCTCCTTAGTAAACGCCGATACAAAGTACTCATCGAGTATTTTAGCCTTGCCCTGCGCCTCTAAGCATATATCACCTTCTTTGTCTCTAATAAGCCCCACCCCACCTCTTACTATCCGATTACTGTTTACATGCCGGTAGAAGATTTTTGGGTTCCCTTTTATGTTACCGCCATTCTACTCTCATATTCTCTCTTTGCCAATCTTATTCTCATCTTCACATCCCCTCTCAACTTCTTGTATTTGGTCTGGTTCTCCCTTGGAGAATTCACCTGACATGCATCATACACCCTCTTTTTTTGTTTCATCATCTTTTCTATCTCCCTCGTCATCCAAGGAGCCCTTGCTTTGGTTCCCTTACCATTCCCTCTTGTTGGAATTCACCTAGCTTGTACTTGGAACATCTCCTCCTTAAAGATCACCCATTGTTCCGTTACAGTTTTTCCTGTCAGTCTTTGGTTCCATTTTACCCTGGCTAGATCCTTTCGCATCCCATTGAAGTTAGCCCTATTCCAGTTTAGAAGTTCCACTCTAGATTGTTCCTTGCTCCTCCCCATTGCTAATCTATATCTTATGATACGATGATCACTCGTATCCAAGTGTTCTCCCACAGACACTTGGTCGACCTGGCCCACCTCATTCCCCAGCATCAGATCCAGCAATGCCTCCCTCCTAGTTGGGCCAAGAACTTACTGGTCAAGGACATTCTCCTGAACACATTTCAGAAATTCCTCCCCCTCCTTTCCTTTTACCCTAGCATTATCCCAATCGATATTTGGGTAATTAAAGTCCCCCAATATCACCACTCTATAGCTCTTGCACATCTCTACGATTTCCCTGCAGATTTGCTCCTCTACCTCCCTCTCACTATTGAGGCCTATAGAATACCCCCAATAGCGTGATCATACCCTTTTTGCTCCTCAACTCTAACCAAATGGATTCTGTCCTTGTCCCCTCAAGAACATCCTCCCTTTCCAACACTACAATGTCTTCCTTAATCAGCACTGCCACCCCACCTTCCTTTTTTCCTTCCCTATCTTTTCTGAACACTCTGTACCCTTGAATATTAAGTGCCCAGTCCTCACTGTTTTTAAGCCACGTTTCTGTTGTTGCCACATCATCATATTGCCACACGGCCAATTGTGCTTGTAGCTTACCAACCTTATTCACCACTTTGTGCGTTTACGTACATGCATTCTAATGGCCTGAGATCTACCTGAATGGTAGAATTGATTAATAAAGATTGACTGCTAGTGGGAAGGAAACTGTCTTGATCGGAGGTGATGCTACTTGCTTGTAATAGTACAAGTGTTGCTGGTTTTATACGATTCCAAGCAAGTAGCATCACTTCTGATCAAGACTAGTCAATCAACCTCTATTAATCAATTTGTTATCAACATAAAGTGAGGAGAGAGCCTAATCATTTTGAGTAGTAAAGGGAAGAGAGAATACTTAAAGACATTATTCAGAGAAAGTAAAATATACTGAAACTAAACTATGATGAGAAGCATATAACTGCCTTTAAAAATGATCGTTGAGACTTACCAGGTGAACTATGTTGTCTGGTAGAGGCAGAAGGAAATGAAAAATAATTCCTTTGCTCTCCATCATCATCTGAGATAGTAGGTACACCATTCAACCCAGGGAGTAATAAAGGATTGTTAAGCAATCCAGAAAGTGAAGGAAATCGTACAAAAACCATTTGTCTATGTGGAAAAAACAAAATGCAACACAATTTAATTAAGTCAGTCCTTTAGAAATTGCACACAGACAAATCAAACCCACTTCAAGTTTAATATACAAGCTACTGTATTTCAGAAGTTTGTTTTATAAATTATTGGCATTAAAATTCAACAAAAGTGTAATCTTGAACTTCCTAGACTTTGCCATCAGAAGGCCAGAGGACTTAGATTTGCCCTCAGAAGGTCGGAGAGTTAAAAAGTCTACCATTAGCATGATGGTACTCCAACATGATGTGTCAGAGTGGTAGCATACAGATTCATACCCATATTTCCCATCACTGAATCAGTCTCAGCCATTTGGAGGCTAGGCACTTCCTCACAGGGAGGGAAATCAGAGTGGGAGTCATACCAAGGCAGTCCTTGCACACTTCCAACCATCCAGTTTCAGAATGGCATCAACTGAGGCCTGAGAGTACATCATCTGTCTGCTGAACTGCGTGAGGTGCACAAGTAAATGGTAGAAAATAAGAGCGTTACTAATTATATACACAAAAATATTCTGAACATTGCTACATCCTTCTGTATTAAAAAAAAATGAATTTCACCATCTACTTTCAGGGTGTCGATGCTGCCACTGAAATAGGGAACCTCAGAACACTGTTCCTTTAAGATTTTTAGGCCATGGCAGCTTCAAGAGATCCATACGAACTCTCCTACTGCATAGTTTTGCCCTCCCTCCTCAGTTCTACTGACCGTGATGGTAAAGAAGAAACAAAGTTGAAATCAGGGAGAACATTTGAAATACAAATTTACTAGCTTCAAGAATTCTAAATTAAATAGGACAGAGAGGAAAGGAGGTAGTTTGCAATGTGGAGGATGAATTTTATTTGAAGAATAATCTGTTAAATGGAATAATACAACAATATGCTGAGTAGGAAAAAATATTCATGGAGAACTGTGGATAAATGTATGATATGGACAGCTCATTGCTTGGTTATAAATAAAGTGGCAAAAAAGATACTTGATTACATTAGCAGAAAGACAGCAAAGCTCAAAAAGTGTACACTGTTCCTGTATAAGAGATCAGCCAGATCCCAATTGCAGTGCTGTATGCAGTTCTGGCCACCTCATATGAGGTTATATTGTTGCCTTTGAGGAATAGGGAGGCAAGCAACAAAGATGAGTCCAGGTATTTAGATTTCAAATTATGTAGAAATGTTAATTGTAGTTGAACTTCTCTTTTTCTTGTTACTCTTCCATATACAATAGGATAATATCAGAGAGACAAGAGATAGGCAACTCTATGATTTACTTTTGGTCTAGCTTCATACACAGATTTGACAAAACGCATATTCTTTTGAGCAGATGGATCCAAATAGCAATGTTTGAAAAAAGTATTGAGGCTGCCCTATGTAGCTCATTTACAGAGTTAAGAAAAATCCATGCTGGTTCCTGCATGGTTGTAAGAATAGAATGCATTTTTATTCTGCCTGAATGTCCATGACCAGCTATTTTAACACAAAGATGGACATTCTAGCACCCATATGATGTGGAAATTATGCCTTCTCCAAATTTGAGAAATAACCAATTCCCTAGAGTGAGATATGCTCTTTGCTCTACATGTACAAAATTCCAAAGTCATTGATGTAATCGAACCCTCAGTCATTTTCCCCAAGAATACCATTGCAATTAAAGTTAACACTATAATTTCCCGAGATAAAAAAAATTCTAGGCACAATTGTGGGCAAAAATGTCCTATAGGGATTGTAAAATTGCCATTACACTCAAGAACCTTCAGCATGCTGCTGAAATTCTGCAATTCCTCAAGGGAAAGTGAAGTTGCGTGGTCTTAAGAGATTAAATGGCGAGGAAACCTTACCAGATATCTGAAACTGAGTGCGAATGAAGGTACTATCTCAGAAGGGCTCTAATTAGGGCTTCTGTTGCAGAGTTACTTTACATACTATTTTGTACTTTACATACTAAATGTATTTACACCAGAGCAGCAAAGACTAATAAGAGATTTATAAAATGATGAAGGATTTTGTAAGAGTGAATAGGGAGAGACTGGTTCCCCTGGTTGGGGAGTCAGTGCAAGGGTCATCAATTTAAAATTGTCGCTAAAAGAGAGAAGAGAGAGATTAGGAGAAATTTCTTTACACAAAGGACTGTTGAAGCATGGAATGCTTTGCCACAAGGACTGGCTGAGACAGAGACTACTGCATCATTTAAGGGAAAAACTGATAAATATTTGTAGCATAGGAAGGTACAGCATTTTGCGGAAAGAGTAGGGTAGTTAGATTAGTTTGGATTGTTCTAGGAAAGAATCAGAACAGACACAATGGGCTGAATGGCTTCCTTCTGTGCTTTAAATATCTATGATGTGGAGATGCCGGTGTTGGACTGGGGTGGACAAATGTGAGAAGTCGCACAACACCAGGTTATAGTCCAACAGTTTTATTTGAAATTACAAGCTTTCGGAGCGCTGCTCCTTCGTCAGACTGATAAAACTGTTGGACTATAACCTGGTGTTGTGCGACTTCTCACATTTAAATATCTATGGTACCTCTGATCAGAAGCTGATGGACTATGAATTTGAAGAGGACCTGGATGAGACGTCTTTCAAAATGTTCTTGTATCTATATGAAAGTATGCATTTTTCAGGGTATATTTCTCAGAAATCCCCAGATGGTCTCCAAGAAACACTGCCTAAATAATCGAATATTTCTATACTAAACTATTCTTTCCTGATGAATTTGTTCAAGAGTTTTAGATCAAAAGTTCCTGTTCATTTGAGAAATATCAACCGGAAATAGAATTTTACATTTTTCTGGCATAAGGGAACCTTCACAATGACATCACAGGGGTATGGTCGTATAATTATTATGGTATTGGACGAGCAACCCAGAGGTCATGACTTCAAATCCCACCACGACAAGTTGTGAAATTGTATTCAATAAATCTGGTAATTTGTGGGCCAACACCAGAACAAATTGCCATGAAAACTGCTGGATTGTCATAAGATCCCAACTGGGTCACCTGAAGGAAGGAAATCTACCACCCTACCCTATCTGCTCTAAATGCGAATCTGGTCTCCGCTACATGGCTGATGCTCAATGCTTTCCAAAGTGACTTAGCAAACCACTGAATTGTACAAATAGCTGCACAAGAACGTGGTCCACCAGTATCTTCGCAGGCAACCAGGAATGGGCAATAAATGCACTTGCTATTACCCATAGCCCAAGAAGAATGAAAAAAAACCAAATGACTTAAGAGAATACCTAATTTATAGATGTGCTCTGATGAACAATAATTATACATTTCTACTAATGAGAAGAGAGGAAATAAAGAAATGAGGAGATGACACCAGAACAACGCTATTTATCCAAAATCAAGAAAGGGGTGAGGAAGGTTGTGCTGTTGTGATGAATGGGTCTGCTATGAACTCCCCATTCCAATGGTAACATCACACTGTCTGCGGATAATCAATAAATGAGCTAAAATTGTCTTCCTCAATTTTATTAGTCACATGGGTCACAGACTCCTGTCGAATCAACAGGTGGGGGTGACCATGGACATCTCCAAGACTTCCGTCAATTTTTGTGGCCAAACAGTAAGAGATGCTGAAGGGTTGCTTAAAGTGGGATTCTTATGATTTTTCTTCTCTTCAGCTCAAAAACTCACCTTCACTTAGATGGCTCATCAGGTACAATGCTAAGATTGATAGCTTGTCATCTGGGAGAAGACATAGCACAAATGTCAGCCCTGGATGATATTTTAGCTCAAGTATATTTTATGCAGTATAGCACAACAGCAGGTTGTGCCACCTGTCTAGCCCACAGTCGGCGATTTAATAGTTAGAACTTTTAAGGCAATTGCATGTAATATTGTACAATGTTTATTGGTCAATAGTATGTACTTGATAAAGCTTCTGCTGAGTACATAATTTACTGAAATCAACTGGTTTTATTGCACATTTTAATGTGCTGATATCAGCACCTAATCTTTTATGAAAATATAGCCATACAAAACTAGTTTACACTTTTCAATATTGGAATTGAACAGCCAAATAAACTGTTTTTCAGAGTTCCTCAGTAAGGGGTGACCAAAAGTGTAGATTGGATGGGCCCCTTTTAGGGGCCTTTTCTGCCTGGGCATTTACATTTTGTTATAAGTCTATTACTTACAAGTCTGGGCAGCTATTTTTTTTTTAAATTATTCATTCACGGGATGTGGATGTCGCCGGCAAGGGCAGCATTTATTGCCCATCCCTAATTGCCCTCGAGAAGATGGTGGTGAGCCACCTTCCGAATACAACTGAGTGGCTTGCTAGGCTATTTCAGAGGGCAGTTAAGAGTTAACCACATGGCTGTGGGTCTGGAGTCACGTATAGGCCAGATTGTATAACTGTAAATTACACTCTTAACAGTTTGTTAAGGATACAGAGCAGGACTGCACTTCCAGAGATGGAAGCACATCAAATCAAAGAGCAAGCAAGGGTAATTGTTTTCCAACCTGTGATTCAAAACTACAGCCTTTTGGTGAAAAAATCCAAAATTCTATTCACAGAGTTACCAGAAATACTATTTATATGGAACTGCACTTTGAGACTTTTAATTGGTCATGTGGGTGTCATCAATTTTCAAATGATTTTCAATTATTGAAAACTGAGGGCTGCTCTCCTCATTGTAACTCACCATTACTGGTCAACAACAACATGTTAACTTATTATTGCTGTTGGTGAATTTGCTACCAATAAACAACTTATCCTATATAAACACAATTTTAGGCAGTACTACAAAGCTACCATTTTGCACTGCTGCCTCTGACCTCACAAGCTGAGTTGCCTCAGATGTCACTGGATCCACAGACCTAAAGGAAAATGTTAAAACTGAAATCAAGCTGATAATCAATAATGAACTTCCAGGTCATAACAGTAAGTTACAACTGAGGAAAGCTTGAAGAACCTTACTGGAAATCATGTTTGTCATTAAAGCTGTCCTCAATTAAAACATAATGCAGTTGTATGTACCAATGTAAATAACATTTATGCAAAGGAAACGTGCGCAAAGATTACATAGAATATATTCTGAATTCTAGTAGCAATGTTTAAAACTGTGCTAATACTAGAACCTTGGAAATTGGTATGAAACCTTAAAAAAAAGACTCATCAGTAAAAGCCCTTTAAGGGGCAGAACAAATACAGATTGGATGTTTTCTATTTATCAATAAAACAGGAGGATGCACTGAAATATGAAGTTCATTATCAATATTTCACTCACTGTAAGACATTGACTGGCAAGAAGGGATTAAAATTTTCCAGTCCATTAGCAGACACTAAAGAACCCAAATTAGTGGCTGAAGAAGAGTTTGAAGCTGGCACTGAGAAGGGAACGCCCGTACTTTCCTCAGAGGAGTTACTATAGAGAGAAACTGTACTAGATGAAGTTGATGCTGCTTGAGAGTGAAGTCTTGCATTTTCTGTTAATGAAGCATCTAAAATTAGGATTTAAAAAACAAATATCTGAGTCAATAACTCTTCTAAGCAAATGGTACATGCAATTCTTCACTTTCTATTAAAAAAAAAATCAATAAAGTTGAAGTTTGTTAGCCACCGACAGTTGGTCCAGCAGTAAAGAAAGCTTGTGATAAACTTGCTGCTACTTGTTTTAGTGATAGTATATTCCCCCCTACCCCTATGCGGACGATGTGCCCCTTTGGACGGGCCACATCGTCCGCATGCCCGATACGAGACTCCCAAAACAATCGCTCTACTCGGAGCTCCGACACGGCAGGAGAGCCCCAAGTGGGCAGAGGAAACACTTCAAGGACACCCTCAAAGCCTCCTTCAAAAAGTGCAACATCCTCTCCGACACCTGGGAATCCCTGGCCCAAGACCGCTCAAAGTGGAGGAGAAGCATCCGGGAAGGCGCCGAACACAGAGTCTCTTCGCCGGGAGCAAGCGGAAGCCAAGCACAAACAGCGGAAGGAGCGCACGTCAACCCAAGCACCCCACCCACCCGCCCCTTCAACCACCGTCTGCCCCACCTGTGACAGAGACTGTAGGTCCCGCATTGGACTCATCAGTCACCTGAGGACTCATTTTTAGCATGGAAGCAAGTCATCCTCGAAAAAGTAGTACGTTCCCCCCTACCAAACTCTGACATAGCACCACTCATCATTTACCAAAGTCCCTCAACATGCCCAATGGTTCCCTTGTCAACAAGCTGTCTATAAATAAATGTAAAAGAATAAAAAAAAAGTTTTTTGATTTACTAAATGGGCCCAGTTCCAGTAAAATTCTAAAATAACATGTGCTTTAGTCACGTTGTTTAAATGTATAGGAATTCAAAGAAAAAAATTCTCCACTTATTTTTCTTTAGCGTAAGCATATTTAGAAACATCCTCAAATTCCCCATTTCTTTTCTAATTTTATAACACAATGGTCTAATTTTATAACACAATGGTCTAATTTGCATTATTTCTGCCTGTTACAAACCTTCTCCTGCCCTGTATTGATCTATGCCATTGGAGTTTTGTCTCTTGTAAACTACTTGTTCATGCCCTTTTTTATGTTTCATCCTTCACACTCCTACCTCCCAACGACCCCATCAACAATCTTTTAATTCTTCACCAATGCCATTTCTTTTGTTCAATGACTTCAGTAATGCCATTTCTTTTAACGGTCATGGCACAACCTGCGCTGGGAGAAACCACCCTAAACACAAGAAATGTAGAAATGTCTCCTTCCCAATTGAACTTACTCAGGCACCCAACTGTTATTAAAACTGCTTTCTCCCCCACTCTCCTCTAGCTAGATTCAACTTCTCTTACTCTCCATCACTACTTTTTCTTCTACTTACCAGTACTGGTACAACACATTTTACACCCACTGCAGAAGCTACTGGGAATCAGCTCACAAACACCAAATCCCATCATCTCATTTTACTTTTTGTTGCGACCAAATATTAGTATCTGACATATACTGACCCAAGAATCATCATAATAATCCCTTAAAAATTCTATTCCAGATTAGGCTTTTGGATCATCTTCAAACCACTATTAATGCATGTATCTTACATACATACAAACATACAAATTAGGAGCAGGAGTAGGCCACTCGGCCCCTTGAGCCTGCTCCGCCATTCAATAACATCACGGCTGATCTGATTACTCCACATTTCCGTCTATCCCTGATAACCTTTCACCCCCTTGCTTATCAAGAATCTATCTACCTCTGCCTTAAAAATATTCAAAGACTCTGCTTCCACCGCCCTCTGAGGAAGAGAGTTCCAAAGACTCATGACCCTCTGAGAAAAAATTTCTCCTCATCTCTGTCTTAAATGGGCGACCCCTTATTTTTAAACAGTGACCCCTAGTTCTAGATTCTCCCACATGAGGAAACATCCTCTCCACATCCATCCCGTCAAGACCCCTCAGGGCTATATGCAAGACTTAGCAAACTCTTCACAAAGTAATTGATAGTACCAGCAGGTTACTCAAAAAACTAGCGTCAAAGTCACAACTGCTACTTTTGACTTTGAGCAGCTGGATAATAAAAGATCACTTGCACCAGTGCAGATGTTGTTCCTCTAAATTTGCTGTTTGTGGAAGTTTTATACGCATGCTATGGATTCTACACCAATATTAACATATTATTTGACTAAGATACAATTTTGAGACTGCAGGTAGATCTTTGTGCGTGCTTCATCCTTTTGAAAATTCACAAAATATTAAAACTACAGCTTAAAAATGTCTGTATAACTATGCTGTTCATGATCTTTCAAATGTTGGTGTTTTTCTTTAATCATTGGGCAGAAAATATTTAGTTTTCATCTAATTACACCATGGACACAACTTGCTTTATTCTTTAACTGATGCCAATGAGTAAGAGTCAAAATCCTATCCAAGATGCATTTTACTCATTAAGTATGGGTTTTTTGATGATTTTTATAAATACTACAGGTGGTTAAATTAAACTGAATTAAATTAAACAAATATGCCACTGAATCTTTAAAAGTAAGTTTTGGGTTTCACTTTTAGTTTTGTTCATATTCAATGTCGAGAATAGGGGAACGGAGTTAATTATTAGGCTATTTATTTTCATCTTTAAAAATGTTGTATTACATTAAAACAAGGACACCGGTAGAATTCAATGACACATTGGTTTGACAGACTGTCTTTTTGTCTCGGAGGCCTCAGTTTGAATCCATTTTACACAGAGCTGTTCCACAGACCAACTCCCTCATCTGCACTGGTCCCGTGGATTTACCCTTCACCCTTCCCTGGATCTCTGGTCATTATTCTTGGTCCTTGGGTTTTCACTTTCACTGCTACTCACGCCTCCAGTCTACCGTATTAGCCGACATGCACAAATACATGAGCACACTACACACCGCCACTGGACACCAGGATCAACCCCTGCTGGTTCATGGTTGGCTCTCCACACATCCTTGGCCTTGGTTTTCTCCACTGGACAACCTGCACCAGCACCTCTACTAATGTTCCACCCATTAAATGGCTCCTGGATCCATCCCTCTCCACAACTGGGCATCAGTTCACAGACACTCCAAGCGGACTCCATGCTATCTACGTTGACTTCATCCCACCATAGAGCCTCAGACTTTAACTTTGAACTGTTTCATATTGTCTTCTCCTTGTCCTCCGTTTATGACCCTGACATCATCATCATTGCAGCATGCTCCTTTCAGTGTTCCTTGGTCAGGAGATATGTTCCACATCTTTGCTCTCTTAAGTTCAAGGGGCATATTTTTTTTAATTTGTTCATGGGATGTGGGCATCGCTGGCAAGGCCAGCATTTATTGCCCATCCCTAATTGCCCTTGAGAAGGTGGTGGTGAGCCACCTTCTTGAACCGCTGCAGTCCGTGTGGTGAAGGTACTCCCACAGTGATGCTAGGGAGGGAGTTCCAGGATTTTGACCCAGCAACGATGAAGGAACGGCGATATACTTCCAAGTCAGGATGGTGTGTGACTTGGAGGTGGTGGTGTTCCCATGCACCTGCTGCCCTTGTCCCTCTAGGTGGAAGAGGTCACGGGTTTGGGAGGCGCTGCCAAAGCCTTGGCGAATTGCTGCAGTGCATCTTGTAGATGGTATACACTGCAGCCAGGGTACGCCGGTGGTGGAGGAAGTGAATGTTTAAGGTGGTGGATGGGGTGCCAATCAAGCGAGCTGCTTTGTCCTGGATGGTGTCGAGCTTCTTGAGTGTTGTTGGAGCTGCACTCATCCAGGCAAGTGGAGAGTATTCCATCACACTCCTGACTTGTGCTTTTTAGATGGTGGAAAGGCTTTGGGGAGTCAGGAGGTGAGACACTCGCCACAGAATACCCAGCCTCTGACCTGCTCTTGTTGCCACAGTATTTGTGTGGCTGGTCCAGTTAAGCTTCTGGTCAATGGTGACCCCCCAGGATGTTGATGGCGGATTCAGCGATGGTAATGCTGCTGTATGTCAAGATGCGGTGGTTGGACTCTCTCCTGTTAGAGATAGTCATTGCCTGGCACTTGTGTGGTGCAAATGTTACCTGTCACTTATCAGCCCAAGCCTGAACGTCGTCCAGATCTTGTTGCATGCGGACATGGACTGCTTCATTATCTGAGGAGTTGTGAATGGCACTGAAAACTGTGCAGTCTTCAGCGAACATCCCCATTTCTGACCTTATGTTGGAGGGAAGGTCATTGATGAAGCAGCTGAAGACGGTTGGGCCTAGGACACTGCCCTGAGGAACTCCTGCAGCGACGTCCTGGGGCTATGATGATTGCCTCCAACCACCACAACCATCTTCCTTTGTGATAGGTATGACTCCAGCCAGTGGAGAGTTTTCCCCCCAATTCCCATTGACTTCAGTTTTACTAGGGCTCCTTGATGCCACACTCGGTCAAATGCTGCCTTGATGCCAAGGGCAGTCACTCTCACCTCAACTCTGGAATTCAGCTCCTTTGTCCATGTTTGGACCAAGGCTGTAATGAGGTCTGGAGCAGGTCTTGGGGGAACCCAAACTGGGTATCAGTGAGCAGGTTATTGGTAGCACTGTCGATGATAATCATCAGCAAAGCGATGGAAGGTGAGAGTAGACTGACGGGGCGGTAATTGGCCTGATTTGATTTGTCCTGCTTTTTGTGGACAGGACATACCTGGGCAGTTTTCCACATTGTCGGATAGATATCAGTGTTGTAGCTGTACTGGAACAGCTTGGCTAGAGGCGCAGCTAGTTCTGGAGCACAAGTCTTCAGCACAACAACCGGGATGTTGTCGGGGCGCATAGCCTTTGCTGTATCCAGTGCGCTCAGCCATTTCTTGATATCACGTGGAGTGAATCGAATTGGCTGAAGACGGCTTCTGTGATGGTGGGGACCTCCGGAGGAGGCCGATATGGATCATCCACTCGGCACTTCTGGCTGAAGATGTTTGCAAACACTTTAGCCTTGTCTTTTGCACTCACGTGCTGGGCTCCACCATCATTGAGGATGGGGATATTCATGGAGCCTCCCCCTCCCGTTAATTGTTTAATGGTTCACCACCATTCACGACTGGATGTGGCAGGACTGCAGAGCTTTGATCTGATCCGTTGATTGTGGGATCACTTAGCCCTGGCTATAGCATGCTGCTTCCGCTTTTTAACATGCATGTAGTCCTGTGTTGCACCTCATTTTTAGGTATCCCTGGTGCTGCTCCTGGCATGCTCTTCTCCACTCCTTATTGAACCAGGGTTGGTCCCCTGGCTTGATGGTAATGGTAGAGTGAGGGATATGCCGGGCCAGGAGGTTACAGATTGCGTTGGAATACAGTTCTACTGCTGCTGATGGCCTACAGTGCCTCATGGATGCCCAGTTTTGAGCTGCTGGATCTGCTCTGAATCTATCCCATTTAGCACGGTGGTAGTGCCACACAACATGATGGAAGGTGTCCTCAGTGTGAAGACGGGACTTCGTCTCCACAATGACTGTGCGGTGGTCACTGCTACCAATACTGTAATGGACAGATGCATCTGCGACAGGTAGATTGATGAGGACAAGGTCAAGTAGGTTTTTCCCTCGTGTTGGTTCTCTCACCACTGGTCACAGGCCCAGACTGGCAGCTATGTCCTTCAGGACTCGGCCAGCTCGGTCAGTAGTGGTGCTACCGAGCCACTCTTGGTGATGGACATTGAAGTCCACCACCCAGAGTACATTCTGTGCCCTTGCTACTCTCAGTGCTTCTTCCAAGTGGTGTTCAACATGAAGGAGTAGTTATTCATCAGCTGAGGGAGGGCGGTAGGTGGTAATCAGCAGGAGGTTTCCTTGCTCATGCTTGATCTGAAGCCATGAGACTTCATGGGGTCCGGAGTCAATGTTGTGGACTCCCAGGGCTACTCCTTCCTGACTGTATACCACTGTGCCGCCACCCCTGGTGGGTCTGTCCTGCCGGTGGGACAGGACATACCCAGGGATGGTGATGGAGGAGTTTGGGACATTGGCTGACGCACACCTGATTTAGCCATCTATTACCAAATCTGGGTAGACCACTTCAAGCTCCAATGGGCTTTATTCTTCTTTGCCAAGGCCGCCCACTACTCTAAAATCATCCTGGAGAGCAAAGATAACCCAAGTTTAATTTCTTTACTACGATTAAGGGTGTCAATGGATATGGAATAAAGGTGGGTAAATGAAGTTGAGGTGCAGATCAGCCATGATCCAAATAAATAGCAAAACCGGTTTGAGTGGCTGAATGGCCTACTCCTCTCTCCTGCCTCCTCCACTCTCATCTCTAGAAAGTACAATTGTAGTGGTTATGTTATTGGACTAGCAATAGAGAGGCCTGGACTAATAATCCAGAGTTCAAGTCCTACCATGGCAGCTTGAGAATTTGAATTCAGTTGAAAAACTCTGGAAATAAGCTGGAATCAGTAAAAGTGACATTAAGCTCCTGGATTACTGTAAAAATCCAACTGGTTCACTAATGTTCTTTAGGGAAGGAAACCTATCGTCCTTACCTGGTCAAGCCTATATGTGACCATTTCACTGGCCAACCGAGCCAAACCCCACCAATCCCCCTCCTACCCCAGTCTTGAATCCCGTTTCTCTCCAGCTTCTCTCATATCTCCCCAAAGCTCATCTAGTCTATGAGATCCACCTCCGGCTCCCTCCTCCCAATTCTCAGTAAACTCCCGACGACCCAATTTACCTTCTTGGATCTGACGCTAGTTAACATTGTACATGGTTCCCCTTCCTTTCAAAACTGTAATCAATACCCTCCTCAAAAAGCTCAACCTGAACCCCTGTCCTTGAAAACTAGTATACAAAAGGGAGCTGGACGAGTTCCTAGTTATGACCAATATCGCACTTATGGAGGCAGGTGGGTATTGGACAATGTGTCTCAAGGTTTTGCTGAATTGGCCTAGGGTATTTCTTTCTGGGCTTTTTTGCCTCTCCTAGAAGATCCTGTGGCTGCTGGTGGATGGGGGCGTGATAGGGTTTACGATGCTCAGTCGTATCACGATGCGAAGGAACAGTCTTAATAGACCAACTAGTCTTTACCTATATGCCAAGTTTTGTACGTCTATATGTAAACTAAGGAGCTCCTCTGAAGACATTAGAGAGATAGTCCAATTTTGGTCTCCTCACATGGTGGTTGATATTGAGGCTTTGGAAAGGGTGCAGAGGGGGGGGGGGGCACCAAACTAATTCCCAGTAAAAAGCATTTTGTTATCAAGATAGGCTAAAAGCATTGGGAGACTTTAAAGAAGTGTAGACTTGGGGGTGATCTGACTGAGGTTTATAAAACGATGAAGGAAATAGATTGTGTTCCAATTGACAGTTTGTTCCAATTAAATAGGTTAGGGAGGACCAAGGGTAACAATTTTAGGTTGTGCAAGGCCAGATCTAAGTTAGATGTCAGGAGAGGTTCTTTTTCCAGAGAATAGTGGACCTCTGGAAGAGGCTGCAGTCTTGTGCAGTGGATGCCGATTCACTGAATTCCTTCAAGGGAGAACTGGACCAGTTTCTGGTTGGGGCGGACATCACTTTTTACAATAGCTAGGTACTTCAGAGAACTCCGGGCCAGAGTGATATCCTGAACTAGTTTCAATCGCCTAGAGAGGAATTTCCCAGATTCCGCACCCCCCCAAATTGGCCTGGGTGTTTAATCCTCTCCCAGGAGATCACATGGTTTCAGGTGATGTGTAGAGTATATGTTGTGAAACACAAGGCATCACAATTGTGGGACAGGCTGGATGGATTAGAGGGTCTTTACCTGTCCATCACTGTTCTTATAGGTAGGCCAGAGAGACTATAGGTAGGCCAGTGAGACTACGTGGATGGTGAGGAACAAATTGCCCCATCAAGGTAAATATTCAGGAACCCCGTATGTGCTGTCCACTGCAGTTTAGCACAGCAGACGTTTTGTTATTTTACTATTTTCTGAGGAAGTCAAGCCTGCAACTACTGTAAATCTACATTGCATCATTACTTCTGTTCACTTATCCATTTACTGGTTGATATATCAGTTTGCAGTTTATAGCCTAAGGCATGGTCTAATGAAGTGTTTAATCAACCACCTTCTGAAGTCAAGGAAGATCATCTGAGGCCCGTAATAAAGTTAGAAGTAGCAGACAACACTGCAGGGGCTGGAACAAAGCGTGAAAGATGGGAAGTTTTTCCATACAGTAGTTGAACTGCTAGCACACTAAAGTAGTTATATGTTTTTAGATTAACAATGTCCAAAATATAAAGTTAAACAGAAACAGCTCAATTGTAATAAAGAAAGACTTGATTTTTTTTTTTTATATTCGTTCATGGGATGTGGGCGTCGCTGGCAAGGCCAGCATTTATTGCCAGCCCTAATTGTCCTCGAGAAGGTGGTGGTGAGCCTTCTTGAACCGCTGTAGTCTGTGTAGTGAAGGTACTCACACAGTGCTGTTAGGGAGGGAGTTCCAGGATTTTGACCCAGCGACGACTAAGGAATGGCGATATATTTTCAAGTCAAGATGGTGTATGACTTGGAGGGGAACTTGGAGGTGATGGTGTTCCCATGCGCCTGCTTCCCTTGTCCTTCTAGGTGGTAGTGATCGCAGGCTTGGGATGTGCTGTCAAAGAAGCCCTAGTGGGTTGCAGCAGTGCATCTTGTAGATGGTACACACTGCAGCCACGTTGCATTGGTGCTGGAGGGAGTGAATGTTTAAGGTGGTGGATGGGGTGCCAATCAAGTGGGCTGCTTTGTCCTGGATGGTGTCGAGCATCTGGAGTGTTGAGGGAGCTGCACTCATCCAGGCAAGTGGAGAGTATTCCATCACACTCCTGGCTTGTGCCTTGTAGATGGTGGAACAGATTTGGGAAGTCAGGAGGTGAGACACTCGCCGCAGAACACCCAGCCTCTGACTGTATTTATGTGGCTGGTCCAGTTAAGTTTCTGGTCAATGGTAACCCCCCAGGATGTTGATGGTGGGGATTCAGCGATGGTAATGCTGTTGAATGTCATGGGGCAGTGGTTAGACTCTCTCTTGTTGGAGACAGTCATTGCCTGGCACATGTATAGCGTGAATGTTACTTGCCACTTAACAGCTCAAGCCTGAATGTCGTCCAGGTCTCGCTGCATGCGGGTATGGATTGCTTCATTATCTGAGGAGTTGCAAATGGAACTGAACACTGTGAAATCATCAGCGAACATCCCCAGTTCTGACCTTATGATGGAGGGAAGGTCATTGATGAAGCAGCTGAAGATGGTTGGGCCTCGGACACTGCACTGAGGAGCTCCTGCAGCGATGTCCTGGGGCTGAGATGATTGGCCTCCAACAACCACAACCATCTTCCTTTGTGTAGCACCTTTCATGACCTCAGGACATCCCAAAGCACTTTACAGCCAATTAAGTACTTTTGAAGTTTAGTCACTGTTGTAATGTAGGAAATGTGGCAGCCAATTTACACACAGCAAGTTCCCACAAACAGCAATGTGATATTGACCAGATAATCTGTTTTAGTGATGTTGGCTGAGGGATAAATATTGGCCAGCACACCAGGGATAACGTCCCTGCTCTTCTTCGAAATAGTGCCATGGGATCTTTTACGTCCACCTGAGGGGGCAAACGGGGCCTTGGTTTAATATCTTCATCTGAAAGACGGCACCTCCGACAGTGCAGCACTTCCTCAGTACTGCACTGGAGCATCAGCCTCGATTTTGTGCTCAAGTCTCTGGAGTCGGACTTGACCCCACAAGCTTCTGACTCAGAAGTGAGTGTGCTACTATCTGAGCCACGGCTGACGGAATTACTTTGTTATGTAACTTAACGAGGGCACAATTGGCCAACCATTTATTGTAACCGATCAATGCTGATATGCTGTAAAGTTCAGCAGTGAAGGATCACTTATATGTTCAAATGAACACAGTTAATGCTGTGTTACTGTCGTCCCAAGTCAATTTACTGGAGCAGTTACTCATTGCACCACAAATGCAGTTAAGCAAGCATGTCTTACATGGTTACTCTACTTAGAACAATATGCCTTAATCATGTAGTTTATAAAAAAAACTCCCTTAATCCTAAAGTTCTACAATCAATCTGCCAATTCTGAAATGATATTTTTTTTAAATTTCAAGTGAAGCAGCACTGCTGCTACCCTTCAAGGCCACAATTGAAAATATAGCGTGCTAAACAGATTACACCTGTCTCTTCCCAACATAATTTCTCAGGCAAGAGGTACGCTGTGGCAAATGCAATAGTCTCACTGTATTATTGGATAGTTTTAATAATCTAGAGATAGCTAGATTGGTTCTCTGAAATAGAAAAAAAACCTCAAGAATAAGGGTATATTTCATAATTACTAAGTAAGGCATATTACTCCTTTAATGAAGCAATCATAAGAAAATGTTGCATCAGAAGCTGGGTACCAAAAGTATTACAGTACAATAATAAGGATAGGCAATTGTGGCTAAATGTTTCTTACCTTTACTCTCCCTGGTTCCGTAATCTGCCACCAAGGAATCCAATGCACACTTGAAGATCATGATATGCGCACGCTCTAGATCAGCTAGTGAAACTACCCGTTTAATTGGACATGGCCGCACTGCCCATTTTACCATGCACCTCATTAAGTAATGAAGGACCACTCGAAGTTCAGCAGTCTCTGAGGAGCTGCAGGAAGCTTTGGCACAGTCTGAACTACAAGGACTGCTTGCAGGGATAGTTGGAACAAGGAGTAAGTCCGCATATTTGCCATAACTCAGTATAGCACCAAGGGTTTTCATGGCCCCAACAGACATGTATGAAAGTTGCACAGCACGTAGTTCAGCTAGGAATAATTCATGGCTTTGTACATTCCGGTCACATGAGCTCTGACAGGTTTCAATTAATTCAGCATCCATTTTTAAAGCACATCCTTTTCGAGCCTCATTTTCTTCATTATGTTCCAGTAAATCTTTAGAAAGGACATTTGAAGATTCTCGGTTTTGTAAGCTGGAGGGGTCTTTATGGTCATCATCTGCCATACATTTTGCAATTTCTTCATCCAGCTTTTTTTCTAGTTCAGTCTTGACAACTTTCTCAGGGGAGTCTTTATTTTGTGTCATCTTGCTGCATATTTCAGGCTCTTCATGGACTCCTGTCAAGTAGGTCAGGTCCAATAACATGGAAGGTTTAAGACCATGGAATCTGGTGATGTCAAAGCGATAAGACTTGCACGGTTCCAGGGTGGAGAGTGGTGTGTCACTGGGAGACCAAGAATTCAGGAAGCTTTATTAGCAGATGTTACAACACAATGATGAAGGGAGAATGAAAGTGAAAAAGAAAGAAAAATAAAAGATGTGAAAAGAGAGAGTAAAATAGAGAAGTACTGAAGAAAATGGACAAAAAATAAAAATGTACAGAAACAGAATAGATAAAAATTGGACAGGGGAAGATGCAGGAACCAAAATTAAATAGAAGCAATGCTCTTATTAATCATTTATAATGTCACACAGCTTCATCAGTCCAATGTTCTCCATATTTATGCATGCAAACATTCAAAACATTTGCTAGATTTACATCCCAATTTTTTTTGTCAATCGTGAAATCCCCAACAACATCTCCCCTGTTGTTAAGATAATGTTATCAGTTCAACCCAGACCATTCCAGATTCTAAAATCACTCCCCATTCAATTCAGCAGAGGTGCTCTTGAGCACCAGTGAAGATGATCAGTCAGACAAACTGGCAGAGACAGGCAAACCCACCCATAAAATGAAATGCAATTAGAAATAGTACTAGGCCAGGATATATACATTTTTTCACTATTCTTGACTTCATTGTAGTTGAAGGCTGATTTCTTCAGAATATTTTAATTTATCTGTGGCTGTATTGAAATTGATACAGCTGGTAACCTGGCAGTGTATCAAAACATCCAGCAGGAAAAAGCTTCAAGTGTACTGAAGATAGGAATAATCATAAATATTAAATATCATTCTTTACAAAATTCAACCTCCATGTTCAAAAATAAAAGTTGCCATCATATCAAAGGAGGCCCAACGACCAGAGCCTATAAGAATTTCAAGTTAACTGTAGCCATTCTGAAGTAATCTCTTCTCCTCCCACACCATATATCAGGTCTAATTTTAAAGCTACTTTGTGTGCTGGTGTGCTGAGGGTCTCAATTCCTTTCAAAGAATGAACTATTAAAGTAGCTCTACGGAACAGAGAGAAACACAACGGGGAAGTTATGGGAGCAGCTATGTATGTGAAGGCTGCATTCAAATGAGGAAAACAATATTTAAGGTAGGTAAAACATTCTCATTTGTTCACCAGCCACATACAAGAATTTTTCTAACACCTAATCACATTTCAGAAGCATCGCAAAGCCTTTCACATAAAGAACAAACTTGCATTATTATAGCACCTTTCACTTCCTCAGAATGATCCCAAACATATCTCAATACAGTACACTTTTGAAGTGTAGTCACTGTTGTAAGGTAGGTTATCACATTAGCCAATTTGTACACAGCAAAGACCCATAACATAAAAGATGAATGTCCAGATAATCTGTTCTAGTGATGATGGTTGAGGAATAAATGTTGGTCAAGACACCTGGAGAATTACATCGTTCTTATTCGAAGAGTGCCATGGAAGCTTTTACGAGGGCAAACGGGACCTTCGTTTATAACATCTCATCCAAAAGACAGCACTTGGGGGTACGGTAGCATAGTGGTCATGTTACTGGACCAGTAATCCAGAGGCCTGGACTAATGATCCAGAGACGTGAGTCCAAATCCCGCCATGACAGCATGGGAATTTAAATTCAATTAATTAATTAAATGAATCTGGAATAAAAAATACTAGCATCAGTAATGATGATGGTGACGATTGTCGTAAAAACCCATCTGGTTAACGAATGTCCTTTAGGGAAGGAAATCTGCTGTCCTTACCCGGTCTGGCCTAAGAACATAAGAAATAGGAGCAGGAGTCGGCCATTCGGCCCCTCAAGCCTGCTCCGCCATTCAATATCATGGCTGATCTGATCTTGGCCTCAACTCCACTTTCCTGCCTGTTCCCCATAACCCTGGACGCCCCTGTAGCTCAAATATCTATCTATCTCAGCCTTGAATATATTCACTGACTCAGCCTCCACAGCTCTCTGGAGTAGAGAATTCCAAAGATTCACGACCCTCAGAGAAGAAATTCCTCCTCATCTCTGTCTTAAATGGGCGACCTCTTATCCTAAACTATGCCCCCTCATTCTAGATTCCCCCACGAGGGGAAACATCCTCTCAGCATCTACCCTGTCAAGCCCCCTCAGAATCTTCTAGTTTCAATAAGATCACCTCTCATTCTTCGAAACTCCAACCTGCTCAACCTTTCCTCATAAGACAACCCTTTTATCTCAGGAATCAACCTAGTGAACCTTCTCTGAACAGCCTCCAATGCAAGTATATCCCTCCTTAAATAAGGTGACCAAAACTGTACGCAGTACCCCAGGTGTGGTCTCACCAATGCCCTGTACAGTTGTAGCAAGACTTCCCTACTTTTATACTCCATCCCCCTAGCAATAATGACCAACATTCCATTTGCCTTCCTAATTACTTGCTGTACCTGCGTGCTAACTTTTTGTGTTTCATGTACGAGGACATCCAGATCCTTCTGTACCGCAGCATTCTGTAGTCTCTCTCCATTTAAATAATATTTTGCTTTTCTACTCTTTCTACCAAAGTGGATAATTTCACATTTTCCCACATTATACTCCATCTGCCAAATTTTTGCCCACTCACTTAACCTATCTATATCCCTTTGCAGACTCTTTGTGTCCTCCTCACAACTTGCTTTCCCACCTATCTTTGTATCGTCAGCAAATTTGGCTACAATACACTCAGTCCCTTCATCCATAATATAGATTGTCAAACAGTTGAGGCCCCAGCACTGATCCCTGTGGCACCCCGCTAGTTACAGTTTGCCAACCTGAAAATGACCCATTTATCCCAACTCTCTGTTTTCTGTTAGTTAGCCAATCCTCTATCCATGCTAATATATTACCCCCAACACCGTGAGCTCTTATCTTGTGCAGTAACCTTTTATGTGGCACCTTATCGAATGCCTTCTGGAAATCCAAATACACTACATCTACTGGTTCCCCTTGATCCACCCTGCTCGTTACATCCTCAAAGAACTCTAATAAATTTGTCAAACACGATTTCCCTTTCATAAAACCATGTTGACTCTGCTTGATTGTATTATGATTCTCTAAATGTCCTGCTACTACTCCCTTAATAATGGATTCCAGCATTTTTCCAATGACAGACGTTAGACTAACCAGCCTATTAGTTTCCTGCTTTCTGTCTCCCTCCTTTCTTGAATAGGGGCGTTACATTTGCGGTTTTCCAATCCGCTGGGATCTTTCCAGAATCTAGGGAATTTTGGAAGATCACAACCAATGCATCTACTATCTCTGCAGCCACCTCTTTTAAGACCCTAGGATGCAGGCCATCAGGTCCAGGGGACTTGTCAGCCTTTAGTCCCATTAGTTTGCCTAGTACTTTTTCTCTAGTGATAGTGATTGTTTTAAGTTCCTCCCTCCCTTTGCCCCTTGATTAGCTACTATTATTGGGATGCTTTTAGTGTCTTCTACCATGAAGACAGATACGAAATATTTGTTCAAAGTCTCTGCCACTTCCTTGTTTCCTATTATTAATTCCCCAGTCTCATCCTCTAAGGGACCAACGTTTACTTTAGCTACGCTCTTCCTTTTTATATACTTGTAGAAGTTCTTACTGTCTGTTTTTACATTTCTTGCCAGTTTACTCTCAATCTATTTTCTCGCTCTTTATAATTTTTTTTAGTCATCCTTTGCTGATTTCTAAAAATTTCCCAATCTTCTGGCCTACCACTAACCTTCGCAACATTGTATTCCTTTTCTTTCAATTTGATACCATCCTTAGTTAGCCATGGATGGTCCATCCTTCACATCATATGTGACTCCAGACCCACAGCAAATGTGGTTGACTCTTAACAGCCCTCTGAAATGACCTAGCAAGCCACTTATACAAGGTGGTTCACCACCACTTTCTCGAGGGCAATTAGGGCTGGGCAATAAATGCTGGCCTTGCTGGCAACGCCCACATCCCGAGAATGAATTAAAAACAACCTCAGTCAGTGCAGCACTCCCTCAGTACTTCACTGAACTGTCAACCTAGATTATGTGCTCAAGTCTCTGTCGTGGGGCTTCAACAGAAGGCATTCTCACTCACAGTCAAGAGTGCTACCACTGTTTTATTGCATGTTATCCAATGTTTTCAGAAGGTTGGTGTGGGATCTAAGAACATACCTCTTCAGGGTAACTTGGAGCTCTTATCCTGAGCCATTTGGTTAAGACAAAAAAAAAATTAAGCCAAGTGCTCCTGGTAGCTGCCTAAAATCCAGCATACAAGGAAGTTCCCATACCTTGTGTCTGAAGGGGCCACTGCATGATGAGAGAGAACTCAAACTTTCACTGTTGTGTCAAACCTACAAGAGAAAAAGTCTACCTGGCCTGAAAGCTGATCTAAAGGCACCAGCCAGGGGGTCAAAAAAATGAAAACAAATGCTGTCCCCCTTTTGAGCAATTCCAAAATCAACAGTGATCATGTGACCTTTCTAATTGACTGACACTCTCTAGCAACTATTTGTTGTAACTAATTACAGGACTACTCTGATTGGTTTAATCGGACATGAAACAATTCCTGCAAAGGCAGATTTTCAGGTAGACCCCAGTAACCACATGACTGCAAGGTCATTTTTAAAAAAAGAGCAATGCAATTGGTCCGTAGGAACAATGTGACCGCAAAATGTCTTTGGCCATTGGCAGCCTGTGCTCACTGGTCCCTGGAAACCACATGAACATGAGGACTGCCATTATAATGACAAAGCAACATCATGGAATCATTTCAATTAATTTTTCTGTGGCATTCAAAAAAATCCCGTCAAAAATATATATTTTTTGGGTCAGCCAATTGTATGATGTGGAGAAATCCATCACCAAGTTTAAGAGGATCCAAAACAAATTAGTGAAATATTTATACAGGTAGAATTCTGTTTTGTTCTTTTTTCGTTCCTAGGATGTGGATGTCACTGGCAAGGCCAGCATTTATTGCCCTCAAGAAGGTGGAGATGAGCTGCCTTCTTGAACCGCTGCAGTCCGTGTGGTGAAGATATTCCCACCACAGTGCTGTTAGGGAGGGAGTTCCAGGATTTTGACCGAATGGCGATGAAGAAACGGTGATATATTTCCAAGTCAGGATGCTGTGTGACTTGGAGGGGAACTTGGAGGTGGTGGTGTTTCCATGCACCTGCTGCCATTGTCCTTCTAGGTGGTAGAGGTCGCGGGTTTGGGAGGTGCTGTTGAAGAAGCCTTGGTGAGTTGTTGCAGTGCATCTTGTTGATGGTACACACTGCAGCCACGGTACGCCGGTGGTGGAAGGAGTGAATGTTTAAGGTGGTGGATGGGGTGCCAATCAAGTGGGCTGCTTTGTCCTGGATGGTGTCGAGCTTCTTGAGTGTTGTTGGAGCTGCACTCGTCCAGGCAAGTGGAGAGTATTCCATCACACTCCTTACTTGTGCCTTGTAAATGATGGAAAGGTTTTCGGGAGTCAGGAGGTGAGACACTCGCCACAGAATACCCAGTCCCTGACCTGCTCTTGTAGCCACAGTATTTATGTGGCTGGTCCAGTTAAGTTTCCAGTCAATGGTGACCCCCAGGATGTTGATGGTGGGGGATTCGGTGAGGTTAATGCTGTTGAATGTCATGGAGCGGTGGTTAGGCTCTCTCTTGTTGGAGATAGTCATTGCCTGGCACTTGTGTGGCGTGAATGTTACTTGCCACTTCTCAGCCCAAGACTGAATGTCATCCAGGTCTTGCATGCGGGCATGGACTGCTTCATTATCTGAGGAGTTGCGAATGGAACTGAACACTGTGCACTCATCAGTGAACATCCCCACTTCTGAGCACATGATGCAGGGAAGGTCATTGATGAATCAGCTGAAGATGGTTGGCCTAGGACACTGCCGTATGGAACTCCTGCAGCAATATCCTGGGGCTGAGATGATTGGCCTCCAACAACCACAACCATCTTCCTTTGTGCTAGGTATGACACCAGCCAGTGTAGAGTTTTTCCCGATCCCCACGGACTTCAGCTTTACTAGGGCTCCTTGATGCCACACTCGGTCAAATGCTGCCTTGATGTCAAGGGCAGTAACTCGCATCTCACCTCACCTGTGGAATTCAGCTCTTTCGTCCATGTTTGGACCAAGGCTGTAATGAGGTCTGGAGCAGTGTGGTCCTGGCGGAACCCAAACTGAGCATCGGTGAGCAGATTATTGGTGAGTAAGTGCCACTTGATAGCACTATTGATGACACCTTCCACCACTTTGCTGGTGATTGAGAGTGGACTGATGGAGCGGTAATTGGCCGGATTGGATTTGTCCTGCTTTTTGTGGACAGGTCATTCCTGATCAGTTTCCACATTGTCGGGTAGATGCCAGTGTTGTAGCTGTACTGGAACAGCTTGGCTAGAGGCATGGCTAGTTCTGGAGCACAAGTCTTCAGCATGACAGCCAAGATGCCAACCCATAGCCTTTGCTATATCCAGTGCGCTCAGCCGTTTCTTGATATCACGTGGAGTGAATCAAATTGGCCGAAGACTGGCTTCTGTGATGGTGGGGACCTCAGGAGGAGGCCGAGATGGATCATCCACTCGGCACTTCTGGCTGAAGATGGTTGCAAATGCTTCAGCCTTGTCTTTTGCACTCGCGTGCTGGGCTCTGCCGTCATTGAGGGTGGGGATGTTCATGAACCTCCACCTAGTTGTTTAATTATTCACCACCATTCACGACTGGATGTGGCAGGACTGTAGAGCTTTGATCTGATTCGTTGGTTATGGAATTGCTTAGCTCTGTCTATAGCATGCTGCTTCCGCTGTTTAGCATGCATGTAGTCCTGTGTTGCAGCTTCCCCAGGTTGGCACCTCATTTTTAGGTACGCCTGGTGCTGCGCCTGGCACACTCTTCTCCACTCCTCATTAAACCAGGGTTGGTCCCCTGGCTTGATAGCAATGGCAGAGTGAGGGATATGCCAGGCCATGAGGTTACAGATTGTGGTGGAATAAAATTCTGCTGCTGCTGATGGCCCACAGCGCCTCATGGATGCCCAGTTTTGAGCTGCTCGATTTGTTCTGAATCTATCCCATTTAGCACGGTGATAGTGCCACACACCATGGAGGGTGTCCTCACTGTGAAGACGGGACTTCGTTTCCACAATGACTGTGCGGTGGTCACTGCTACAAATACTGTCATGGACAGATGCATCTGCGACAGGCAGATTGGTGAGGACAAGGTCAAGTAGGTTTTTCCCTCGTGTTGATTCACTTACCAACTGCCGCAGGCCCAGTATGGCAGCTATGTCCTTCAGAACTCGGCCAGCTCGGTCAGTAGTGGTGCTCCTGAGCCACTCTTGATGATAGACATTGAAGTCCCCCACCCTGAGTACATTCTGTGCCCTTGCTACACACAGTGCTTCTTCCAAGTGCTCCTTCAACATGGAGGAGTACTGATTAATTAGCTGGGGGAAGGCAGTGGGTGGTAATCAGCAGGAGATTTCCTTGCTCATGTTTGACCTGAAGCCATGAGACTTCATGGGGTCCAGAGTCAGTGTTGAGTACTCCCTTAGCCATTCCCTACCACTGTGCCACCACCTCTACTTGGTCTGTCCTGCTGGTGGGACAGGACATACCCAGGGATGTTGATGGAGGAGTCTAGGACATTGGCTGAAAGGTATGATTCTGTGAGTATGACTGTGTCAGGCTGTCGCTTGACTAGTCTGTGGGACAGCTCTCCCAATTTTGGCACAAGTCCCCAGATGTTAGTGAGGAGGACTTTGCAGGGTCGACTGGGCTGGGTGTACCTTTGGCGTGTCCGAAGCTGGTGCCGAGGTCAATGCTGGGTGGTCCGTCCGGTTTTATTCTTATTGTTTTTCGTAGTGGTTTGGTACAACTGAGTCGTTTGTTAGGCCAGTTCAGAGGGCAGTTAAAAGTCAACCACATTGCTGTGGGTCTGGAGTCACATGTAGGCCTGACCAGGTAAGGATGGTAGATTTCCTTCCCTAAAGGACATCAGTGAACTAGATGGGTTTTTACGACAATCCGGTAGTTTCATGGTCACCATTATTGATACTAGTTTTTGCCCAATATGGAGTTCACAATCTATCCCTAGATGCACAGCCCATTTAACTAAGTCCAAAGAGCTTCAATGTAGGTTGTCAGAGCCGAGACTTAGGGATTCCCCCACTTGTGAAGGGGTACTGCTGGTGCTGAAGTAGTTAAAACCACATTGCGTCCCATCACATAGCACTGGTAAGCTTTCCAGTGATCATCCAGTCAGAACTACCCTACCCATAGGACATTATCTTGTCAAGTTACCTGGTGCGGAGAGGGAATAATTTCAATGAACTCCAGAATGCATTGTAAAGTGTTAGAAATGGATTGTATTCATGCCAAATTCATAAAAGCTACAGATGGGAAGAATGGGAAAATGGCACTGGTCTTGGAGAATTGTGTCAGAACCTTTGACTTGCCTTGGAACAGCCCTTCTGAGGCAGGGGAATAGGATTATTTTTGAGCCACACAAAAACTAAAGGATTTGTGGCTTTTATCCACAAGAAGTGGGATTCTAGTGAGACAAATCAACCAAGGAATCTCACCCATATCAGTGGCTCTAAAGATGGTTCTTTAAGCATTATAGCAAATGCTTTGGAGTAATTAGAAAGGGATAGGTTGAATTTTGCTGTTTTGAGTAATGTGTGGGGCAGGATGTGGCTTTATACGAGATTGTAGAACATTGTTGGTTAAGGGGATACCCATTGCTTTCATTGATTTTTGCAAGTGCCTTTTCTCACAAAGAAGTTGAAAACTGTAGGAGTAACACAATCTTGAATTGTATCAGGAATGTGTATTTCAGCTCCAAGTTGTATGTATAGAAAGATAAGACACCCACTGAACCTACTTCTCTTGAAACTGAGGTAAGATTATCCACCTTCCCCATCCTATTTGATGACTTCCAATGATATGTTGAATGCAAGAGATGATCTCAAAGCATCTGTTTTGAGCATTTCTGAAAGAATTATGGTACAAGATGATGCATTGTTAGTAGATTCACTGGTGCTCTATACTTTCCAAGTAATGGGGTAAGTAGAACAAAAGGTGATGGGTGCCATCAGTGCAGTCTTATGGATTTTAGTGGCTCAAGGAGCGTTCTAAAAAATATTGATTGGAAGATACAAAAGGTGCTTGTCCCAATTGGCGATTAATATCTGGGTAGATTCTACCTTTAGATTGGTGGTGAGCACAAAACTGTCCTGCATAGGTCCTTCCACTATGCTGAAGGTAGATGTCCATCATATAAAAGAGATGAGACAACTCTCAGACTTGGGATAAAAGTGTTATCTGAAGGTCTGGTTTGGGAACACATGGTTGTGTACCAGAAGGAGCACCAGAGAAGCATTCCTGACCCAAGGACATTAATCTACAGTGAAATCTTGCCAGATCTTTGTTCTAGATCAGTTGCAACGAAGTCCATCTCTGGGTCACCTTGGGCAATTTGACTAGATGTATCTGAATACTTCAGGTGAAGGTGGAGTCTAGCTCTTCCTGGAATGACAGCTGAGAAATTCTCAATTAAGAAATCCTTCAGGAAATCCCAGAACTAGAAGCCTTGTTGACAGAAGGAATTGAACACCTCCGTCTGTTGCATCCTGGTGTCAAGCTATATTGGAACAACTCCTGATCCGAGAGATTTGGAGGATTCTAAACCTTGTACCAGTGGAGGCAGCAAAACTTTGTGAGCATTCCTTGGAGATCTATGCTTTGGAGATCATTTGGACCCCAATGGATCTTGATGCTTTCTCCCCAAAAATGCAATGCTTCTAGGAGGCTTCCAGCTTACAATTTATTTGACCTGAAACTCAAGGATGCTTCCAGGTTGAAGCTTGAGGTTTCTCTGCATTTGGAGGAATGAAACATAGGACATCTTTGAACAGTGATAACCATCAAGCAAATACGCTTCACACTTTTGAAAGTTATGGGACTCTAAGAAACAATAGACATGTATTATTATGCGTATTGGTCACTGGGAAAGACCTATGACATTTGATGCTGATTTTGAAACCAGGAGCTAGCATGAGCTAAATGAAGGGCAAAAATGAGTCAACCAGGACTAAAACAACTGAGGTAGGCCTCAATAGATCAATACTAGGCATCAGCAAGTACTGCATTAGCCAGAAAAAAAAGACATTGATGACCAAGCAGAATGCTACCAGAAGCAACTATTTGATTTCAAATGGTTGCTACAGACTTACTCCTAGAATGTAGGCAATAAAACTACACTGAATCTGAAAAAACAGGCAATCAATGGTGAACAAAACCCTTTTTCTAGTGTGGATAGACAAGTCAAGCCTGCTGTTGACAAAAGGAAAAAAGGAACTAAGGATACTGCTGCTAAAAGCAAAGCCTTGTATACAGCACAGTAAAGGAAGACCACTTGGCCTAGATAGTAACACAATTTGTTTTTATTTAAAAAGGGGGTATCCTTCGATGATTGTTTTCCTTCCTTATGGAATGATGACAATTCCTATTTGTACGTGGAGGTTGAACAAATGAGGAACGATGCCCAGTGTACAAAAAGACTTCCACATATTAAGAGTTATATTCTCTCCCACTCACTCACACCCTGCCCCCCCCCCACCCCCTCCAATTAGGTCCCCCTGCACTCCATCATTCTCTGACAGACAGGATAGCCGGATGGCCTCTTCCTGTAATACTGATATCCCTAACCCTGATGAAGTATATAAGGAGAAAAATACATTTCAGAATTCAGTAACATTAATTTCTAAATTGATGTAATATTTGTACCTGATGGTGATTTCCACATCTTCCCACTGTAGTCTTGCAGATGTGCCTCCTTCTTTTGTAACTCCTAAAAGGGTTGCTTTGCGCCCTGAAGGCCTATGTACACAATGACCACCAACTCTGAGACCACAGTCAATTCCACCAATAACTGCCAGAACAGGCCATACTTCTGTACATAACATTCTTAGCTGTAGTTCAGCCAAGTCTGTGATGCCTTGGACCTTATCTTCATCCTTAAATAACTTTTCCTCTTGACCCCTCATTTCTTTTTCCTCAAAGGTGTTTTTCTTTACGGAATATTTACTTCGAGTTTTATTCAGCTTCAAAATTTTTGCTTCTTTCATTATCGAACCAATCAGCTCAAGCCTACAAAGCATGTGGAGGTTGATTGCAGACATCCAGTTGTCATGGCTATGGAGTTTTCGGATCAACTGTATAGTTGCTTCTGCCAGTACAGTTATAAGAGGACTGCAAAATGGTTCACCGGGCAGGAGGTCTCGAGGAATTCCACGCATCTGCATGTCACAAAGTGCCACCTGAAATAAATGGAAAACTTTGAGATTTTCCATGGAAAATACAGTACACTGATTGCACAAGTAGAAGTACTCGCTTATGCCAGCAGGCAAATCATAGGCATGTTGATTATTTAGTCAGTCTAGGTTTGCAGGTCATAAATCCTGGATAAAAGGTATGACCTTTACATCCAATGGAATTTACAACACACACTTTTTAAAAATGCAGTTTAGCACCAAAATCTATTTTGTGTATAACCAGGATTTACCCTCCTGCATCTGATAGCTAAGCTGAAATGTGCACAACAGAAAGGCGATATCTAAACAAGACTTTTCACAGAATAGTCTAAATACAGTGGGTTTAATATTTCTGCCCACAATATAAACAGTGATAATTCAAGTTAATAAACAATGTGATTAAAATCAAAATATATACCCCATTTATAGGAGTCAAAATTTACAGTAGCCCAAAGCTCCCAAAATAAGTGCTGGACTACTAAATTACTCATGTTAGTTGCCCAGAAAGCATCACTGCAAGAGCAAATATTTGCTCCAGTCTTGACATCGCAAAAAGATGCTGAAAAATACCATACTGTGGAATGTTGAATTAGCTATCCAAGTTATGGGAAGCTATTTTATTGACCTTTGTCCCTTTGGGAAGATATGATCCTTATCTTGACCAGAGCCCCCGCTCCCCCCCCCCCCCTTGCAAACTACCCATCTCCAACCTCTCTTTCCTCTCCAAAGTCCTTAAATGTGTTGTTGATTCCCAAATCCGTGACCACCTTTCCCGCAACTCTGTACTTGAACCCCTCCAATCAGTTTTTTTATGTCTACCTGAGGGCAGTCAAGGCCTCGGTTTAGTGTCTCATCCAAAAGATGGCACCTCCGACAGTGCAGCATTCCCTCAGTACTGCACTGGAGTGTCAGTCTAGATTTTGTGCTCTGGAGTGGGACTTGAACCAACAACCTTCTAAGTCAGAGGTGAGAGTGCTACCACAGAGCAACGGCTGACACTTAGTTCAGAGAGGTAAATCTTTAAAAGTGGGAAGACAAGTTGATAAAGCTGTTAAAAAAAAAAATCCTCGGTGTTATAAATAGAGACAAAAAAAAAGCAAACAGATAACGAACAACCTATACAAATCACTGGTTGGGCTGCGTTGGAATAGTACGCCCAGTTTTGGGCAACCTACTTCAGGAGGGATGTCAAGGCCATGGAGACAGCATGGAAGAGATTTACAAAAGTAGCACCAAGGACAAGAGGCTTTTTTTAAAAAAAAAAGGGGTTTAGGGCATAGACTGCCCTATCAGAAATATCAGAAAAAGCTCTTAGTGTGTCTTTGATGTAGGGAAAGATTTGAATACATTTTTTCTGTGTTTATATTGTGAATTCTGGGAGATTCTCTCACAGCTACTCTACCTGAGGAAGGGGCGACAGCTCCTAAAGCTTGTAATTTTAAATAAATCTGTTGGACTATAACCTGGTGTTGTGCGACTTCTCATTTCTATCAGAAATAGTGATGGAAGTAGAACCCATAATAGTTTTCAAAGGGGAAGTGCATAAATATTTGAAGAAAATAATTAAAAGGGTATAGCTGTCAAAGCGGTTATAGGTGCGATGGACCAAGTTACCTCCTCCTGTGCTACAAAATTCAAAGCTTCTATCAAGTTGCTTGAATGCATGAACATAGATAATTCAGTTACCTTTTCTCCAGGATTACTGCTATAAAACATCACACAAGGATACAGCTCAGTTGCATCAATATCTTCGAAGGCTAATTTTGGTTCCTAAAGTAAATAAGAAAAATTATCACTATTAATGTGTCCCTTAAAAGAAAGGCACCACAGCCCAGAAGAGAACTAGTTTCCCACCCCAGAAGTCCAACAACTTGAATCCAAGTTTAAGTGACATTTGTGTCCTTGCTAATAGAAGGAATAGCGTTTGGAAGCAGATCTGTCTCCTTGATATGGGGAAGATAATGAGAGGCAGGCATGACCAATCTCATTCAAAGTACAGCTCCTACTGGCCAATCAGACAAGAACATTACAGGTTATGAATAAGTCTATGGTTCTGACTGACTGATTCTCTCAGCTAACAGACAAACTGGCAACAGGAAGCAATGTGTGGGAATAGGAAAGAGAAATAGAAATAAATTGAAGAAAATGTACACCATATCCAGGTTAGTATAATGGCTAACCTTCTTAACTCCACTTCTCCCGTGGCTACCCGACACTCAGATTCAACTGTTTTTCATGCGAGAAAGTTTGCCATTTCTTGGCTGCCTTTGGTACCCCAGAAGTGGGGCATCGGACCTTGAGAAAAGAAAACCTGTCACTTTTGGCTTTGGCCATTAGCAAAGCCAAGTTCTATAAACTGAACACTGAGCAGAAGTGGTGTCGCTCACAAGTGTCACTGAAAAGTAAGGGGTGGGCAAGAAGGAAAATAAATTTCAACAAATTTGTAAAACATATGTATTTTTGTAAAAATAGTCCAATCTTAAAACAGTTCAGTATAATTTCATTAGTGACCTGAAAAAGGTATACCGCTCTTGTGATCTATTATAAGGGTATCATGAATTTCAAAGTCTATATAATTGACATCTATAAAATAAAGGTTTAAAATAATTCACAGCAGACACATTGGCCCGGATTTTGCGGTAGAAATAACGGTGAGGCTAACTGCGTTCGCCGTTATTAAAGTGTAAATCAGACTGCAACCTCTGGTGACCGCACATGTGAAAATCTGGAAGTTACTATCTGAGATTTTTTTTTTTTTTATTCGTTCATGGGATCTGGGCGTCGCTGGCAAGGCCAGCATTTATTGCCCATCCCTAGTTGCCCTCGAGAAGGTGGTGTTGAGCCGCCTTCTTGAACCGCTCCTCTAGCTGTTGCGCTATGTCGTAAGAATGAGCCTTACGCGTGGTAAACTTAATGTAAGCTTTAATCAACTTAAAACGGTGCTGCATACAAAAGAGGTCTTACCCTATGCCTCTTCCAGAGCTAACTGATCAGTCCAGTATTTATCCTGGACTGATTACAGGAAGTGATGTCATACAGGAAGCTGAAAAGTGTTACCACATTCTCCCCCCCCAAAAGATTAGGAGGCCGGAATGCTCCCTCCATTTCGTAGCCGTTGGATGAGGGAGAGCCGCACCCGTTTGGGTTCTCGTAGCGGTAGAGGGCCCCTAGCCCGTTTACCCGCTGCGGGCCATGGACCAGAGTCCGAGTGCTCCAGCCCGCTCTGTGAGGGGTCAGAACGATCCTGACCGTGTACTGGTACCCGAATGGGTGTCGGGCAGGGCTGTGGCAGATCCGTTTCTGAGCGTACGGTACAGGGTTGATCGTGGCTGCGCGTGCGAGCCCCGACGGGCTCATAGTCAGTCTGCCCCAGGTCGGCACGCTGGAGTGAGGTACCAGCCGGCGTCAGATCCCGATCATGATGAGAGGCACCTGGCAAGCCCAGAGATGTGCCTGGTACAATATCATCCCCTGGTGTCCCTCTATGTTTCGGCGGGCAGGGAGCCAGATCCCGCAATGACACGGTAGATTCCCGACCGTCAGGATACCGAATATAGGCGTAGGTAGGGTTGACGTCAGTGAGCTCAACCTCATCTACCAGGGGGTCATTCTTAGACGCCCGGACATATCTTCGGAGTAGCACTGGTCCCGGTGTAGTCAGCCACGACGGGAGAGATGTCCCATAGGATGAGCGACGCTGAAATCGGAAGAACCGTTCATGAGGCGTCGTATTTGTGGCGGTCGAAAGGAGGGACCGTGTGGAGTGTAATGCGTCTGGAAGTACTGCTTCCCATTGCTGGTTGGGTAGGCCCCGAGATCTCAAAGCCAGACGTACCGCATTCCAGATGATAGCGTTAAAACGCTCGACTTGCCCATTCCCAACCGGATGATAAGGCGTCGTTTTGCTGGCAGCAATACCCCGTTCCGAGAGATAGGCCTTGAGTTCTCCCGACATAAAAGAAGGGCCCCGATCTGAATGAACATAGGATGCCATGCCACAGAAAGCAAATACCTGTTCAAGGCAGCTGATAACCGTGGTTGTCAGCATATTGGGGCAGGGAAAGGCAAACGGAAAACGAGAATACTCATCAACCATTGTTAATAGATAAGTGTTGCGAGTCGAAGAGGGCAACGGCCCCTTAAAATCGATGCTAAGCCTTTGCATTGGCTGGGTCGCATGTATGAGTATACCACCCGAGGGGCGGAAAAACCGAGGTTTCAATTCCGCACAGACTCTGCAGTCCGAGCACATCTTCTTTACATCCCCGGTAGAGAATGGGAGATTTCGGGACCGCACGAAGTGCAGCATGCGAGTAACGCCTGGATGACACAACCCATCATGGATGTCTACGAGCGTAGAGGGTGCCATGGCGGAGCAGAATGCTCGTGTGAGGGTATCCGGAGCCACATTCTCCTTGCCAGGTCGATAGTGGATGGTGTAACCAAAAGAGGCCAATTCCAGCCGCCAAAGCTGGATTTTATTATTTTTAATTTTGGTCCGTTTTCGATTATCGAGCATGAAGGCGACCGATCGCTGGTCCGTGATTAAGGTAAAGTGCTGGCGAGCCAGGAGATGACTCCACTTCCGTACTGCCTCTATGATGGCTGTAGCTTCTTTCTCGACTGGAGGATAATGTAGCTCAGCCCCTTGAAAAGTCCTGGACAAAAATGCCACCGGACGACCTTCCTGATTCAGAGTGGCTGAGATTGCCACCTCCGAGGCATCACACTCAACCACGAAAGGAAGACTCTCATCGATGGAGTGAAGAGCCGCTTTCTCCAACTGCTTTTTCAGGAGGTTAAAGGCTGCAACAGCCGTTGTGTCTAGTGGGAATGTGCTGGCCTTCAGTAGAGGTTGGATTCGGTCCGAGAAGTTAGGAATCCATTTCGCATAGTATGCAAACAGGCCGAGGGCCCGGCGCAAGGAGGCCGGATTCTTAGGTGGCGGGAGTTCTTGGAGTGGGCGAAGCCTTTCAGGGTCAGGTTTAATGATGCCATTGCCCACACAATAGCCAAGGATGTTGATAGTTGGTTGTGACTCAATGGATTTAGCCGCATTCAATGTCAAATTACGGTGCTGGAGTGCATCCCAAAATCGTTGGAGATTGGCGTCATGTTCCTGCTGATTGCGACCTGCGACAGTAATATTGTCCAGATAAGGAAACGTATCCTTCAAGTCTTCCTGTTTGACCAGGTCATCCATTACTCGCTGGAAGACAGCCACTCCATTAGTGACCCCAAAGGGGAGGCGACGAAATTGATACAGCCGCCCATTGGCTTCAAAGGCTGTATACTGCTTGTCTGAGACCTTCAAGGGTACCTGATGATAGGCGCTTTTCAGATCATAAGTCGAGAACACCGTGTACTCAGCCAATTTATTAACCATATCATCGATGCGCGGCAATGGGTATGCGTCCAAGTCCGTATACTGATTGATGGTCTGTGAATAGTCAATGCACAGCCGTTTCTTGTGAGGTTGTAGAGGGTTCTTAACAATAACGACCTGGGCGCGCCATGGCGACGAACAAGGCTCGATGATATCCTCTGCTAAAAGCCGAGAAATCTCAGCCGCAATAAAAGACTGGTCTTCCTGACTGAAACGGCGTGACTTTGTTATAATCGGTTTGCATCGAGGAGGGATACTGGCAAACAGTGAGGGTTCATCCAGTGAAGCTGCTGACAAGGCACAGAACGGTAATCGAGGTCGTATATTAGAAATAGTGAGTTCAGGTTTGGATCCGCCGAACTCAATGGTAAGCTTCTTATGCTGCTTTTGAAAATCCAGCCCTAAGATAAGATCACTACATAAGTCCTTGAGCACCGAAAGCCGGGTGGAGGGATACCTGTGACCTTTAAGCATTATTTCAACTACACAGAAGCCAGAAATTCTGGTATTAAGTGATGACTGAGCCATCGCAACTGCCTGGTCCGATGGAAAAACATGTAGCTTTAACTGTGCAACAGTCTGTTCCCTAATGAAACTATCAGTGCTACCTGAGTCAATTAAGGCATCTAAAGTATGTCCATTAATTGATGCTTTTGTAGCTGCATGGAATAGATTCTGAGGACAAGCAGCTGTAATTGGTGTCGTTGCACAAAGAGTGGCTGAAATTCTAGGTGTGTTTCTTCGAGAAAAAACCCGAGAGGAAGCACGATAGTTTTTAGTTGGAACATCCTGATAGGCCCTTACTGGGGCAGTTCGGTAGGACTTAGCTTGATAAGCCCTCGTAGAGGCTCTTGATAGGCAAACCTTTACAAAATGACCCTTTTTGTTGCAATGACTGCAAAACGCATTGCGAGCAGGGCAGAATCTCCGAGGGTGAAACTCATCACCACAAAAAAAGCATTTCTTAGATTGCCAAGAGGCTGCCACAGTGGGGTCATCATCCTCTTCATCAGTGAAGTCATCAGATCGATCGTCAGGGATAAAGTCCTCCCTAATAGAGTTCACCTGTGGCCTCTTAAATTGCCTGACTGTAGTTAAGGCAGCAGACCGAGGTCTGGGCACTGTAAAAAGGTCTGCATTCCTTTTTGCCAGATCTAGAGAGCAAGCCAGGTCATAAGCTCTCTGCAGCTCAAGTGTCTTACTTTCCAGTAGACGCTGGCGTATAAATGGGGAGGCAAGCCCGCAGATGAACGCATCACGGATCATTTCTTCGCGGTATAGCTCAGCTGAGGCTGCCCGAAAGTTACAGTCCATACTAAGTCTGCGAAGCTCTTGGAGGAATTTATCAATGGATTCCTCCGGCCCTTGTTGGGCTGTAGCTAGTAGATGTCTAGCATAGACCTCATTCGGTGTCTTAGTATATAGTCTCTTAAGCGTCTGAATTGCCTCCTCATAACTGTCCCAGTCTTCCACATACTGAAATACATTCGGGGTGACACAGTTGATGAGTATCCGCAACTTTGAGTTATCATCAGCTTTGCAATACTCAAGAAAATTCTCAAACGTGCGATACCAGTGTTTCCACACCTTACCGGCTGCTGGGGTGTTTGGGTCCAAGTCAAGACGCGATGGTTTAAGGATGTTTTCCATGATGGGTGATTCCCTGGATCCTTAGCTCCGAGTTCGTCCAAAAAGTTTGAGTGCGAAGTTTTTCCAAAGTTGATTAAATTGTCGTAAGAATGAGCCTTACGCGTGGTAAACTTAATGTAAGCTTTAATCAACTTAAAACGGTGCTGCATACAAAAGAGGTCTTACCCTATGCCTCTTCCAGAGCTAACTGATCAGTCCAGTATTTATCCTGGACTGATTACAGGAAGTGATGTCATACAGGAAGCTGAAAAGTGTTACCACACGCTATACCGGTATCTCGCCAAGGGACTCAGCATTGAAATACATGGAACGGCGTGGTTGTTGTACTTACATAATATATACCCACCAAACACGCCAGAAAAGGTTAGGGCTTCTCCATTCTAGTGAAAGTACCCTTTCAATTGGGGAAAGGCCAATTTTACTAAGCTGAGATGCAATTTAGCAAAAGTGGATTGGAAACAGCTACTTGAAGATAAATCAGTGTCAGAGCAGTGGGAGGGATTCAAGGAGGAGATAGTAAGAGTTCATTGCAAATATGTTCCCACAAAGAAAAAGGGAGGGACTCCCAAATCTAGAGGCCCCTGGATGTCAAGGAGCATACAGTGTAGGATAAAGAAAAGAAAGGTAAGCTTGTCAGATACAGAGAGCTCAATACTGCAGAAAGCCTAGAGTATAGTAAGTGTAGGGATGAAATTAAAAAGGAAATTAGGAAAGCAAAGAGAGGGCATGAAAAAATATTAGCAAGTAAAATCAAGGAGAACCCAAAGATATTTCATCAATACATAAGGAGCAAGAGGATAACTAAAGAATTAGAGACCAAAAATGTAACCTGTGTGTGGAGGTGGAAGACGTGGGTATGGTTCTTAATGAATACTTTGCATCTGTCTTCACAATAGAGTGGGACGATGCAGACATTGTAGTCAAGGAGGAGTGTGAAATATCAGATGAGATAAACATAGTGAGAGGAAATATTATGGGGTTTAGCATCTTTGAAAGTAGAGAAATCGCCAGGCCCGGATTAAATGTATCCCAGGCTGTTAAGAGAAGCAAGGGAGGAAATAGCGGAGGCTCTGACCATCATTTTTCAATCCTCTCTGGCTACAGGTGTGGTGCTTGAGGACTGGAGGACTACTAACATTGTACCATTGTTTAAGAAGGGAGAAAGGGAAAGATGAATGGTTACAGGCCAGTCAGCCTAACCTCGGTGGTGGGAAAATTATTGGAAAAATTCTGAGGGACCATATTAATCATCATTTAGAAAGGCACGGTTTAATCAAGGAAAATCAGCATGGATTTGTTAAGGGAAGGTCGTGTCTGACTAACTTGATTGAATTTTTGAATTTTTTTTGAAAGTGGCAAGTTGGATCCAAAATTGGCTCAGTGGCAGGTAGCAAAGGGTAATGGTTGACGGGTGTTTTTGTGACTGGAAGGTTGTTTCCAGTGGGGTTCCGCAGGGTTCAGTATTAGATCCCTTGCTTTTCGTGATATATATCAATGATTTAGACTTCAATGTAGGGGGCATGATAAGAAGTTTGCAGATGATACAAAAATTGGCTCTGTGGTTTGATAGTGAGGAAGAAAGCTGTAGACTGCAGGAAGATATCGACAAACTGATCAGGTGGGCAGAAAAGTGGCAAATAGAATTCAATCTGGAGAAGTGTGAGGTAATGCATTTGGGGAGTGCTAACAAGGCAAGGGAATACACAATAAATGGTAGGATACTGAGAAGTGTGGAGGAACAGAGGGACCTTGGAGTGCATGACCACAGATCCCTGAAGGTAGCAGGACAGGTAGATAAGGTGGTTAAGGCGGCATATGCAATGCTTTCCTTTATTATCCGAGCCATAGAATAAAATCAGGGAGCTTATGCTCGAACTGTATAAAACACTAGTTAGGCCACAGCTAGAGTACTGCATACAGTTCTGGTAACCACATTACAGAAAAGATGTGATTGCACTAGAGAGGGTACAGAGGAGATTTACGAGGATATTGCCAGGGGACTGGAGAATTTTAACTATGAGGAAAGATTGCATAGGCTGGGGTATGTTTTCTTTGGAACAGAGGAGGCCGTGGGGAGACTTAACTGAGGTGTATAAAATTATGAGGGGCCTAGATAGAAGGACCTATTTCCCTTAGCAGCGAGGTCAATAACCAGGGGGCACAGATTTAAAGTAATTGGTCAGATTAGAGGGAAGTTGAGGAGAAATCTTTTCACCCAGAGGGTGGTGGGGGTCTGGATCTCACTTCCTGAAAGGGTGGTAGAGGCAGAACCCTCATCACATTTAAAAAGTACTTGGATAGGCACTTGAAGTGCCGTAACCTACAAGGCTACGGACCAAGAGCTGAAAAGTGGGATTAGGCTTGATAGCTCTTTTTCGGCCGGCACAGATGGCCGAATGGCCTCCTTCTGTGCCGTAAACTTCTATGATTCTAACGGCATGGCAAGTCTTAATTACTGCCAAACAACCTATCCGGCACTGAAAATTAAAAAAGAAAAAAGACTTGGATTTATATAGCGCCTTTCACGACCACCGGACGTCCCAAAGCGCTTTACAGTCAATGAAGTACTTTTTGAAGTGTAGTCACTGTTGTAATGTCGGAAATGCGGCAGCCAATTTGCGCACAGCAAACTCCCACAAACAGCAATGTGATAAAGACCAGATAATCTGTTTTAGTGTTGTTGATTGAGGGATAAATATTGGCCAGGACACCTGGGATAAACTCCCCATCTCTTCTTCAAAATAGTGCCTTGGGATCTTTAACGTCCACCTGAGAGAGTAGACGGGGCCTTGGTTTAACATTCATCTGAAAGACAGCACCTCCAACAGTGCAGCGCTCCCTCAGTACTGCACTAGAGTGTCAGCCTAAATTTTCGTGCTCAAGTCTCTGGAGTGGGACTTGAACCCACAACCTTCTGACTCAGAGGTGAGTGTGCTACCCACTGAGCCACTGGCTGACACCAAATTAACTTTAACAAGTGTCTCATTCCTTTCGATCTTAATTATTGTTGGAGATTAAAAAAAATATATTTTTTACTTTTTCTTTTATCTCTCTCTTAATCCAATCTTTCTATTCCTCTCTTTATTTCACTTTCTGCACCTGATTTGACATTGAATTCACTATTCTAACTTACACATTCTGGTTCAAACTCTGCGCTGCTCATTAACAATTCTTCTATCTGATTGGTTAAGGACATACACAGTTGCTTGCCCTGTACACACAGGTCCCAGATGCTCTGTAGAGGACATCATGCTTTTTGGATGGTTGGCTGACTGGAACCTTCAGTGCAAAGTCTATCGGCAAGTGCAAGTGTAACGGAACAGTTGCCGCTGACCGCAAAATTCGGCCCAATAATGTGATGATGAATCTAATATTGATGTTTCAACTACTTCCTATCCAATTAAATTACACCAGAAAAACCAAATAGCTACAATTAAAACACTTTCACGCAATTCATAGCATTATCATACTTTCTACAAAGTAATAGAAGTTTAATTAAATGTGGTTATTATACAGCGTAATTTAATATTTTATAGCTCTTAAAAATCAGGACTTTAATGAGGTAAAATGCCACCATTTAGGCACTTGAGGACCATTTTAAAACAAAATTCTATTCTCATGCTTAAATTATTCCATATACAGTAAAATCTTGATTATAAATTGCATAATTGCATCACAGAAAAAAATGCATCAAAAAACTAGTCATATTACTTGCCATATTAAGTAATCTTTCTGAATACCAGATAATCCACATATTTTCTTACCTCCTCATTCTTTCCAAATGAGATTGTTCTTGCTTCCACATCCAGGATACAGGTTATACAGTCTCCCTGTGTATAGCTGGGTAGGATACAGCCTTGTTCCCCACCATGGTAGAGGTTCCCACTATAAGCTCTGTAAAGCCACATGTCTGATGTTGTACGATGGTTGAAATCTCTAATTGGCCACCGTGACACCCCGACACACGTACCCTCATTACCTTTATTCTCCCTGGTTACGTAAAACTGCGCACAAATTAATGAGAAAAAAGATGGATTTATCAAACACATCTGAAGCAAATAGCTAAGTGGTGCCCTGTTATAAAACAAAAAATTGAAACAAATTATGTTTTACTTCCAAAAATATGTTTACCTGAATGATTAGATAGTCACTGCTACTGCTCATATCTATTGCTACATCTCTTCTTTAAAGCAGGAAGGTGGAACAGGCAGCTTGATCAGACTACCCAAATTTGCACTGCCATTTCAACTTCATGATTGGAGGGCAAGAGGTATGTTCTTTTTAGTTGTGGTCCTCTTGCACCTCATATTTGAAAGTTTAACTTGCAAAAGTGTCCAGCAGGCCAGGGCCATCACCTCAATGGGAGGCATATGCGCATCCAGGACAAAGCAGCCCGCTTGATTGGCACCCCATCTACCACCTTAAACATTCACTCCCTCCACCACCAGCGTACCGTGGCTGCAGTATGTACCATCTACAAGATGCACTGCAGCAACTCGCCAAGGCTTCTTCTGCAGCACCTCCCAAACCCACGACCTCTTCCACCTAGAAGGGTGAGGGCAGTAGGCGCATAGGAACACCACCATCTCCAAGTTCCCCACCATCCTGACTTAGAAGTATATCGCCGATCCTTCATAGTCGCTGGGTCAAAATCCTGGAACTCCCTCCCTAACAGCACTGTGGGAGTACCTTCGCCACACGGACTGCAGCGGTTCAAGAAGGCGGCTCACCACCACCTTCTCAAGGGCAATTAGGCATGGGCAATAAATGCTGGCCTTGCCAGCGACGCCCACATCCCCGGAATGAATTAAAAAAAAACTTTATTGGCCTCTCCAGCATGCCAGAGCTCCAAGGTGCCAGGGGAGCACACCCAGCTTCTTGACTCAAGGGCGTAGCAGAGTGCTGCTGTAGAGTGAGAGCAGGAATTTTAAGCAGGTGCTCAAGCTCACTCCGCATGAGACTGGTAGATCACCTGATTTCCTGGCACCTCTGCACTCCTGAAAATGAAAGCAGAGAAGCAGTGGGAAATCAGGATCAGGACTTGGAAAATCAGCTGAGGTGCTCTAAACGAGCCTCTATGCCTGCTTAAAATTTCACAGGAACCAACAAGGACATAAAATCAAGTCACTAACATTTAGCAATCTAATTTGCTCTTTAATCTCTCTTTGTTGCAGAAATAAAGTACAAAATCTTTTAGCCATCAGCCAGGCAGGCTGTTTTTTTACCACTATAAAAGTGGTGGACTAACTGATCCTTATTTACATAAAGTGAAGGGATTGTGGTCTTTCAATAACGTCAGAGAACATGATAGACTGCTTGTCTGCCATGTGCAGAAGGTTCCGACATCAAAGCATAATAGGTATCGTTGACACCTACAACATAATGGCCCAGACGATGATCAGAAGGAACTGTCAACAAAACCACTGCTGTGGAGTATCTTAATCGATACCACTCGAATAGATTGGACAAAACAATTACTACAGAAGGAACGTTGGCCCGGAATTTGCGGTGGGTAATAACAGCGAATAAACAGCGATCGCTGTTATTACCCCTTTGAAACTGACCGTAACTTCAGGATTTAGCGCATGTGCATCCAAACACAGAAATCCTGAAGCTGCGGTCAGTCATTCACTGCTCCGACACTGGCTGCTGTGTGGCCCTCCCCCCGCCTCCCAATAGCCGGCAATCAGTGTAATCAGGGAAATCAGTGAAACTGACGAAAACTTTGGCTTTTCCACAGTAATATTGCCGTTAAATACCCCATTAAAAGTTAGACCTTGTTGGATTAGGTGTAACTGAGGTTTTAACAGCGTATTGACTGCTAAACAAACGTTTTGGCCCTGAAAAACTAATTTTAATTTTGTAGAGTGTCAAATTTATTCATTTAATAAAAATTACAATTTTTAAGAAACTTATTGAATGTCGGAAAAGCCGAACATCTCGCCACAGAAATCGCGAGATCTTTGTGAGAAGCTTTCTTCACAACTAGTGGCGAATACCTTTGCTTCGCCGCTGACCGCAAATAATGGGCCCCACAGGTATGGGGAAGTCATGTCTTTAAATTGACACCACTCGAATAGATTGGGCACAATAATGACTACAGAAAACTTTAATCTATCCCTTTCTTGATTGGAGCTTGTTTGATGTAGACATGAAAGCAGAGTTGAGGTATAAAGAAGTGATCTTTTAGCTTACATAAGCTGGTGCTTCCTTAGATTTGTTGTTTGCATAACATAAAGCAAATCCCGGCATATACTGTATTGAGAATTGACTGACTGAAGAGTAAAAGCTACAAGTTAAATTATTAAACATTCCTGACAGTTTGCAGTTGATGCAATCATAAATGTACCTTATTGCTATTGGATCACATCTTCAAATTATTGAAAATTGCTTGTTTGATGAAAAAAAACCGGACATTTCGAGATTTAAAACAGTGGGTGGGGATTTACCCAAGGCTAAGAACTACAGCATTAGGTTGGGTACAACTATTCTTTAAAAGATAGATGGAAGCCAATGAAAATAAGACTGATTACAGGTACAACTGAAAAACTAGATTGTAGACGATAGTTTATAATTGTCTAATATTTATTATTTCTGGCAGCTTTAAGTAACACACTTGCCTTCCATTGAAAACATCCAGATGTTATGGCAGTTGTTGCTAAGCCATATCCTTTGCCCCCTGCACCATGAGATAAAACATTTCCAGATTCCATTATACAGCAAACCATTTTATCTGGATCAAATGAAAACTCTTTAATGGGTATGTTGTCATCCTCTTTCTCCTCTGTCTGAAACAAAAACAAGAAAAAAAGCAAAAATTTACACCCAGTAAAGTTCATATTCAGAACTATTAATTTAAAATGCAACAAGTATGGATAAATCTTTATAATTTGACGGAGAGTCTCTTGAAATGTTTTGGAATATCTTCTGCCTTAAAGAACTACCTCAACCTGAAAGAAATTAGTATTGGTAAAAAAACAGTACTGGAGAAATTAATGGGACTGAAAGCCGATAAATCCCCTGGACCTGATGGCCTACATCCTAGGGTTTTGAAAGAGGTGGCTATAGAGATAGTGGATGTCATTTTCCAAAATTCCATAGATTCTAAAACGGTTCCCGCGGATTGGAAGGTAGCAAATGTAACCCCACTATTTAAGAAAGGAGGGAGAGAGAAAACGGGGAACTACAGACCAGTTAGCCTGACATCAGTAGTAGGAAAAATGCTAGAATCTCTTAAGGACGTGGTATCAGGGCATTTAGAAAATAATAATAGGATTGGGCAGAGTCAACACAGATTTATGAAAGGGAAATCATGTTTCACAAATCAGTTAGAGTTTTTTTGAGGTTGTAACTAGCAGAATAGATAAGGGGGAACCAGTGAATGTGGTGTATTTGGATTTTCAGACGGCATTCGATAAGGTGCCACACAAGAGGTTATTAAACAAAATTAGGGCTCATGGGATTGGGGGTAATATACTAGCATGGATTGCGGATTGGTTAACGGACAGAAAACAGAGAGTACGAATAAACAGGTCATTTTCGGGTTGGCATGCTGTAACTAGTGGGGTACTGCAAGGATCGGTGCTTGGGCCTCAGCTATTCACAATCTACTATAATGATTTGGATGAGATGACCAAATGTAATATAGGTTGAGCGTCCTGAATCCGGCAACCTCGGGACCGAGGCCGAGCGAGTTTTCGTGTTTTTCCGGACTTCGGAACGTGTTTCTGATGTCCGAAGTCCGGAAATATCGCAACCTGGGCTCGGGCATTTCCGGACTTCGGGCATCAGAAACACGTTCGAGTCCGGAAATGCCTGGGCCGCTCCGCGTAGCGCTGACACGTTTCTCCACCCCTGCCCTTCTGTTAAATGGGAGGGACGCTGCGAGTTCTGCAGAGCATCTGATGGTCCACACTAGGCCACCAGGGCGGCGTGGTGCCGTGGCCGCAGCCTGGTGGAAACACTTAGTGGAGCTGTGCAGATTAAGGAGGATAAAACACAACACTAAAGTTTTATTGCATCACTCGCATTTTTCAAAAAAGACAACAAAAGTTAATGGCTTTTTGAAGTACAGGTTGAGCGTCCAAAATCCGGAGTTCCGGATTCCGGAACATTTTATGGATTCTGGACCACCCTGCCACCAATCGTCCCGGAGTCCGGAACTCCGGATTTTGGACGCTCAACCTGTATATCCAAGTTTGCAGATGATATAAAGCTGAGTGCGAATGTAAGTTGTGAGGAGGATGCAAGGAGGCTTCAAGAGGATATAGATAGGCTAAGTGAGTGGGCAAGAACATGGCAAATGGAATATAATGTGGAGAAATGTGAAGTTATCCACTTTGGTAGGAAAAATAGAAAAGCAGAGTATTTCTTTTAAATGGCGAGAGATTGGGAAATGTTGGTGTTCAGAGGGACCTGGGTGCCCTTGTACACAAAGCACTGAAAGTTAACATGCAGGTACAGCAAGCAATTAGGAAAGCAAATGGTATGTTGGCCTTTACTGCAAGAGGATTTGAGTGTAAGAGTAAAGATGTCTTACTGCAATTATATAGGGCCCTGGTGAGACCACACCTGGAGTATTGTGTACAGTTTTGGTATCCTTACCTAAGGAAGGATATACTTGCCATAGAGGGAGTGCAGCGAAGGTTCACCAGACTGGTTCCTGGGATGGGGGGATTGTCCTATGGAGGAGAGATTGAGTCGACTAGGCCTATATTCTCTAGAGTTTAGAAGAATGAGAGGTGATCTCATTGAAACATACAAAATTCTTACAGGGCTTGACAGGGTAGATGCAGGGAGGATGTTTCCCCTGGCTGGGGAATATAGAACCAGGGGTCACAGTCTCAGAATAAGGGGTCAGCCATTTAGGACTGAGATGAGGAGAAATGTCTTCACTCAGAGGGTGGTGAATCTTTGGAATTCTCTACCCCAGAGGGCTGTGGAGGCTCAGTCGTTGAGTATATTCAAGACAGAGATTGATAGATTTTTGAATATTAAGGGAATCAAGGGATATGGGGATAGTGCAGGAAAGTGGAGATGAGGTAGAAGATCAGCCATGATCTTACTGAATGGCAGACCAGGCTCAAGGGCAAAATGGCCTACTCCTGCTCCTAATTCTTATGTTCTTAATTATACCTGCAGATACCTCAGGAGCGGGCAGGAAATTGGACATGAGTCTGAGTTCGGATCGGTCAAGGCCCTGTGGGTGGCAGAGCGGGCCCAGGGGCTGAGTGGCCGGGTCCTGCTCATAAGAACATAAGAACATAAGAAATAGGAGCAGGAGTAGGCCAATCGGCCCCTCGAGCCTGCTCCGCCATTCAATAAGATCATGGCTGATCTGATCCTAACCGCCAATCTACTATCTATCACAGAACCATCTCCTGCATCTAACAGAATTGCACACACGAAATAGGAGCAGAATCAGGCTACACGGTCCCTGGGCCCGCTCCAGTACCCACAGGGCCATGACCGATCCGAACCTAGACTCATGTCCAAATTCCTGCCCGCTCCCCGTAACCCTTAATGCCCTTTACTTCTAGGAAACTGTCTATTTCTGTTTTAAATTTAATTAATGTTGTAGCTTCTACAGCTTTTTGTGGCAGCATATTCCATGGACCTACCACCCTCTGAGTGAAGTAGTTCCTCCTCATCTCAGTTTTGAAAGAGCAGCCCCTTATTCTAAGACTATGTCCCCTAGTTCTAGTCTCACCCGTCATCGGGAACATCCTCCCCGCATCCACCCGATCCAACCCCTTCACAATCTTATATGTTTCAATAAGATCGCCTCTCATTCTTCTGAACTCCAATGAGTAGAGTCCCAATCTACCCAACCTCTCCTCATATGACCACCCCCTCATCCCCGGGATTAACCGAGTGAACCTTTTTTGCACTGCCTCGAGAGCAAGGATGTCTTTCCTTAAGTAAGGACACCAAAACTGTATGCAGTATTCCAGGTGCGGTCTCACCAATACCTTGTACAACTGAAGCAATACCTCCCTATTTTTATATTCTATCCCCCTAGCAATGAAAGCCAACATTCCATTTGCCTTCTTAATCACTTGCTGCACCTGCATACTAACCTTTTGAGTTTCGTGCACCAGGATCCCCAGATCCCTTTGCACTTCAGTACTCTCCAGTTTCTTGCCATTAAGATAATAAATTGCTCTAGGATTTTTCCTGCCAAAGTGCATCACCTCACACTTTCCAGTGTTGTATTCCATCTGCCAAATCTCTGCCCACTTACTTAGCCTGTCTATGTCCCCTTGCAGGTTTTTTATGTCCTCCTCACTCACTACTTTCCCTCCCATCTTTGTATCATCTGCAAATTTTGATATGTTACACTTGGTCCCTTCCTCCAAATCGTTAATATAGATTGTAAAGAGTTGGGGACCCAGCACTGACCCCTGTGGAACACCACTAGTTACTGATTGCCAGTCTGAGAATGAACCATTTATCCCAACTCTTTGCTTTCTGTTGGATAGCCAATCCTCTATCCATGCCAGAATATTACCCCCAATCCCGTGATTTTTTACCTTAAGCAATAATCTTTTGTGTGGCACCTTGTCAAATGCCTTTTGGAAGTCTAAATACACTACGTCCACTGGTTCCCCTTTATCCACTCTATATGTTACTTCCTCAAAGAACTCCAGCAAATTTGTCAAACATGACTTCCCCTTCGTAAAACCATGCTGACTTCGTCCTATTAAATTATGATTATCCAAATGTCCTGTTACTGTTTCCTTAATAATGGACTCCAAAATTTTACCTACCACAGATGTTAGGCTAACCGGTCTATAGTTACCAGCCTTCTGTCTACTGCCCTTTTTAAATAAGGGTGTTACATTAGCAGTTTTCCAGTCTGCCGGGACCTCAGCGGAATCCAGGGAGTTTTGAAAAATTATTACCAATGCATCTACAATCCCTACCGCCACTTCCTTCAAGACTCTAGGATGTAAGCCATCAGGTCCAGGTGATTTATCCGCCTTGAGTCCCATTATTTTACCGAGTACCACTTCCTTAGTGATTTTGATCGTGTTTAGCTCCTCTCCCCCTATAGCCCCCTGTTTGTCCAGTGTTGGGATATTCTTAGTGTCCTCTACTGTAAAGACTGATACAAAATATTCATTCAGTGTTTTTGCCATCTCCATATTTCCCACCATTAATTTCCCGGTCTCATCCTCTAAGGGACCAACATTTACTTTAGCCACCCTTTTTCTTTTTATATAACTATAAAAACTCTTACTATCTGTTTTTATATTTTTTGCTAATTTACTTTCATAATCTATCTTCCCTTTCTTAATCAATCTTTTTGTTATTTTTTGCTGCCTTTTAAAGTTTTCCCAATCCTCTGTCCTCCCACTAGATTTCGCTACCTTATATGCCCTTGTTTTTAGTCGAATACTATCCTTAATTTCTTTACTTAGCCACGGATGACTGTCCTTTCTTTTACACCCTTTTCTTTTCAGTGGAATATATTTTTTTGGAAGTTGTAAAATAACTCCTTGAATGTACACCACTGATCATGTGTCGTCTTACCCTTTAATCTATTTTCCCAATCCACTCTACTCAATTCCGCTCGCATACCTTTATAGTCTCCTTTATTCAAGCTTAGCACGCTTGTTTGAGATCCAACCTTCTCACCCTCTAATTGAATATGGAATTCAACCATGTTATGGTCACTCATTCCAAGGGGATCCTTTACTAGGACATTTTTAATTAATCCTGTCTCGTTACACAGGACCAGATCTAAGGTTGCTTGCCCCCTGGTCGGTTCAGTTACATACTGCTCAAGAAACCCATCCCTAATACACTCAATGAACTCATCCTCAAGGCAGCCCTGCCCCATTTGATTTGTCCAATTAATATGATAGTTAAAATCCCCCATAATTATAGATGTTCCCTTATTACATGCCTCAACTATTTCCTGATTGATACTCCGTCCAATAGAGTTGCAACTGTTCGGAGGCCTATAGACTACGCCCACTAATGTTTTTTTCCCTTATTATTCCTTATCTCCACCCAAACTGTTTCATTATCATGATTTTTTGACCCAATATCATTACTCTGTATTACAGTGATTCCTTCCTTTATTAACATAGCCACCCCACCTCCCCTTCCTTCCTGCCTGTCCTTCCTGATCGTTAAATAACCTGGTATGTTTAATTCCCAGGCATTGTCACCCTGCAGCCATGTTTCTGTAATGGCCACAATATCATAACCATATGACACTAGTCCCAGCCTGCTCCTACTTCTTGTGTTCTTTAGATTTGAGGTTAGGATCAGATCAGCCATGATCTTATTGAATGGCGGAGCAGGCTCGAGGGGCCGATTGGCCTACTCCTGCTCCTATTTCTTATGTTCTTATAAACTGAAAAGGTGACTTACTAGGGTAGTAAGCTGGTGTATGTGAAATAAAATTAAGAGTAAATTAAAATTCAAATAAAGTTGTCTAGAAGGGGAGGCTGTGGAACGGATGGAAATCTCACTCTATCACACTAAATGAACGAGCATAGCTCGTGGGCCGAAAGTCCATGGTTTTTCCAGTGCACTCCCACAGTAAGTGACTTTGAAATGCTTTGTTATTTTGGTTGCAGGAAACTGGTTCATCAGAGAAAGTTGAGAACAATGCTGATATTTTATCTGCTGATTTTTGCTTCTACATAATTTCACGTCTTACAATAAATTCAAATTAGTAGTTTTAACTCAGGTTATATGGTCTGTCACCATATGAGCATATATAAAACCTTAGAGAACTATGTGCAGTACTGGGCTTCACATTATAGAAAGGATATTGTGGCTTTAGAGAGGGTACAATGCAGATTTACTCAGGTTGCTGCCTGGTATGAGGAAATACCAATATACAAAGGAAGACTTGAAAAACTGCAGCTTTTTTCATTAAAATAACAAAGATTCCGGGTGATCCAAGTGTTTAAAATTATGAAAGGATGAGACAGGTTAGATAAAAGAAAACTGTTTCTAGTAGTCGAGAGGTCTGGAACAAGGGCCATAGATTCAAGATTAAATGTAGAAATTTGGAAAAGAGAGCAAGAAAAACTGCTTTATAAAATTGTGAGGCAGGCAAATTCACTTCTAGGGTGAGTGTCTGAGGCAGAAACTATGTTAACGTTCAAGATTAGATTGGATAGGGGATGAATAAAAGGGGATAAATGGATGTAGAAACAGTGCAGATAAATATGATTTGGATTATTTGCTTGCATAGAGGATTAATGTCTACATGGACTGGTTGAATCGAATGGCCTGGTTCAGTGTTGTAACCTCTATGTATTCTACGTAGATATAAAAAACTGCCTGTTCTGATAGGATTCAGAACTACCTTTTTTCTTCAGGAAATATTTCTGCCATACCTCATTTGCTTTCTCCACTTTTTCCTGTTTGCTTAAAGCAAGTGGCATTTCCCACATACAAGCAGAAAGTGAACTGAAGAGCTCCTCCAAAGTCTGAAAGAAGAGATTTTATTAAGGCTGTAATTTTGTGATCATTTTTGTTAAAATCATACTTAGTCATGGTAAATTGTCAAAAATAATGGAAATTGCAGTAAAAACCTTGAATAGTCACAATCATAGTCTGTACTCAAACTATCTTTATTGTGCTACATTTTTATACGAACACTTTCAAAATCATAAATCTTTGTAATATCAACTTAAAATCATCAGTAGTCATTATTTACTTTTATCCACTTTTATTTTGTTTAAACAAGAACAATAACATGTCTCGGGTCGAGGTGGATCTCTTCTTTGTCTTTTTTCCACCCGCTCTCATTCATCTGTGTACCCCTCACTTTTTTACTTCTTTCCTCCCTCCACTCCATAACTTTCGCAACCTTCCAGTATTTTTTTCTCTTAGTTTTCCACTTGTCTCTGCAACTTGTGCTTCCCATTTCCTGCAGTGCTGCATTGCTTGTGGGGAGAAATGAGAAACAGAAAGACCAAGAGCAAGACTGAAGTGAAGAGGGAAACCGAGCTAGTGAAAGCTGAATAAGGAGTGGCAGTAGAGAATAATAGGCAATAAATAGAGAGTAGGGAAACAGGCCACTGAAGTAGCCCAGAGATCACACCAAAAGTAACAAAAAGGGCTGGATTTTCCCAGCGGAGGCGGGTTCGCGTCAGGTTCGGTGTTGGGCGGGTTCTGGTCCCGCTGCCGGTTTCAACTGCACTGAAATAACGATTTTCATTCAACTGGGCTTATTAAGCCCACCGTGCGCGTTACCCGGCCCAATCAGTGGGTTCGGGTCATCTGCTCGCCTCTGCTGACGTCTTCAATTCAGCTGCATTTAAGGCGCCCATGCAGCCTTTGGGTTTCATTAACATTCTGATGCTCCTCAGTGGTATTGTTTGCGAGATGACTGCTGCAAGAACCAAGGCTTCTCCCTGCTTTGATGACTCCCCCCTCCATGCTCTTGTGGAGGGAGTAAGAGGGCGCAAGGAGGTTCTGTTCCCCTCCAATGGACGGAGGAAGCCTCCTCAGCAAACCAAGGCAGCCTGTCTGCAAATTACTGAGGAGGTGAGCGTCAGGTCTTTGTGCTCAGGCACCTGGGTTCAGTGCAGGAAAAGGTTCAATGATCTGCTACGCTCAGCAAAAGTGAATATAATGTCACACTTACCTTCAATCTGCTCCCCATCTGTTCTCATCACCAGCACTCTCCATTGTCAACCTACTCCTGCATTGTCAACCTACTCCTGCATATCCCAACTTACCCTTACATCCCTTGCACCCTTAACCATCCCTCTCTATGTACAGACTCACTCCACCATTCGACTATGCACCCCTCACACTTGCTCTCACTGTTATGCAATGACAACAACTAACAACGCACAGGGAGGGCCCTTGGTATTGGCTCCTCACTCCATCTTTGTCTCCCTCTAAGCATCTATGCTATGGATTCTCTGCACTCACTCCAACATTTTCGCTCAAGCTCCACTTGTGTCCCTCATTGCAGGAAAAGAGAGCCCACAATAAGAGGGAGAGGGGGAGGACAGGAGGAGGCCCACTCACCTTCCATGGCGCATTTAACCAACGCTGAGGAGGCAGCTATCGAGATCGTCGGAGGTGCAGAAGAGCTGGAAGTGGGAAACGGAGAGACGGGCGCAGTAGGAGCAAGCTGGTGACAGAATAGATTTGCAACCCTCTCATTTAGATTTCATGAGTGACTGATTTGACATCTGATGTTCATACAGATTGAGTTCTGATCTTCTGCACAATGGGATGTGTCTGCTACGTTAATCAGTCTGTCTAACTCATGCCTTTACTCCCCCACAGGACCATCGAGAGCCCCCCTCCCCACTGTCCAGGAGGAAGAGCAGGAGGACTCCTCAGAGAAAGCTGCAGCCTCTGAGGGAGCAGCGTCAGCAGAAATGAGCGTGCCCAGCACCAGCGCAGAGACGCACACCTCAGTGGGTCCTTTGCAAGATAGAGTAATGTTGTCACCTGGTGTATCACAGCTCACAAGTGAGCATCAGCAGATGGTGGAGACAGGGACAGCAGTGGAGAGTTCTCATCAGAGGACGCTGGACGCTCCTAGCTCTGCTCAGCTGCATATGGACGCTGTGCCTCTGGGGCCATCCAGAAAGAGAGCTTCAGGAAAAAGTGCAGGAGGCTCTGAGTGGGTTTGCAACCACGGTAACTGCGAGTGTGCAGAGAATGGAGGAGTCCATGTCAAACATGAGCAATGCCGTGGTGCACGCATTGTAGGTACCGCCATGGAAAGGATGGCAACTACCATGGAGGACATAAATCGCCAGACACAGCAGAACATGGTAACACTTCTAAATCTATGGAGGATAGCTGGGCATCTATTGAGGAGAGAAACCAGAGGTTCATGGACGTCCTTGTTATATAAACATAGAATCTAGGAGCAGGAGTAGGCCATTCGGCCCGTCGAGCCTGCTCCACCATTCAATACGATCATGGCTGATCATCCAAATCCAGTACCCTGCCCCTGCTTTAATCCCCACAATACACATATCCCACCCTACCCCCGTAACCCCACGTATTTAATTCCCCCTAACATATCCCATCCTATCCCCATAACCCCACATATTTAATACCCCCCTAACACTAAGGGTCAATTTATCATAGCCAAATCAACCTAACCCGCACATTTTTGGACTGTGGGAGGAAACTGGAGCACCCGGAGGAAACCCACGCAGACACGGGGAGAATGTGCAAACTCCACACAGACAGTCACCCGAGGTCAGATTCGAACCTGGGTCCCTGGCGCTGTGAGGCACCAGTGCTAACCACTATGCCACCGTGTTGTTATGAGGAACGTCAGCACAGAAATGGGTCCTCATGGCCCACTGATGTGCAGCAAGGTGCTCTCCAGCTTCTTGCTAGCAGTGAAGTGCGGGTGACCCATGAGAGGGATATTGGTGGTCTACAACAAGAAAGTGTGGGCTCCTGTCTAAGCGTTCACACTCCTATGCCACTGCGGAGCCCTCGGTCAGAGCCCCAGATTCCTCACCCAACTGAGATGTCCGTCTCAGCCCCTGCACAGCCGCAGGAGGAGCAGACTGTTGCGGAGCCCTCCCAGGCCACCAAACCCAGAGGACACTCGCCAAAGGCGTCTAAGCAGGCGCAGCAGAGAAGTGAGCAAGCTGCCTCTACATCTGCTGAAGCCACAGGGGAAGCACCACATCGAAGCACGCGTAAGAAAAAGATAACACACAAATAGTCACAAGGGTAGTCACTTGGGTGTTTTGATATAATACAAAGTGACGTTTGTCATTGTTATTTCAATTGTATTAAAGAAAGGCGACGTCAAAGACTCAAAGAGTTGGCCTATGTGTGCTCAGAAATGGAAGTTGCACAGTGAGGGGTCAGGGCGCCTTTCATCTGTAGTGATGGTGAGGAGAGTGATAGGAATGCACAGTTTATTATACAGATGCTGTATGGTGTGTAATGAAGGTCGTGCAAACACTCATAACCATGTGCCAGCCACATGTGTTTGCTGCGTAAAGTTACGTGAATCTGGCATTGACGAGTGTATCCCTTACCTCACGGCCAGCAATGTGCTCACGTGCTGGTGGCACTGGCACAGCCGCCTCCGCAAGGTCTTCCTCATCTGCCACCTCATTCGGCTCCTCCTCTGAGGAGGAGGAGGCTGTGCACAGTGCCACTTGTTCCTCAGGGAGCGGTAAGCCACGCTGCTGTGCGCTGTTGTGCAGTGCATAGCAGACCACAATGATTCTAGACACCCTGGCTGGTGCGTACTGTAGGGCTCCACCTGATCTGTTGAGGCATCGGAATCGCATTTTGAGCAAGCCGATGGTTTGCTCTATGATGCTTCTGGTGGAAATGTGGCTCACATTGTAGCGCTCCTCAGCTTCATTTGTGGCCTCCTCATCGGTGTCATTAGCCAAGTCTTCAGGGGATAGCCCTCGTCTCCTAGGAGCCATCCAGAAAGTTGAGTGGGCGGACTGAACAACTGAGGCACAGTAGACTGCCGCAGGATGAACGAGTCATGACAACTGCCAGGGAACTTGGCGCAAACATGAATAATGTTCTTCCTGTGGTTACACACTAGCTGGACATTAAGGGAGTGGAAGCCCTTGCGGTTGACAAATACAGCTGCGTTGTGATGGGGTGCCCTAATGGCCACATGTGTGCAGTCTACGACGCCCTGCATCCTTGGGAAGCCTGCCATATTTGCAAACCCAACCGCATGCGCGGTAACACTTGCTTCATCCGTGGAGAAGTGGATGTAATTGTGCGACTTGGCAAACAGGGCATTGGTAAGCTGCGTGATGCAACTGTGTGCGGCCGACTGGGAAATGCCGCTGATGTCTGCTGCTGATCCCTGGAAGGACCCTAAAGCAAAGAAGTTGAGTGCGGTGGTGACTTTGACAGCCACTGGTAAGGAGTGTCCACCCGCTCCTCTGGGCTGCAGGTGTTGGTGCAGCATTGTGCAGATGTTAGCGACTACCTCTCGCGAAAGTCTCAGCTTCCTTTGGCACTGCTGCTCACTCATGTTGAGGAAGCTCATCCTCTGCCTGTAAACCCTGTGTTGGGGGTATCTCCTGGGGCGTGGTACCACCCTGCGCTGACGCTCTTTGCCCTGTGCAGCATCAGGTGGCTGAGGAGAAGGTTGGTGCTCCTGTTGTTGGTGCTGCTGTTGTGCCTGGTTCTGCTGCTGCCGCGGCTGCTCTTCCTCCGATTCGGAGGACCAGGATGAGAGGATATAAATGGTTCCCATTCTGTTGGTATAAATGTCAGTTGAGGAAGAGATGTTATAAGCGCTCAGTCAATGTGGGGAGAGGGTATTCCAAGGAGGTCGCAGTGCATATGGATCTCAGATTAAACACTTACAACCTCAATACACTTGCAAAATGTGTTCCAAATCCTCAAAACAGAAGGTTCTGCCATCTGAAAGTGAACTCATGTTGCAGGTCAGCTTTTATGCTGCAGGTGCAGCTGTCAACTATTCAGCTAGTTGCTGAACCCGACACAATCAGCTGGCGTGTTTGTCGAACGACGTGGAACACACTGAAAATGTTGCAAAATGGAAAAAGCCTCTCAAAATAGGATTATCCAGGCAGTTAACAAGCTGTTAACTGCCCTAAGTAGCTCTCCCGCCGCTTGGTGTCGGGTCTGATCGGAACTCACAGACCCGACACTTTGTAAAGTTGCGTGGAGGCAGGATGGCGGCAGGTTCGCAACCCACCGTCAATCACTTCTATTTTAACTCCGGACCCGCCTCCAAACCTGCCCTCTGAGCGCCGGCAAAATCGCGGCCAAAGAGTCAGTGGAGAAGGAAAATTAGAGTGTGTTATTTCTGTGTCAAAGATACAACCTTAAATATTAATTTAAAAAAGCTTACCAGCTAAAATCCCATTAATAAAGTTTACTTTTATTCATTTAGTATTTGGTACGGTAACCTAGTTACGGTTCTGAACTAGCAACCCAGAGATCTCGAGTTCAAATCCCATCATGGCAAGTTGTGAAATTGAATTCAATAAATTACCAGAACAAAGTATCACTAAAGCTGCCGGATTGTCATAAAAAGCCAATTGGTTCACTGTGTCCTTCAGGGAAGGAATCTCCCACCCCTACCTAGTTTGGCCTACACGTGACTCCAGTCCCACACTACATGGTTGATTCTTATTCCCGACAGCAATAAATACTGCCTTGCCAGGGCCACCCACATCCCAAGAACAAATGAAAAGAAAACTAGTATTTATATCTCTTCTAGTCCAGTAGTACAGAATAGAACATTGAAATGCAATGCAATAATAAAGCACTAAATAAATACTGTATGTAAATAAGAGAACTGTAGTACATTTATTTTAATTGTAAAAATGTTAAGAGTTCATTATAGATGGTTGACCTTGGAAGAAAGAGAAAAATAAAACACTGAGAAATAATAGATTACCTATCTGTTATGGTATTCCATACTCAGACAAGAAATATTTTCTATGTATTACTCGGGTAAATTCAGATTAACAGGGAGAACTGTCCCGATTAACCCCTTAAGGAATTCTGAGCATCAGTTAGATCACAGCACTTATCCTGCTACTCTTCCTTTTCAATGTATAAAGATATGTTCCTCCTGAATCATCAATTATCCCTGCTCCTTTATTCCTTTCACTTTAATTTTTCTCCTTCCTTTCTTATTCTTCTGCTTTTACCACACTTTATTTAACTCTCCATCATATCAGCAGTTATCAGTTATCCCAAAGAAGCATACTGAGGTTTTTCATGAAAGCATTTTAGCAAATCATTATTTCTTTATTCTGAAAGCCAGACAGGGGTCAGTATCACCCAGTTCTACTTCATTCATATCCTCTATAAACCTACTAGAATTCTGTTTAAGCAATACCTAAGAGAAATATGGTGGACTTTTTGGGCAAAGTATAGCACTTGCCTTTAAGATACATTTAGTGATGAGGCTTTATGATGTCCAAACAGTAGTGCTTGGTGAAGGGGTAAGTGATGTTCCAAGCTGCAGTCTTACAGATACATTCCAGATTGAGTTCATCCATGACATGACAATAGGTTTAATATCCATCAATTGTTCATAATTTTCTTCCATCCAGATGGGAGCAGTAGAAGATGCAGTTATTGTTACCAATCACATGCATCCATTGGTACAAAGAACTGTCTGGACTTGCAAATCGGGTTGTTCCCTACTGCATAGACAGTCCTGGTCAACTTAGCATCAATGTAATAAAATTACACTTTTCATGTGCAAAATAGATTAACAATCTATGGCTACAAAACCATATGGTGCCAAGAAAAAGGGCATCAAAATAATTAGTGAAACTGGAGTTTCACTCTGGCCCATTGAACAGGCAGATTTGTTTACTGCTGTGACATTATGTTGCCAGAAGATAAAGACTAGAAAGAGATTAACCTGAGATTTCCTGACCCTCATCCTCCTTCTTAGATTCATTGGAGTAGTGCAAGTAAGGATTGGGAGACTTCAAAGTTTGAGAGGGAGGATCAACTCCTTCGAAGAAAATAAAATCCGCTTCCTGCCGAGTGGACTCCAAAACTGCAGATTTAGAAACAATTAAACCTCAAAGACAAACTTTCAGTTTTTACAAAACCAACAAGGGTGAACTGGAGAGTTGTCTCTGGAACGGCAATGGAGAAAATAACTGATGCCCAGAAGAAGCTCATCTGCACACAGTGCAGCAAGCCGTTACAAGGTCTGATGAAATGAGCTTACTGATGGTGAAAATATCTCAAAAATGATATTGCTCAGCATTGGTACCCTTCACATTCTAATATGGAGGATACAAAAAGAGAAGAATTCTTGAATGTTCCAGGAGGAAATTGATTTGTAGGCTGTTAATTCTAGCTTGGTTGAATGTTAACTTAATTCAGGGAAGCTTTGTTCTAGGATCATACTGACCTTTATATTTCCTAACCTTTTTCTCTAATAAACCATGGATGGTTAAGTACACCAATAAAGCTTACCTCCTTAATTTGGTTCGGTTCAACGCAGGCAGGCAACAGGGACTCCAAAATATGTAATGCTAGCAGCTTGGTACGTAAATTGTGTACAAGTGGAACACCTGGAGGAAAATGTTATTGTGCAATGTTTCATTACTGGTCCATCAACTCATTAAGCAAATGAGAAATCAATTGTGAGAATGAAAGTTCTGTTTCTAAAAGTACAAAGATTTAGATTGTGTACCGATCTAAGCAAGAATAAGTGAAACCAATATCATACATTTATAGTATATCCTCAGGAGCAGTAAATTAAATAACAAAACCAGCAAGCAACTCACTATCACAGAACTACAAAAACATTTTATACGAGGTCAGTAAAAGGTTTTAAGCAACAATTTCAGGTTTTTTTGTACAAAATGTTTAGTACTGTAATAATCATTAATCCATCTCTTACAATGCACTAATCTACAGAACTGACATATGTAAACATACACAACTTCACTGGTAAGTGCATTCCACAATCACACTGACCAAATCAGCTGCCTACTTTGCACAGACAAATACAATCTCGTGATTATATGCGAGCTAGTTCTTGAATTTTCAATTTTATTCATTTTCAATAACTCTCCACATTACCAATATTTGCTGGCTTTCTGAAACTATCAAAGTAGTTACTGCTTATTAACTTTAATATTTATTGTAATGAGAATAGCACTTTTAAGATTATCAGATAAATGAAGTTAATAAAAGTTTTATGAAAAACAAAAAGTTCCAATATGACTAAATGACGCTGGAGTAAAGTATGAATAAGTTTCCTATAATAATGGTGCATTACTCAAACTTTTCAATTTTAGTTGTATATTATAATTATAAAGTTAGATATCTATTTAACCATCTCACCTGTGGCATGCATCCGTGTAGCTATCAATAAAAGTGGGTCAATCCATTTCACAGAAACCATATTGCTCTGCATGTTTTTGAAGGAGATAACCCGACGCAAAAAAACAAGAAAGTCTCCCAACTGTGTTTCTACAATTCGTCTGTTTTTGCCACAATCTGTTTATAAGAGAAAAAGACACATAAAACACAGGGGTCATTATTAACAGATGAAATATCTAGAAAGACAACAGCACACAAAGAACTTCTATTTAATTGAAACATTATTCACTTCGTTCAAAAGAAACTGAGGGTGCAATGAGTAAATGTCCTTCAACTTTTTGGATCTAGATTCAAACCCAGCCCAGCCTGCTGAGGTGAAAGCCTCCCCTTTCTGATGGCAGTAAGGATCCAATGGGAAATAAATATGAGTCTTGATCCAGTTCCTAGTGAGCATGGACACAGCCCAACACTGCCCTTAATTCAGCACTTAGAAAAGCCACAAGATGGGTGGTGTGAGAAATAGAAAAATGAACATTGATGCAATAGGGTTTGCTTTTGAGAAGTTGAGGCAGAGACATGTTGTTGAGGCAGAGTACAAGGGGCTTTGTTTTACAGGGTGATTCGGAGAGCTGGAATCACCACATGCAGGGATAGCATTCCAGGAAGTCGCAAGCACTCGACCGGTGATTCTTTATCCATTAAAAATTGGATTGCTGGATCACAGAATCACTCCTTACATGTAAATATGCTATACCATGTTCCATTTTTCCTCACCTTGATGAGCACAAAGTTCACAAAAAAGAGAGAGCTGAACACATCAGGTTTGGTATTCTCTTGCAAGTCATGCTTTCCAGGAAGATTAAATTAATCGTACATCATATTCTGGGAGATACTATTGGAATGAAGGGCCACTGTCCTTCACACAGCCAGAATGCACACTAGTTGTTTTCCACTGTAGTCTGCAATACTAGATGCAATTTAATTCCACATTGTAAAATGCATACATTCTTTGCAAGCCTAAATGCTTAAAATTTTGTAAATGACGTACAGGTCACCATTTTCCTCAACAAATCTGGTCATAACTTTTTGTGCTGCTTGCATTACTGACAGGATGGCAGCTGATCTTCCCAAATACTTGGTTGTAGAGAGATTTCATACATTTCACTTGTGTTAATTTCTCTTATAAGTAGAATTTGCTGGTATTATTTAGTTTGCAGTCATTTATGATAGTTCTAAATACACTCAAACTGTAAGAAATTCTAATTTATCATATTTATAGTACATGCACTGGGTGTGGTTATCATCTTATTTTATGGATTCTGACACATAGATACTGTCCCTTTGAGAAATTAGCACCATGTAGTCAGATAACCTCCTTGCACTCATTTATACAAAAAGCCTTATTATGGACTATGCACATAGTTCTTTGATCAGAGATGGTAGCATTAGAAACCCCAATCAACAGCTGGAGCACTTGAGCATCAATATAGTCAACAAGGCACCTCTATGCTATGGAACGTCAGAATGAGAAGCAAGGTATCGGCCAGAAGGAAGATATGTGGAGCTAGTAAAATGAGAAAGACCATACCTAGAAATAGGTAAGCTAATGTTTTTCCTTATTTGTTCAACCATTACATACTAAAATAGTGTGTAAAATTGGTTTCTCAATGAAAGGTACAGTATTTGTACAGTAGCTAAGTTTGCTCGTGCACAACTTTTACCAAGTGAGCTTGATGACATCTGAAGGGTCCCGTCTGAATAAAACATCTTCCCCTATGTTTTGGGCTTGGTTTAGAGGTTTAGAACATAAGAACATAAGAAATAAGAGCAGGAGTAGGCCATTCGGCCCTTCGAGCCTGCTCCGCCATTCAATGAGATCATGGCTGATCTTCTGCCTCAACTCCATTCACCAGCCCTATCGCCATATCCCTTGATGCCCTTATTAATCAGAAATCTATCGACTTCTGTTTTAAATATACCCAATGACTGAGCCTCCACAGCCCTCTGGGGTAGAGAATTCCAAAGATTCACCACCCTCTGTGTGAAGAGATTTCTTCTCATCTCAGTCCTGAATGGCCTACCCTTTATCCTGAGGCTGTGGCCCCTGGTTCTAGACTCCCCAGCCAAGGGAAACATTCTCCCAGCATCCACCCTATCAAGCCCTGTATTAATTTTGTATGCTTCAATGAGATCCCCTCTCATTTTTCTGAATTCAAGAGAATACAGGCCTAGTTTACTCATCTCTTCTCATACGACAGTCCCGCCATCCCAGGAATCAATCTCGTGAACCTTCGTTGCACTCCCTCTATGGAGAGTATATCCTTCCTTAGGTAAGGAGACCAAAATTGTATATGGTACTCCAGGTGTGGTCTCACCAAGACTCTATATAATTGGAGTAAGACTTCTTTACTCCTGTACTCAAATCCTCTTGTAATGAAGGCCAGCATACCATTTGCCTTCCTAATGGTTTGCTGCACCTGCACATTCACTTTCAGTGACTCATGTACAAGGACACCCAGGTCCCTTTGAGCATCTGCATTCCCCAATCTTTCACCATTTAGGAAATACTCTGCCTTTCTGTTTTTTCTTCACATTTATCCACATTATATTCCATCCGCCATGTTCTCGCCATCTCACTGAGCCTGTCGAGATCCGCTTGAAACCTCTTCACATCCTCTTCACAACTGACACTGCCACCTAGCTTTGTATCATCAGCAAATTTGGAAATGTTACATTTAGTTCCCTCATCCAAATCATTGATATAGATTGTGAATAGCTGGGGCCTAAGCGCCGATCCTTGCGGTACCCCACTAGTCACAGCCTGCCATCCTGAAAAAGACCCGTTTATCCCTACTCTTTGTTTTCTGTCTGTTAACCAATTCTCAATCCATGCTGGAGCTAGTGGGTTCTTTCCCAGCATGGAAAGTCACCCACACTGTGTTCTTGAAAAACATGAATCGTACAGAGACCCAAATAAACAACGCATCTCTGAACAGGGAACTATTCCAACAGGTCTGAATGCGACAGCAGTGGCCCAATGAGTCCTTGCGGCAGATCACAAACTGGATGGTATCACAGCACGCAAATATTTAACTAGTAGAGATATTTTCTGCATCAATAATGGCAACTTTTCTTATCCCTGGATCTGTTTGCTGTTGCACCCCGAAGAGAGCAGTAAGTGTTACACCGTATTCATCAAAACAGACATGCACTGAGTCAACAGTATACCGAGGCTCAGAATTTAATGGTGATGCAAATCCTGAAATGACTGCCTCATCCTTTCCCCTTCAGAGAAAATAAGGTGATTTGTTTGAATTTCTTGTAAAACTACTAGCCTCAGACAACGCAGCTGAAGCTTATTGGAGAATTTTAACCCCCTCCCGCCCAGTGGAAACTGAACAGCATGGGCAGTTAAAATGGAGTGGCTGACCCGAAATGGCCGACTGCCATTTTAAATGGCAGACGGCAAGGATACCCACCTGAAGCTGGTGGCCTCCTGTCGCCTGAATCCTTGCTCTCAACCGCCAGCTAGGCAGTGATACCCGCTGGGTTCGAGCGAGAGTCCAATCTACCTTCTGGAAATTTAGGCCAGGGAGCTAAAATCTCTCCAGGCTTCAGGCAGTGCTGGCATGCGAGCCTGCCAGTCACCCCATCTCGCACCCCCTCTTCCCAATGCACCGATCCTTACCCAAGGGGGTAAAATGAAAGTGCATATCCAGCACTCCCTCAGTGTTGTACTGAAGTGTCGGTCTATAGTACGTGCTCAAGTCCAGGACTGAAGCTTGAACCCACAAGGTGAGAGTGCTAGCAAATTTCTTTAAGGGGCAATGCTCTTAGATGATTTACCATCACAACAATGGAATATGTGGCGATGAACAAATTAAAAAAAATACACAATAAAACATTACACTATAATGGGATTTAACTACACAGATGCTTTTATTTCACTTTAAAATTCAAGCAAGGAAATTATAAACAGCCTGAGGATGGCTTTGATGCTAATATGCCAATGAAAGCAACCAAGAAGCAAATATATTGTGCAAAGCTCCCCCTAATGTGCTATCATGGAAGTCTGCCACTGTGATACTACAAGCAGAGTGCTACCCTTAGACCACTGTGCCGCACTCATGTCGTTCATGGAGCAGAACGTGTCACATCAGGGGGAGATCCGCACAAAATATCTGCTAACAGACCATTTTTAAAAAGTAGTTCTAAAGCACAGAAAAAAAGTAAAAGGGTGACTAGACACACCTGCAAGGTACATACATCTTCCTTTAAACTATTGGGGCAGTGTAGAACATATGTTGTTTTGAAGCATTTATCTAAAATATATCCAACTATATTTCAGTCCTTTCATCTCATACAAAAGCAAATCTGACCAGACAGGATACCTGAATGATCCACTCAGAGCATTGATTTATACAGGCTTCCCACTCTCCAGAGAATATAAACAAATCACAGCAGAATTTGAGAATTTCTCAGAGCCTCAGTCATTCTGTTGCTGTACACAATGTTGCAATATGTACATAGTGGGGGATTGAGGAACTGTGGGTGGATGGAAAAGTAAAAGATTGAAGATGGAAAGGAAAGTAAGGAGGTGAAAGAAAAACAAAGAGCCAGTGAAGCAGCAAAGACAGCAAGGAAACTGAGAAACCATAGTGGGGGAAAATAGCAAGTTATGAGACTTTCAGAACTAGTGGAACAAACATCCCAATGACACCAATTGAAAGTGAAAAGACACATAAGACAAACAATCCCATGAATATAGATGATTAGAATTTGTTCTGCATGCAAAAGTCAAGAAACAGTCAACGTAACAGCTTTACTGTTTCCATACTTTTCTTGCACAGTAACCAGGAGAAAAACATGAAATGTAGAGGAAAACAGACATTACATACCAGAAAGTCTGATTATAATAGGTGCTCTGAAACATGTATGTGGAAAAAAAACCAAATACTCATTACAGAAATTGGTACAAAAATATGTGAATGCATGTACATAATATCAGAACCAAGCCCCTCCTCAGTTGCACAACAAAAAAAAGATTTTTTTTAGCTCATAAAACCTTGTTTCATCCCACGCCAATGTTTTTCATATTTAAAATCTGGATCCATAAATTCTAGATTAGTTATAGTTTTCCACTCATTTGTTGGCCATGTACTATTAGTGTTCCTCAATTATTAAATATCATACATGCAATTTTTCTTTACTTTAAACCAAGGAGTCAGAAGAAAGAACTTTTAACCTCATAACACCACCAGGCCAAAACAGTTCTTTGGTAAAGTAGCCAGCAACTCCGTATAGTCTTAGACTTTTCAGACTTAGAAAGACTTCACAAGATAGAAGATCAAAAGCAACATATTCTAAATTTGCGATTTTTCCAATATGAATAATGCTTGGTTTTCTACAGCAAATTTAAAAAAGTCAAATAGTGACTGGATGTGCATGGCCAACAGTTCAGTCTTTTAGGGCTTTATTTGAAACCTAATTGTTACATTGCAATTGCCTGATAAAGGTATAATTGTTTAAATATAAACCCTTTTTACCATTGCAAAATCTGATTGTGACTAAAAGCCCCAAGACAAAACTGAGGTATTCAAACTCAAAACCTGCATAAATGTGTTAGTAAATTTGATTGAGATTTTTCAATATTATTAAATCTTTCAATGGTACTTCAGTGGCAGCTTCCATAAAAAATGGTAATCTCACCCAGATACTTCCAGGAAAAGGGCTGGAGCAGGAGAAGGACACATAGCCCCATTCCCAAATAAACTTTTATTGCACAGCTACTTATATTCAAAGAATTTCGAAGAAGTCACTAAAGTTTTATTTATTATAATTTAACTTTATTAAAAATTAATTAACAGAATCTCTCAGCTATTCCAGAACAGAACAGTAACAATCCACCTCTTGCTTCTCAGGGCTCCTCGCTTTATTATACATCAGTGAATTGCTTTCTTCCATCCATTGCTCCGTAGCATCACAGTCTTCCAGGGTTGCAGCAGAAAGAGTTGAATTTTATGTTATTTTCAATCCGGCTTCCTCCTGCTGTGAGTCTGGAATGAATTGTCCCCTTCAATGGATCTCTCAAATAAGCAAAACCCTAGTGTTTTATAGTCTAAAATCCTGTCTATCATCTATTTAAGCTCTGCTTTTCAGTCAGGCATTACATAGCAGCAAGTCTATGTTTCTATGACAGGGAGAGAACTGGTATTCTGAAACATGTATGTGTAAAACCAAATGCTCATGACTGAAAAGTGGTATACAAAATATACCAATACATCGACATACATATTACTATTAGAACCAGTGGAGCACCTCCTCTATTCCACAATAAAAAAAATAGAAACTCAGAAAACTGGTTTCATCCCACTACCATTTTTTTCATGCCAGAGACAAAACCTCTCACCAATACTTAAGGCACAGCAGTGCATAAATTTAAGCCACAACTTACCAAATGACGTACAACTTTTGCTGTTTAATAATAATAATTGCTAGTGACTGGTAGAGACTGGGGGGAAAAAAAGCTGCACAACCTCACCAAAACATTAGTCTGCAAGGAGATCCAACACAATGCCACCAGTAGTCCCAGGCAGACATTTTGCAAAGGGATCCCTCGGCTAGCACGTTTGTTCCAGTCGGTGGTGCCTGACATGGATCTATAAAGGACTCTATTCACAATGCCCTTTCATGACATTAAAAAAAAAGTTAAACAGAACCACTCAGTAGACAAATCATTACTACTTAATTATCTTTTAATACGCTTTCCCTGACACCAAAATCAAACATGTCTTAAGAGGCCTCCACTCATAAAATAGTGAGATCTAATTACTTTGATAAAGAAATTCTAACAGTGCTCTTATTTTACACATTATTTTTCTATGCCCACCTTTACTTTCTGATCTGGTGTTGGATCCACAGCTACGTTGTTCTGTACATTCCTCTCCAGCTAATTCACAGTCTTTATTTCCACACATCGCATGCAAAAAAATTTGCAACTGGCAGCACAATACGTCCATTGGCGCTTGAACCACCTCAGGGCACAAGTTGTCTGCATAGGAACTGCAAAAAGCAAACAGCAACTGAAAATCAATGTAAATAAGAGTATTGATTTTAAAACAAAGGACAGGTACAGACAAAACCTCATTATTTCTGAACATTTCCTGTTTATAAGGCATCATTCTATCCACGTGCATCGGCATCTGGGTCCTCAGGGTCAAATTTTGCGAAGTTATGCCCAATACTTGCAATTTCCCTTGAGGTGAGCTCCTGATCTCAAAGTGCACTAGTGAAGATCAGACACTTCTCTTCAGGGAGAAATGGAAAAATTTATTTCAAATGAGAAAGGAGCGTTAACTTGGCTGCTTTCATGTACCACTTCATGGTCAGTTCCAAAACAGCAGATAGAGAAACAAAAGCAGGTTATCGATCTGCTCTCTTAAATAGGGAATTACATGAAAAAGGGAAACAAAGCATAAAACATGACTGAAAACCCACCGGCAGGACAGACCCACCAGAGGTGGCGGCACAGTGGTATACAGCAAGGAAACCTCCTGCTGATTACCACCTACTGCCCTCATCAGCTGATGAATCAGTACTCCTCCATGTCGAACACCACTTGGAAGAAGCACTGAGAGTAGCAAGGTCACAGAATGTACTCTGGGTGGTGGACTTCAATGTCCATCACCAAGAGTGGCTCGGTAGCACCACTACTGACCGAGCTGGCTGAGTCCTGAAGGAAATAACTGCCAGTCTGGGCCTGCGACAGGTGGTGAGAGAACCAACACGAGGGAAAAACCTACTTGACCTCGTCCTCACCAATCTACCTGTCGCAGAAGCATCTGTCTATGACAACATTGGTAGCAGTGCCCACCGCACAGTCCTTGTGGAGACAAAGTCCCGTCTTCACACTGAGGACACCCTCCATTGTGTTGTGTGGCACGACCACCGTGCTAAATGGGATAGATTCAGAACAGATCTAGCAGCTCAAAACTGGGCATCCATGAGGCGCTGTGGGCCATCAACAGCAGCAGAATTGTATTCCACCACAATCTGCAACCTTATGGCCCGACATATCCCTCACTCTACCATTACCATCAAGCCAAGGGACCAACCCTGGTTCAATAAAGAGTGCAGAAGAGCATGCCAGGAGCAGCACCAGGCGTACCTAAAAATGAGGTGCCAACCTGGGGAAGCTGCAACTACATACACGCTAATCAGCAGAAGCAGCATGTTATAGACCGAGCTAAGCGATCCCACAATCAACGAATCAGATCAAAGCTCTGCAGTCCTGAATGGTGGTGGACAATTAAACAACTAACGGGAGGAGGAGGCTCCATGAATATCCCCATCCTCAATGATGGCAGAGCCCAGCACTTGAGTGCAAAAGACAAGGCTGAAGCATTTGCAACCATCTTCAGCCAGAAGTGCCGAGTGGATGATCCCTATCGGCCTACTCCTGAGGTCCCCACCATCACAGAAGCCAGTCTTCAGCCAATTTGATTCACTCCACGTGATATCAAGATACGGCTGAGCACACTGGATACAGCAAAGGCTATGGGCCCCGACAACATCCCGGCTGTCCTAGAATCATAGAATAGTTACAGCACGGAAGGCGGCCATTCAGCCCGTCGAGCGCATGCCAGGTCTCTGCAAGAGCACCTCAGCTAGTCCCACTCCCACACCCTTTCCTCGTAGCCCTGCAAATTATTTTTCCTTCAGATACTTATCCAACTCCCTTTTGAAAGATAAGATTGAATCTGCCTCCACCAGCCTTTCAGGCAGTGCATTCCAGATTTTAACCACTCGCTGCGTAAAAAAGTTTTCTCTTACATCGTCTTTGGTTCTTTTGCCAATCACCTTACATCTGTATCCTCTAGTTCTTGACCTTTCTGCCAATGGGAACAGTTTCTCTCTATCTACTCTGTCCAGACCCCTCATGATTTTGAACACCCCTATCAAATCTCCTCTCAATCTTCTCTGCTCCAAGGAGAACAACCCCAGCTTCTCCAGTCTATCAACGTAACTGAAGTCCCTCATTCCTCGAATCATTCTCATAAATCTTTTCTGTGCCTTCCGTAAGATCCTTCACATCCTTCCTAAAGTGTGGTGCCCAGAATTGGACACAGTACTCCATAAGAACATAGACTTAGGAGCAGGAGTAGGTCATTTGGCCCCTCAAGCCTGCTCTGCCATTCAATAAGATCATGGCTGATCTGATCTTGGCCTCAACTCCACTTCCCTGCCCGCTCCCCATAACCCTTCACTCCCTTACCATTCAAAAATCTGTCTATCTCCACCTTAAATATATTCAATGACCCAGCCTCCACAGCTCTCTGGGGAAGAGAATTCCAAAGATTCACGACCCTCAGAGAAGAAATTCCTCCTAATTTCTGATTTAAATGGGTGCCCCTTTATTCTGAAATTATGTCCCCTAGTTCTAGATTCCCTCACGAGGGGAAACACCCTCTCTGCATCTATCCTGTCAAGCCCCTTCAGAATCTTATATGTTTCAATAAGATCACCTCTCATTCTTCTAAACTCCAATGAGTATAGGCCCAACCTGTTCAACGTTTCTTCATAAGACAACCTCGTGAACCTTCTCTGAACTGCCTCCAATGCAAGTATATCCTTCCTTAAATAAGGAGACCAAAACTGTACGCAGTACACCAGGTGTGGTCACACCAATGCCCTGTACAGTTGTAACAGGACTTCCCTACTTTTATACTCCATTCCCTTTGCAATAAAGGCCTTCCTAATTACTTGCTGTACCTGCATGCTAACCTTTTGTGATTCATGTACAAGGACCCCCAGATCCCTCTGCACTTCAGCATTTTGTAATCTCTCTCCATTTAAATAATAATTTGCTTTTTTATACAAAGTGGATAACCTCGCATTTTCCCACATTATACTCCAACTGCCAGATTTTTGCCCACTCATGTAGCCTATCTATATCCCTTTGGAGATTCTTTGCATCCTCCACACAATTTGCTTTCCCACCTATCTCTATCATCAGCAAATTTGGCTACATTACACTCGGTCCCTTCATCCAAGTCATTAATATAGATTGTAAATAGTTGAGGCCCCAGCACTGATCCCTGCGGCACCCCACTAGTTACAGTTTGCCAACCTGAAAATGACCCATTTATCCCAACTCTCTGCTTTCTGTTAGTTAGCCAATCCTCTATCCATGCTAATATATTACCCCCAACCCCTGTACTCTATACCTCTATTTATGAAGCCCAGGATCCCGTAAGCCTGGATAACTGCTTTGTCAACCTGCCCTGCCACCTTCAACGATTTGTCGTGCTGAAGACTTGTGCCTCTAGCCAAGATATTCCAGTACAGCTACAACACTGGCATCTATCTGACAACGTGGAAACTGCCCAGGTATGTCCTGTCCACAAAAAGCAGGACAAATCCAATCCAGCCAAGTACCGCCCCATCAGTCTACTCTCAATCATCCGCAAAGTGATGGAAGATGTAGAAACAGTGCTATCGAGCAGCACTTACTCACCAATAACCTGCTCACCGATGCTTAGTTTGGGTTCCGCCAGGACCACTCGGCTCCCGATCTCATTTTAAAAAAAATATTCGTTCAAGGGATGTGGGCATCGCTGGCAAGTCCAGCATTTATTGCCCATCCCTAATTGCCCTCGAGAAGGTGGTGGTGAGCCGCCTTCTTGAACCGCTGCAGTCCGTGTGGTGAAGGCACTCCCACAGTGCTGTTAGGAAGGGAGTTCCAGGATTTTGACCCAGCGACGCTGAAGGAACGGCGATATACTTCCAGGTCAGGATGGTGTGTAACTTGGAGGGGAACTTGGAGGTGGTGGTGTTCCCCTGCGCCTGCTGCCCTCGTCCTTCTAGGTGATAGAGGTCGCGGGTTTGAGAGGTGGCCTTGGCGAGTTACTGCAGTGCATCTTGTAGATGGTAGACACTGCAGCCACGGTACGCCGGTGGTGGAGGGAGTGAATGTTTAAGGGAGTGGATGGGGTGCCAATTAAGCGGGCTGTTTTGTCCTGGATGGTGTCGAGCTTCTTGAGTATTGTTGGAGCTGCACTCATCCAGGCAAGTGGAGAGTATTCCATCACACTCCTTACTTGTGCCTTGTAGATGGTGGAAAGACTTTGGGGAGTCAGGAGGTGAGACACTTGGCGCAGAATACCCAGCCTCTGACCTGCTCTTGTTGTCGCAGTATTTATGTGGCTGGTCCAATTAAGTTTCTGGTCAATGGTAACCGCCAGGATGTTGATGATGGGGGATTCAGCGATGGTAATGCTGTTGAATGTCAAGGGGCGGTGGTTAGACTCTCGCTTGTTGGAGATAGTCATTGCCTGGCACTTGCGTGGGCGAATGTTACTTGCCACTTATCAGCTCAAGCCTGAAATGTCGTCCAGGTCTTGCTGCATGCAGGCATGGACTGCTTCATTATCTGAGGAGTTGTGAATGGCGCTGAAAACTGTGCAGTCATCAGCGAACATCCCCATTTCTGACCTTATGATGGAGGGAAGGTCATTGATGAAGCAGCTGAAGATGGTTGGGCCTAGGACACTGCCCTGAGGAATTCCTGCAGCGACAGTCCTGGGGCTGTGATAATTGACCTCCAACAATCACAACCATCTTCCTTTGTGCTAGGTATGACTGTCGCCAGTGGAGAGTTTTCCCCCTAATTCCCATTGACTTCAGTTTTACTAGGGCTCCTTGATGCCATACTTGGTCAAATGCTGCCTTGATGTCAAGGGCAGTCACTCTCACCTCACCTCTGGAATACAGCTCTTTTGTCCATGTTTGGACTAAGGCTATAATGAGCCCCAGGACATCGCTGCAGGAGTTCTTCAGGGCATTAAAAAAAAAGGGCAAAAGCAAAGAAATTATGGTTGCAACTGGTTAGCAAGTGTACAAATAAACAGGTTAAAGGAAGATTAGTGACTAATTCCATGGGGAAATCAAGATCTGCATTACACTGACTAATACAAGCAACATAATTCATTTCCTTCTTTGAGATAACACAACCTGTAAGCCAGTGTTCAACACTCTTACCAGTGAAATTAAACCACAACAGACCAGGAAAGATTGAAATTAAATGGCTGTTAATTTATTGGAACGTTGTTTGCGCTAAAAGCAAAAACAAAATATAAACCCATATAGCCGCAATGGTTACAATCCAACTTCATATGTAGAATTTTGCACCGTCAGTAGGCTAGTAGCAAGTTCAACACATTCTTTAGTTAAACTTCACTAAGTTTCAGCATCTTGTATGGACTACTTACCTAGCAGTGATAGCTAAAATCTGCAGAAGCCTAGCACCGGCGAGCTTTAATGCCACATTTAGCTGGGAATGGCCGGATACTGAAGCCATCAGCCAACGCTGGTTTACTAGAAGGCAGGAGTTTGTTAGCTTTGAAAGGGCTTCCAGAAGACCGCTGTTAATGACCACTGACAGGTCAGTGGGCTGGTATCGGATGTTTAAGGCAAATATGGTAGCCAACAGAAGATGTTGCTGGGCTCCTGCAACAACAAATAACATTTTATAGAATTCAGAGAAGTAGTGGAAAACCATTTGATATCACTAAACAGGATTAGTCTACCCCCAGTCCAAAATAATTTTATACAACACTTTTGTTAAACATTTAAATTTTAATATGCATACATAACTTACAACTTGTATAAAATTTTGCAAAAGGTAGAATTTAATAAGCTCATTCAAAAAAGTCAGTTTTAAATAAATAGACACTTTAATGACTAGGATTAACTCAGTATTGAATTTGAAGTCATAAGAGTTTAACATGAAATAAATTTGGCCAATCAGTCTTGAGCACATTTCAGTCTTTTGTGTTTCAATTCCTTATTTATTTCTCCCTCCCACTTAGGGTTTTGGAGACTGGAGAATTGGAATGAATTTTGGGGGGAGAAATTCAGTATCGCCCTGTTTGGGGCACTAACTTTTAAAAGTTGAAAAAATTAGCGCCAGGCGTTAATGTCTTTCAACTTTAAAAAAATTCGGATTTGCGCTCCAGGAAGCAGGCGGGGTGGTAGGCGTGCAGCGCTGCCACGTCGAAAGGCTCCTTCCCTCCCTTAAAGGGAAGGGCCATCGCTGCAGGCTCTGCAAGGAAAAAAACTTACCTGGTCCCCGATGGCAGCCGCGATCCGGCCCGATCAGCCCGATGCACTGCAGCAGAGTGCCGGGCTGATCGATCGCCGAGAAGAAAAATGAAAAAAAACAGAAGACCATTTGAGAATTTTTTCCACTTACCTCGGCCACCTCGCCTTTAAGTATCGCCCCACTCGCCTTTAAGTATCGCCACTGAAGCGCCCGGCCTTCTGATGAATGCCTCCTGCAGCTGCCGGTGTTTTCGCCCGGCGATGCTGCAGGGGGCGGAACCGAAGTTCGGGTCCGGGCACTACCAGGGCGATGACGTCACGATCTCTGGGCGAAGGAGATCGGGGTGCAACGCCATAACACCACCGCAAACCTCCCGTCGAATATAGCGGGAGTCGATCTTTTCGCCGCGCCCGGTCAGTAAGTGATTAGCACCCAGTTATCGCGATAATGAGAGGTGCAAAGGTATCTAATTTCTCCCCCTTGGTGTCAGTTACAGAAAGAGGGGGTTACCGTCACTCCCATTTTTTTCTCCTGTTCTTCTGAAGACGCAGAGTCATGCTGAAATAGAGTTCTATCTATGCCTGGCATTCTCCTGTACGTTGGCCCTGTGGCTGTGTTTTATGTATAAACTAGATAGAGGGAGAGGCACACATTGAATGATCAGAGACAGAGGGAGAGACACATCTAAGAATCGTAGACTGAGCGAGAGGCTCGGTGAAGGATCGGAAACAGAGGACGAAGAGACTGAAAAAAGGACAGATTTCAGTCGAATATGTGGACCTTGTTTGGAGAGTGCAGGGGATAATGTTTGGTTGAGGTGGTGAATCACTGCTCTTAGCACCCATAAAAGTTGACAGCCGGTTAATTAGATATTGTTATATTTAAGGTATGGACTGTACCAATTTTTGATACATTTGGTACAACGCACCTACAGGAAGGGGTGACTAAATGCACTTGAGTGATATTCTATTAGTTCCTTAGATCTAAGATTCAAATGTCATTGTGGGGAGTGATTTTGATGCTGCTGCATACATCCTGAGCAAAGGCAGACCCTCAAAATTGTATTGCAAATACTTAGCTTTGCATTACAAGTTTGAATTTTTATATTTACTAGTCGATCTCCTACGTTGCTGCACATGGTAAGTCGGAGAATATGGTTACTCTTTTACCTGTCTCTGCTGTCTTGTAGCTGTTTTTCTCTCTGTCTCATCTCATCTGTTCTGTCTCTTCTGCTTCTCTTTCCTTTCGGGTGGAGATGATTGGTGGGATGGCAGGGAAAGGAGCCACCAACGGCTGCAGACTGCATTTGTGATGAGATTGTGGGGAAACTGTCGTGCTCAGCAGCTCACTTCCCATCCCCACTCCCAATCACAAGCTTCTTCTCACCCGCTCACTCCCATCATGGTCCCCTACCCCTTCATCTTCCTGCTATCTCCTCCCCTTGCTACCATGTTCACACTCCTATCCATAAGATAAGAAACATAAGAAATAGGAGCAGGATTAGGCCACTTGGCCCCTCGAGCCTGCTCCGCCATTCAATAAGATCATGGCTGATCTTGGGCTCAAAGCCACTTCCCCGCCCGCTCCCCATAACCCTTCACTCCCTTATCTTGCAAAAATGTGTCTATCTCCACCTTAAATGTATTTAATGACCCAGCCTCCACAGCTCTCTGGGGCAGAGAATTCCACAGATTTGCGACCCTCTGAGAGAAGAAATTCCTCCTAATCTCAGTTCTAAAAGGGCAACCCTTTATTCTAAAATGGTGCCCCCGCGTTCTAGATTTCCCCACGAGGGGAAACATCCTCTCTGCATCTATCTTGTCGAGCCCCCTCAGTATCTTATATGTTTCAATAAGATCACCTCTCATTCTTCTAAATTCCAATGAGTATAGGCCCAACCTGCTCAACCTTTCCTCATAAGTCAACCCCTCATCTCTGGAATTAACCTAGTGAATCGTCTCTGAAATGCCTCCAATGCAAGTATATCCTTCCTTAAATAAGGAGACCAAAACTGCACGCAGTACTCAAGGTGTGGTCTCACCAATACCCTGTACAGTTGTAGCAGGACTTCCCTACTTTTATACTCCAACCCTTTTGAAATAAAGGCCAACATTCCATTTGCCTTTTTGATTACTTGCTGTACCTGCATGCTAACATTTTGTGTTTCAAGCACAAGGGCCTCCAGGTCCCTCTGAACTGTAGCATTTTGTAATCTCTCTCCACTTAAATAATAATTTGCTTTTTTATTTTTCCTGCCAAAGTGTATAACCTCGCACTTTCCCACATTATACTCCATCTGCCAAATGTTTGCCCACTCACTTAGCCTGTCTATATCCCTTTGCAGATTCTTTGAGTCCTCTGCACAACTTGCTTTCCCACCCATCTTAGTATCATCCGCAAACTTGGCTAAATTACACTCGGTCCCTTCATCCAAGTCATTAATGTAGATTGTAAATAGTTGAGGCCCCAGCACCTATCCCTGTGGCACCCCACTAGTTACCGTTTGCCAACTGGAAAATGACCCATTTATCCAGAATCTCTGCTTTCTGTTAGTTAGCCAATTCTCTATCCATGCTAATATATTACCCCCAATTCTGTGAGCTCTTATCTTATGCAGTAACCTTTTATGTGGCACCTTATCGAATGCCTTCTGGAAATCCAAATACACCACATCCACTGGTTCACCTTTGTCCACCCTGCTCGTTACATCCTCAAAGAACTCCAGCAAGTTTGTTAAACATGATTTCCCTTTCATAAAACCATGCTGCTCTGCTTGACTGCATTATGATTTTCCAAATGCCCTGCTACTGCTTCCTTAATGAAGGACTCCAGCATTTTCCCAACAACAGATGTTAGGCTAACTGGTCTATAGTTTCCTGCTTTCTGTCTCCCTCCTTTCTTAAATAGGGGTGTTACATTTGCAGTTTTCCAATCCACTGGGACCTCTCCAGAGTCCAGGGAATTTTGGTATATTGCAGCCAATGCATCCACTATCTCTGCAGCCACTTCTTTTAAGACCCTGGGATGCAGGCCATCTGGTCCAGGGGACTTGTCATCTTTTAGTCCCATTATTTTACCAAGTACTTTTTCCTTAGTGATAGTGATTGTCTTTAGTTCCCCCTCCCTGTGGCCCCTTGATTATCCATTATTGGGATGTTGTTAGTGTCTTCTCTGCCATTTCCCCGTTCCCCATTCTCATCCTCTAAGGGACCAACGTTTACTTTAGCTACCCTCTTCCTTTTTATATACCTGTAGAAGCTCTTACTATCTGTTTTAATGTTTCTTGCCAGTTTACTCTCATAATTCATCTTCTCTTTCTTTATTATTTTTTTAGTCATCCTTTGCTGGTTTAAAAAATTTTCCCAATCCTCTGGTCTCCCACCAATCTTGGCAACATTGTATGCCTTCGTTTTCAATTTGATACCATCCTTTACTTCCTTAGTTAGCCACGGATGGTGCTCCCTTCTCTTAAAATCTTCCTTTCTCACTGGAATATATTTTTGTTGAGAGTTATGAAATATCTCCTTAAAGGTCCGCCACTGCATTTCAACTGTCTTACTCTTTAATTTATTTTTCCAGTCCACTTTAGCCAGTTCTGCCCTCATGCCACTGTAATTGCCTTTGTTTAAGATCAGGACACTGGTTTGAGATACAACTTTCTCACCCTCCAACTGAATTTGAAATTCAGCTATGATCACTCTTTCCTAGAGGATGATCCTTTACTATGAGATCATTTATTAATTCTGACTCATTACACAGTACCAGATCCAAGATAGCCTGCTCCCTGGTTGGTTCCATTACATACTGTTCTAGGAAACCATCCCGGCTGCACTCTATGAACTCCTCCTCAAGGCTACCATGGCCAATTTGATTTGTCCAATCAATATGGAGATTAAAATCACCCATGATTATTACCATACCTTTTTTACAGGCCTCCATTATTTGTTGATTTATACTCTGTCCAACAGTATTGCTGCTGTTCGGGGGCCTGTAGACTACGCCCACCAGAGACTTTTTCCCTTTATTACTTTTTATCTCCACCCAAACCGATTCTACATCTTGATCTTCTGAGCCAATATCACTTCTCACCACTGCACTGATCCCATCCTTTACCAACAAAGCCACCCCACCTCCCTTTCCTTTCTGTCTATCCTTCCGAATTGTCAAATACCCTGGAATATTCAGTTCCCAGCCCTAATCACCTTGCAACCACGTCCCTGTAATGGCGATCAGATCATACCCATTTGTATCTATTTATACATAGATACATAGATACATAGAAGATAGGAGCAGGAGTAGGCCATCCGGCCCTTCGAGCCTGCTCCGCCATTTAATGAGATCATGGCTGATCCTCCAATTCAGTATCCCGTCCCCGCCTTCTCTCCGTAACCCTTAACCCCTTTTGCCTGTAGAAATATATCTAATTCCCTCTTAAATATATTTAATGAGCTGGCGTACACTGCCCTCTGTGGCAATGAGTTCCACAGGTTCACCACCCTCTGAGTGAAGAAATTCCCCCTCATTTCTGTCCTAAATGATTTAGCCCTTATCCTTAAATTATGTCCTCTAGTTCTGTTCTCACCCGCCAAGGGAAACATTCCTTCTGCATCTAGTCTGTCTAGACCTGTCAGAATTTTATACACTTCTATGAGGTCCCCTCTCAATCTTCTAAACTCCAGTGTGTACATCCCTAAACTACATAGTCTCTCCTCATAGGTCAATCCCGCCATTCCTGGTATCAGCCTGGTGAATCGCCGCTGCACCCCCTCCATGGCAAGAACATCTTTCCTCAGATGAGGCGACCAAAACTGTACACAGTACTCGAGGTGTGGTCTCACCAGTGCCCTGTACAGCTGCAGCAAGGTATCCCTGTTCCTGTATTCCAACCCTTTTGCTATGAAGGCCAGCATACCGTTTGCCTTCTTGACCGCCTGTTGCACCTGCATGCTCGCCTTCAGTGACTGGTGTACAAGAACACCCAGGTCTCTCTGTACTTCCCCCTCTCCCAATTTATTGCCATTTAAATAATAATTTGCCCTCCCGTTCCTGCACCCAAGGTGGATAACTTCGCACTTGTCCACATTATAGTGCATCTGCCATTTATCCGCCCAATCACCCAGTCTGTCCAAATCGCTCTGGAGCTTCCTGGTCTCCTCCTCTGAGCCCACCCCCCCTCCTAGTTTAGTGTCGTCTGCAAATTTGGAAATGCTGCATCCGACTCCCTGATCCAGGTCATTAATGTAAATTGTGAACAGCTGGGGACCCAGGACAGATCCCTGTGGTACCCCACTTGTTACTGCCTGCCATTCAGAAAATGAGCCGTTTATTCCAACTCTCTGTTTTCTATCTGACAGCCAGTTCTCTATCCACGTCAATACTTTCCCCTTTATCCCATGAGCTTCAATTTTCCATGCTAATCTTTTATGTGGGACCTTATCGAAGGCCTTTTGGAAGTCCAGGTACACCACATCTACTGGCTCTCCCCCATCTATTTTACCAGTTACTCCCTCAAAAAATTCCAATAGATTAGTCAAGCCCGATTTACCCTTTGTAAATCCATGTTGACTCTGTCCTATCCTGTCCCCATTTGCTAAGTGCTCTGCTATTTCATCCTTAATGATGGACTCCAGCATTTTGCCCACAACTGATGTAAGGCTTACAGGTCTGTAATTACCTGCTTTTTCCCTACCCCCCTTTTTGAAAAGTGGGGTAGCGTTAGCTACCCTCCAATCCATGGGCACTGTTCCCGAGTCTAATGAATTCTGAAAAATCATACTTAGTGCATCCGCTATCTCTAGGGCCACCTCCTTCAGTACCCTAGGATGCATGTTATCAGGCCCTGGGGATTTGTCCGCCTTCAATCCCTTTAGCTTCCTTAACACCATATCCTTAGAGATATTGATTTGCGTCAGTTCCTCCTTTGCCAATGTCCCTATTTTTCCCGATATCCCAGGGAGGTTATTTGTGTCTTCCTTCGTAAAGACTGACCCAAAGTATGCATTTAGTTGGCCTGCCATTTCCTTATTTCCCGTTATATATTCCCCCGTATCTGACTGCAATGGACCAACTTTGGTTTTCACCAGTCTTTTCCTCTTGATATACTTATAAAAGCTTTTGGAGTTAGTTTTTATATTTTCCGCCAGCTTGCTTTCGTAAGCTATTTTGCCCCTCTTGATTAAGCCCTTTGTCCTCCTTTGCTCTATCTTAAACTGTTCCCAATCTTCCGCTCTGGCGCTTTTTTTGGCTATTTTATATGCCCTATCTTTGGATTTTATGCTGTCTCTAATTTCCCCTGTTATCCACGGTTGAGTCACCTTTTTAGATTTCCTTTTATGCCAGATTGGTATAAACAATTTTTGCAATTTTGTCATTCTATCTTTAAATGCTTGCCATTGTTTATCTACCTCCAGTCCTCCCAGGAACGTTGTCCAATCAGACCTACTCAGTTCCCGTCTAATGGCATCATAATTCCCCTTGTTTAAATTCAGGACCTTAGTCTCTGAGTCAATTTCTTCGCTCTCCATTTCGAGTGAGAAATCGATCATGTTATGATCGCTCTGACCCAAGGGTCCCCGTACAACAAGATTACTAATTAGTCCCTTCTCATTGCACAGTACCCAGTCCAATATAGCCTGTTCCCGAGTTGGTTCCTCGACATATTGATCCAGATAACCATCCCTTAAACACTCAAGGAATTCCTCCTCCTCATTATTTTTACTGATTAGGCTATTCCAATCTATATGTAAGTTAAAGTCACCTATGATGACAGCTGTGCTCTTATTGCACGCTTCTCTAATTTCCCTCGTGATGCCCTCCCCAACCTCTATTTTACTATTTGGAGGCCTATATACCACTCCTATTAATGTTTTTCGCCCCTCGCTATTTCTTAGCTCCACCCATATAGATTCTGTATTAACTGAGTTAATATCCTTCCTTTTATGCCGTCAACTCATCTATCTTGTTACGAATGCTGCGTGCATTCAGATATAGAGCTTTTAACTTTGTCTTTTTACCATTTCTCCTTGTTTTGGCCCCATTTTCTGTTGCACTCTTATTTTTAAACATTCTGTCCCTTCCTGTCACACTCTGGTTATTATTTCCCCCATCTCTATCCTGCTCTATTGCTTTCTCATTGACTTTTTAAATTCCTGCTCACCTAGATCCTCCCCCCACACTATTTAGTTTAAAACCCTCTTTACAGCCCTAGTTATTCGATTCACCAGGGCTCTAGCCCCAGCATGGTTCAAGTGAAGCCCGTCCAAACGGAACAGCTCCCTCTTATCCCAGTACTGGTGCCAGTGCCCCACAAATCGAAACCCATTTCTCCCACACCAATCTTTGAGCCACTTGTTCATTTCTCTGATCTTATTTACCCTATGCAAATTTGCTTGTGGCTCAGGTAGTAATCCAGAGATTATTACCTTTGTGGTTCTGCTTTTTAATTTAGCCCCTAGCTGCTCATACTCTCTCAGCAGAACCTCTTTCTTTGTCCTACCTATGTCATTGGTACCTACGTGGACCATGACAACTGGATCCTCCCCCTCCCACTCCAAGTTTCTCTCCAGCCCAGAGGAGATGTCCTTAACCCTGGCACCAGGCAGGCAACACAGCCTTCGGGACTCACGCTCTCGGCTGCAGAGAACAGTGTCTATCCCCCTAACTATACTATCCCCTATCACTACAACATTTCTTTTTACTCCCCCCACTTGAATGGCTGGCTTCCTGTACCACGGTGCTGTGGTCAGATTGCTCATCCTCCCTGCATTCCCTGCGTCCACACAGAGAGCAAGAATCTCATACCTGTTAGACAAGGCCAAGGGCTGAGGCCACTCCATCACTACCTCCTGGATCCCAATACCTGCCTCGCTTGTAGTCACGCCCTCCTGTCCCTGACCATGGGCCAAATTGGAAGTAATTACTCTAGTGGGTGTGACTGCCTCCTGGAACACAACCATCACAACTCCTACGTCTTTTCCTTTGAACTACTTGCTCAACCCCTGTATCTTCCCCTCCCACTTGCTCCACTGGCATTCACATCACCCTTAATTATCCAACCCTTCCTTCCAAAAGTGACAGTTCCATGCCAAACCTGTTTTCCTTCTTCCCTCAGTTTCCCTCCCAAGGAGGCTTGGTTTGTTTTCAAAAATCGACTAGTTGTGTTTTTTTTAGAAAATCAAATTAGAATGAGGAATGACACACACCCTTTGCTTTTATCTCTACCCCTCTCTAATTTTTGCTCTGTCTCATAGATGTTAGCAATTAGAATCTCTATCTCAAAAGGTACAAGGAATTAGTAAATATCTTCTAACCATCAACAAAACACAAATGAATAATTAGTTGGCTTCAAAATTCAACTGCCGTTTTTAATTGAAAATTGAACTAAGATGAAGGCCCGGATTTTGCTCACCTCGGTGGGTCCAGTGCGGGCGATGCTGGTGGTGGATCGCGGCCCTGCTTCTGGCTCCATCCTGCTGCCTAAAATGAACTTACATCGATCGGGCTTGTTAAGCCCGCCCAGCACATTTCCCGGTCCAATTAGAGGAAGCGGGTCTGGTGACGTCATTCATGACGCGTCATCAGCCAGTTTCTTTAAAGGGACCAAGGCCAACTTTCTTTTGATATTTGAGCTGTCAGTGTTCTACAACACTGAATCACTGCACAGAGGTGCAGGGCTGCACCCAGATTCTCCCATGATTCCCTCCATAAAATGGAAGGAGTCAGAGCACGCAGGAAGGTCCTCTTCCCTTCCGATGGGCAGAGGAGACCACCCCAGGAGACCAAAATAGCCTGGTTGCACATTGCAGAGGAGGTCACAAGCAGGGATGTCGTCAGGAGGATCTGGGTGCAGTGGCGCAAACCTTTCAATGATCTCATTAGATCATGAAACATTAGTACAAAGCCGCACTCAACCTCATCCTGCTGTGCCTCTCATCACATTCCTATCACTCTGCCTTCCTACCAGACTCCTGCACATTCTTACTCACACCAACTTACCTTGCACCTCCACCCATCCCTCTCTCTATCTACATTATCACATCCCCATCTCACTAGCCACCCCTCACATTCACCCGCATCCTAATGCAATCATACCAAATAACAACACACAAGGGTAGCCACTTGGGTGTTTTTTCCGATGTTCATGTAAAGTTTCTGTTAATGTGCTGTCAAACATTGTAGGGATGCTTTATGGTGTTGGTGTGGGATGGTCCCAACCTGGCGCATCATGTGGCAGCCAGGGTGTACAGCGTCAAGTGAAGTAAATGTGGCCATGGGGAGGCCATCCCTAGCAGCAATGTGGTCGGGTGCTGATGCCCTCTGTCCTGTGCAGCATCAGGTGATTGCGGAGAAGGTTGGTGTTGTTGTTGGTGTTGGGGCTGATCGTGGTGGGATTCGGAGGACCAAGGTGAAACAGTATAAAGGGGAACCATGTTAATGGAATAGATGGCAGGTGAAGTAGAGATGACAGAAGCATTCTGTCAATGGTGAAAGAGTTCTTCCAATGAGGTGAGAGTGGATGGAGAGTGGAAAGCCTGCAGAATCCGTGCTGGAATTGGACTGAGAAACCTCTTGTGGCTGAAGAAAGTGATGATCTGTCAGGTGGGAGCTTTTACTGTACATTTGAAGCCGTCAAGTAATCAGCAGGAGCAATGGCCATTCAACTCCCGCCTCAGGTTCACAAACGTGATCCCCGAGCAGCATGAACCCTGTGGGCGAGCAGTTAAAGTTAAAAGGTAAGGTTAAAGGCATTATTAAGGGTCTGTCAACAACCCATTAACTGGTTTAATTGGGTCGCCTGCCTCTGTGGGTCGGGTCGGATTGGAGATCGCACACGCGCCATTAGGAAAGGCCCGTTGCGGCGGCTTGACAGCGGGGTCCTGACCCGCTATCAAAAAATCAAATTTCCCACCCGAGCCATCAGTGATCCTGCCCGCTGACCCTCCCAGAAAAATCCAGCCAAAGTCTTTCTCAGTTTGATACATTTTCTGAAGTTTATAGAACAAAGTAACTTGCAACAGATGTGCAATCATAACACTATTTTCTCACTGACATACAGCCTCTCTGCTTTTGGAAAAAGACAATATAAATTGTGACATTTATCCCTTTACTTTTCAAAATAATTTCAAAAAGCTACAGAGTAGGAAGTGCTGGAAGCTAAAGCAAAATATTTCACTGGCACAGCTGACTATACAGTATTGTTGCATCCTGGAAAAGCAGTCACACTGCAGATGCTCAGACAGCACAATCCAAATTCAGCTCAGTCATGTTGTGGGTAAAATATCAAATCCAAGACCAGGCATTTGGGAGAGGCTGAGGCCTTCAAGCAAAAACTTTAATGAACCCATTAAAAGACAAAAGTAAAACAGAGTTGTTAAATGTAATCATAATATTGTGAAATAGGTAATATTTTGAGTTTATTTTGTTTAAACCCTTACTTTAAATGATAGAAATCTCAGTAACTAAGAATCAGTAACTAAGAAAAAAAACTGCAAAAATAACTTTCAGAAAGCATTTTGATCAATTTGTGGAAACCCAGTGGCCAGATTGTGCACAGGGTGGTATACTCTTAAATATAAAATAGCAGTTGTGTGTGTTACATAGCATGGCACCTTGAACACTGAAAATGCCCATCACTGCACAACCTAAAGGACTAACAGGTACTTAGGACTTTTCAATGAAATGCAACCCCACATACTGAGTTTCAAATATAAAATTGATTAACTATTTATTATTAAATATGTTTGGGAGTTAAATCACAAACTTGAATTTAGTTTAAAAAAACAACTTTTAAATGAAAATGGATTTGTTTATTATAGAGGGGGGAATGTTATGATAATGAAATGCAAAAATGCAGCATGAGGAGATTCCATAGTCAGAGGAACAGACAGATGCTTTTGAACTCTACCCTAGTGTCCTGAATGGTATATCGCTTGAACTGAAAGTAGCATAACAGCGTGTGTAACAAAAAAAGTTTTTGTGAAGGAAGAGGACAAAAAAAAGTTATAGGGCTGGATTTTCATTGACCCATGGAGGCAGGTTTGGAGGCGTGTGGGGGGTTAAAATTGCGAAAACTGGCGGGCGGGCACAAGTCTGCCTCCACGCAATTTTCATGAAATCGTATCTGCTGGTCCCGACTGCGCCCGCCTTTAAGAGACGGGATAGGTTGTTAAGGCCCTTAACAAGCACTAAATTGGCTCTATAATGCCATTTTGAAAGGCCTTTGTGATTTTAACCCTTGTTCTACGTGAAGCACGCCTGTTCTGAACCACGATTGTGAAACCTGGCGGGAGCACATTTGGCTGGATCTCTCTCTCTCTCTCTCTCTCTCTGAGTGGTGGTGTAAAAATATGTGGGAGCAGACTTAGGGCTGCTGCTGCTCATTTTGCATCCAGGTCCTCTCACAGCAAAGGCCAGGCAGTCTTTGCAGACCTTCAATGCAGCAGCAATGATGACATCATCAGAGGCGACTTTCAGACTGAAAACACTAATTGGTTCATGGGTTCCCACATGCTGGAACTCAATTGCCCAATTAGGTGAAAATTGCATCAATCTCCCACATCCAATTGCAGTCAGGTGGATAACACGAAAAGTGGATGACACGACCCCAACCCGCCCCAGTATCAAAATCCAGCCCATAGATTCTGTTCAAACCAATAATTTAGGAAGGAAAAGAACAGAGGTCCTGGAAAGGGAGTGTTAGGAACTAGAAGATAAACTGAAGTGCAGGACCTCAAGGGTAGTAATCTCACTGCTGGTGCCATGTGCTCGTAAATACAGGAATAGGAAGGTAAGGAAAGTAAATGTATAGCTGGAAGGATGGTGTTGAAAGGAAGGGTTCAGATTCCTGGTACACTGGAGCCAGATCTGGGACAAGAGTGGCCGGCACATGACAGATGGGCTTCACTTGAACAGGGGGAGATCAATAGCCTTGTTGAGAGAGTAACTAGTGCTGTTCAGGAAGGTTCAAACTAATATGGTTGGTGAAGTGGAGGGGGAGTGTGACGGCAGAGGGAAAGAGAAAGACAAGGCAATAGTGAGAAAAGTAAAAGGGCAAGTACTGTCGAAAAGATGGAAAAAACAAGTAAAAAACAGAACAGAAGGAGGCAGGATTATAAAGAGCAAAATTGCCAAAGAGGCAGGCAAGTTTAGTTTGTATGTATGCAAATGCAGAATGGGAGGTAAACATTCCTGATAACAAAATACTTAGAGGAATAGAGCAGGAAAAAAGGAATAGCAGCATTGATCAAAAATGCCACAATAGTAGAACATGATAGGGGGAATGGCACAAAAGCAGAATCTATTTGGTTAAGGTAAAGAAACAAAAGTGTTACTCTACTGGGAACATAATACAGACCACCAAACAGCAGAAATGAAATAGGGAAGACAGAGGATTAAGAAATATGCAGAAATAACAAGGCCATAATAATGGGTGACCTAATTATCCAAAGATAGAGGTAAAATTGGGTAAATGGCAAAGGAGAAGTGTCAAGAATTGCTTTCTAGATCAGTGTGCTTTTGGGATCTAGTTCTAGGAAATGTTGCAGCAAAACATAGTCGCACAAAATGTAAACAGAGTGCAGCAAATGCCGGAGCTCTTTGAATGAGAAATTAAAATGAGACTTGGAGGCATATGCCAAATCCAGCGAGAAATACAAAAGAAAATCAAGCAAAAAGTATAGAAAATATGAGGAGAGCAAAAAAAAATTAAGTTTAGGATGGGGCAGAAAGAAAGACTGGCAGGCAAAGTGAAGAGAAATAGTAAAGGATTTTACAAACACATAAAAAATAGGAAAATAGTTAAAGAAAGGGTAGAGCCAATTATAGACAGAAAATAAAATTATAGAAGATGCCATTGCACTTTTTCCTCACCCCCCACCCAATCTCTTTTACTACTTCCAGCCCTACAAAGTCCCAAACTTTATGTTCCTCTGACTCCAGCCTTTGTGCACCCCCCCTCCTTTGAACCCACCACTGGCAGCCATGCCTTCAGCCACCCAAGTCCCACTCTGGAATTCCCTCCCTACATTTCTCTGCCTCTTCACCCCACTCTGCTTTAAGACGTTCCTTAAAATCCCCCTCTTCTAGAAAGCATTTGATCATGTCTCCTACTTCCTCCTCCTTTGGCTGGGTGTCTGTTTTCCCCGACACTCTTGTGAAGTGTGTTGAGATATTTTTCTATTTAAAGACTTTATATAAATAAAAGATTTTGTTGTTGTTGAAGGAATTCTATGATTCTATGGATGACAGAGGTACCAAATTAGTATTTTGCCTCTGTTTTCACAGAAGAGTGTACTAGTCGGAATGAAAAGATACAAGAGGAAGAGATGGAGAAATTAGATAGAATAACAATAGATAAGGAAGTAGAAAGAAAAGACTTACATTTATATAGCGCCTTTCACGACAACACTGACGTCTCAAAGCGCTTTACAGCCAATGAAGTGTAGTCACTGTTGTAATGTGGGAAACGTGGCAGCCAATTTGCGCACAGCAAGCACCCACAAACAGCAATGTGATAATGACCAGATAATCTGTTTTTGTTATGTTGGTTGAGGGATAAATATTGGCCAGGGACACCGGGGAAAACTCCCCTGCTCTTCTTCGAAATAGTGCGTTGGGATCTTTTACGTCCACCTGAGAGAGCAGACGGGGCCTCGGTTTAACGTCACATCCGAAAGACGGCACCTCCGACAGTACAGCGCTCCCTCAGCACTGCACTGGAGGGTCAGCCTAGATTTATGTGCTCAAGTCTCTGGAGTGGGACTTGAACCCACAACCTTCTGACTCAGAGCCGTGTGTGCTACCCACTGAGCCACGGCTGAAAAAGTTGCTGGAACGCAAAGTAGTAAAGGCAGCGTGTCCTAGAATAATGAGGAAATAGCTGAGGCTCCGACCACAATCTTTTAAACATTCCTGGACATGGAAGTTGTGTCAGAGGACTGGAAGTTTGTCAGTGTAATACTTTGTTCAAGAGGGACAAAGGGATAAACCAGGTATCTATAGACTAGTCAGTCGCCCATTAATATTGGGTAAACTTCCAATATGTAGTTTAAGGGCAGCAAGTGCAGATTTATTAAAAGCAAGTCGTTTCTGACAAGCTTCCTAGCCTGGTGAGGAAATACGGGAATGGACCGATAAAGAAATATTATATTAGGGTATATGAAATTTAAAAGGGGTTTGATAAGGTGCTGAAGAAGAGGTTTGTTTAGAAGATTAAGGCACATGATATTAAAGGGAATGTGGTAGCATGGATAGGAATTTAGCTAAAGGACAGAAGATATTGTAGTGGTTAATTAACTATTTTTTGGGCTGGAAGTATGTACCTGTATACAGCGATGAAGCAAAGGGTCAGTGTTACGCATACACATATCTCAGATCTCTTGTGTGCTGCTCATGGTCAGTCAGAGGTTTTACAGGAAAAAGGTGTTGATGTCAAGTATCATCATCAGGGCCATAACTTATCAGCATTATGGGCAGCGATGGGATCTGGAAGCACCAGGAAAGGGAGCGGGGGAATGGAAACACTGGCTGAAGGAACACTGCAGCTTCCTCCTGTTCTCCTCCCCCCCCACCCCACTTGAGAACACTGGAGCAGGTTTTTTTTTTTGGCCGGGGGGTGGGGGGGGGGGGGGGGGGGGGCGGGGGAAAGAGAGTGAGTTCTGGGGAAAGGAGATCTGGGGTCTAACTGGTCTTGGAGTGTGTCCGGGACCTTTGGGCGGGGAGGGGATAGTCTGGCAGTTGCTGGCATATGACAATATTGTGAGGTGGAGTCTAGTTGACTTGTGGGGGAGGTAGGCATAGGAGGAAGGGACCCGAACTCCCCTTTTGAACTGTCAGGCACCACCCCACCCCCCATGGGATCCTGCTTGCTATCCTCCTCCTTCAGTCCATGTGCAGCCACCTTTGTGCTGTCACCCACTGCACAATCACTATCCCGGTCATCTTTACATCCTGCCTTAAAAGGATATAGGGCACTCTTCATGAGTTTTTTGACTTACACAAATCATTAATAAACAGAAAGTTCTCAAACACTCAAAATTAACTATTTATACAGTTTTCCAGCTTTTATATTTAAAAAATTACCCTTAATCCCAAACACTGTTTAGGAGATAGATTTTAATTGACTTTTCAATCTTTCAACTGAAAAATGGATACATAAGCTCCTTCTGTGCTGTAAAATTCTAGGATTTCTTGAAAATAGTGCCATTCAAGTATAGTGGGCCACATTTACTAGTTTTCGACAATCCTACATTAGCACTTCTATAGTTAAAAAATGCAGACAACCATATTCTGCAAGTTCCTGATGGTGCCAGTTGGAAGCGTGTGACCAACGTGTGTTTTTAAAGTCAAGGGGGCAGAAATTAGGCTCGCCACGGGTGAGTACGCACTATGTACTCACCCGTGGACGGAACGAAAGTGCCGGTATCTTGCATGCACTGCGCATGCGCGGGAAACCAGCAGTTCCGTTCCCCTGAAGGAAGGGGTTCAGAGGTCGAACGCGCACGGCGGAGAGGCAGAGCGTAGACCTCGCACTTCGTTTTTTTTTTATACAGGTTCCTCCGTGAGGGTAAGCACGGAGAAGATACACTTTGAAAAAGGAGGCGCAAGGCCTTCTTTTAACAAGGAAAGTGTGATTTTATTCAAATTTAAACATTTTTTTCCACAGATTTATCTTTTTTAATTACTTTAAAGAACGGTAAGTTTAGTTTTAGCCCCGTTAAAAAGTGTAATTACTTTTTTCAAAAATTAAAGAGGGGTAGCATTGCTGGTAAAAGAGGGGATAAATGCAATTGAAAGGAAGGATATTAACTCAGTTAATACAGAATCTATATGGGTGGAGCTAAGAAATAGCGAGGGGCGAAAAACATTAATAGGAGTGGTATATAGGCCTCCAAATAGTAAAATAGAGGTTGGGGAGGGCATCACGAGTGAAATTAGAGAAGCGTGCAATAAGAGCACAGCTGTCATCATAGGTGACTTTAACTTACATATAGATTGGACTAGCCTAATCAGTAAAAATAATGAGGAGGAGGAATTCCTTGAGTGTTTAAGGGATGGTTATCTGGATCAATATGTCGAGGAACCAACTCGGGAACAGGCTATATTGGACTGGGTACTGTGCAATGAGAAGGGACTAATTAGTAATCTTGTTGTACGGGGACCCTTGGGTCAGAGCGATCATAACATGATCGATTTCTCACTCGAAATGGAGAGCGAAGAAATTGACTCAGAGACTCAGGTCCTGAATTTAAACAAGGGGAATTATGATGCCATTAGACGGGAACTGAGTAGGTCTGATTGGACAACGTTCCTGGGAGGACTGGAGGTAGATAAACAATGGCAAGCATTTAAAGATAGAATGACAAAATTGCAAAAATTGTTTATACCAATCTGGCATAAAAGGAAATCTAAAAAGGTGACTCAACCGTGGATAACAGGGGAAATTAGAGACAGCATAAAATCCAAAGATAGGGCGTATAAAATAGCCAAAAAACGCGCCAGAGCGGAAGATTGGGAACAGTTTAAGATAGAGCAAAGGAGGGCAAAGGGCTTAATCAAGAAGGGCAAAATAGCTTACGAAAGCAAGCTGGCGGAAAATATAAAAACTAACTCCAAAAGCTTTTATAAGTATATCAAGAGGAAAAGACTGGTGAAAACCAAAGTTGGTCCATTGCAGTCAGATACGGGGGAATATATAATGGGAAATAAGGAAATGGCAGACCAACTAAATGCATACTTTGGGTCAGTCTTTACGAAGGAAGACACAAAAAACCTCCCTGGGATATCGGGAAAAATAGGGACATTGGCAAAGGAGGAACTGACGCAAATCAATATCTCTAAGGATATGGTGTTAAGGAAGCTAAAGGGATTGAAGGCGGACAAATCCCCAGGGCCTGATAACATGCATCCTAGGGTACTGAAGGAGGTGGCCCTAGAGATAGCGGATGCACTAAGCATGATTTTTCAGAATTCATTAGACTCGGGAACAGTGCCCATGGATTGGAGGGTAGCTAACGTTACCCCACTATTCAAAAAGGGGGGTAGGGAAAAAGCAGGTAATTACAGACCTGTAAGCCTTACATCAGTTGTGGGCAAAATGCTGGAGTCCATCATTAAGGATGAAATAGCCGAGCACTTAGCAAATGGGGACAGGATAGGACAGAGTCAACATGGATTTACAAAGGGTAAATCGTGCTTGACTAATCTATTGGAATTTTTTGAGGGAGTAACTGGTAAAATAGATGGGGGAGAGCCAGTAGATGTGGTGTACCTGGACTTCCAAAAGGCCTTCGATAAGGTCCCACATAAAAGATTAGCATGGAAAATTGAAGCTCATGGGATAAAGGGGAAAGTATTGACGTGGATAGAGAACTGGCTGTCAGATAGAAAACAGAGAGTTGGAATAAACGGCTCATTTTCTGAATGGCAGGCAGTAACAAGTGGGGTACCACAGGGATCTGTCCTGGGTCCCCAGCTGTTCACAATTTATATTAATGACCTGGATCAGGGAGTCGAATGCAGCATTTCCAAATTTGCAGACGACACTAAACTAGGAGGGGGGGTGGGCTCAGAGGAGGAGACCAGGAAGCTCCAGAGCGATTTGGACAGACTGGGTGATTGGGCGGATAAATGGCAGATGCACTATAATGTGGACAAGTGCGAAGTTATCCACCTTGGGTGCAGGAACGGGAGGGCAAATTATTATTTAAATGGCAATAAATTGGGAGAGGGGGAAGTACAGAGAGACCTGGGTGTTCTTGTACACCAGTCACTGAAGGCGAGCATGCAGGTGCAACAGGCGGTCAAGAAGGCAAACGGTATGCTGGCCTTCATAGCAAAAGGGTTGGAATACAGGAACAGGGATACCTTGCTGCAGCTGTACAGGGCACTGGTGAGACCACACCTCGAGTACTGTGTACAGTTTTGGTCGCCTCATCTGAGGAAAGATGTTCTTGCCATGGAGGGGGTGCAGCGGCGATTCACCAGGCTGATACCAGGAATGGCGGGATTGACCTATGAGGAGAGACTATGTAGTTTAGGGATGTACACACTGGAGTTTAGAAGATTGAGAGGGGACCTCATAGAAGTGTATAAAATTCTGACAGGTCTAGACAGATTAGATGCAGAAGGAATGTTTCCCTTGGCGGGTGAGAACAGAACTAGAGGACATAATTTAAGGATAAGGGCTAAACCATTTAGGACAGAAATGAGGGGGAATTTCTTCACTCAGAGAGTGGTGAACCTGTGGAACTCATTGCCACAGAGGGCAGTGTACGCCAGCTCATTAAATATATTTAAGAGGGAATTAGATATATTTCTACAGGCAAAAGGGGTTAAGGGTTACGGAGAGAAGGCGGGGACGGGATACTGAATTGAAGGATCAGCCATGATCTCATTAAATGGCGGAGCAGGCTCGAAGGGCCGGATGGCCTACTCCTGCTCCTATCTTCTATGTATCTATGTATCTATGTATCTATGTTATTTATAGTTATTTTAAAAATGTGATTTAAAAAAAAAAAATTGTAGTTTTAGGGAGGTTTTGGGGCCGATTTGTATTCATAGATTTGAAAGGTCTTCCTGTCAAATCTATGAATGAAAGATGGTCTGCTGCCATTGGCTCTCCATGGCCCACGTGATCCCAGGGGACGCATCGCACTAACTACGCCCCTGGGATACGCAAGCACTGCGCGCCGGCAGTTGGAGGCGGCCCAGGAGCCGAATTCCCCGCGGGCCCAGAGGTCAACGGCAGGCACGGTAGGTAGGCGCGCGCGCGATCCTTGCACCCGCGGGAAGCCAGGGAGCCGAATTTCTGGCCCAAGAAGTCAAGAAAGCAAACTTATATTCCTAAACATTTGGTTTATCCAGTCGGTTTAATTTTTATGGTGGTCCTATGGCCATTTGCTCAAGACATCCATTGTCTTGTTGGTCTAGGAATACAGGGGGAAAAATTCAGTTGGTTTGCGCCTCCCGTTAGCGCCTTAAGAGGGCGCAAAGCAACTAGTGCTCGGGTGCGGCACCGCCCACAGCTCCCACGAAATTCAGCGGGAGGTTAGCGGCGGCGCTAACCGGTAGCGCCCCGTGGTGCTGCGCCGCCGGCAATGACGTCATTGCCGTGCACAGCGCTCCACTCGCAATTTTCGGTAGCACCCCTTGACTTACCGCCAGACGCTATGTCCGACGGGGTCAGGGGGGCCTAACTGCGGCCGGGGCGGCGCTAGTTAAAGGGGAGGTGGCGGGCGGCCATTTTTGTTGCTAGCCGCCTGCCAGCACCTGCCCTCGTTGCTGTCCCCGGCCCCCGTGAAGCCCCCCCCCCCCCCGCGAAGTGCCGGCTGCGCTCCAAGAGCCCGGCACTTCTCGAGTGTCGGGCTCTTTTGCCGGCACTCCCGCCCCGGTTCGCGCTGCGCAAGGCCCCGCCCCTTTAAGAAGGGGAGGAAGGCCTGCAATATCGCGGTGCGACGTGCCGCAGTGCCTGGCGCTGCAGCACGTAGTGCCACGATATTGACTCGCAACGCCCCAAGAGGGATGCGAGGCGCTTCCAGTAGCACCCTGCTTCCCTCTTGGGGTGCAACCACTCAATTTCCGGCGCGGAGGTGCTAATCTTTATGGGGCGCTAAAAGTAGCGCCCCGGCGAAGTTAGCACCCCAAAGGGGGCGCGACTCAATTTTTCCCCCACAGCATTCCATCCTAACTACTTACTTTCCTGGTGAATTAGATACACTTTTTCTGATAACCCTTTGTTCACAGCTTGTTTTTTTGTTGGGAGGTTAGGGGGTGGTGGTGGTGGGAAGAGAGGGTGAAAGGAAAACTGGTCAATAGGCTCCCTACTATTAATAATGACACTAGTGAATAAAATTATTCTAATTTATTAAATCATTATCTCCAAATTAACACAATTATTTTTAAACCTGAGAGTTCCTTTCCAGTTGCAAGTCCCCTTTTCAGAGCTGAAACCAAATGCTGGTAAAGTTTATGTGCTGCGGCCTGGAGCTCCATCTGTGTACTTCCACGGGCAGCCTGTGTTACATCCTAAGGTGGGGGCAAAGAGAACACATTAGGAGAATACAATTAGCATTTTCCTTATATACCCAAACAAGTGCAAAATGAACTATATTTATGCCCAAGCACAGAACTTGCTGGATGCCATTCAATAGAGGTGAATAATATTTACAGTCACAATTTCATTCAACACACTTGTGCAAAATAATTGTATTTAAACACTTCATACATTTTGATTCATCACTTTTCTCTCTTGTAGAATGATGATTTATTTTTACCATATAATGCTGGAGCTTTCCACAATTCCGTTTGATGTTTGCTGTGTTTGCTGTTCCCAGATCAAAGCAGCCAGTTAAAAACTGCAACTGTACTGTCAGTAGAAGACCAGTAGACTTTAACGGCAGCCCTGAAGTGTCCAATGAGGAGCCACTTTTACCTTCCATTTCTGAGAGAAAAGATGAAATCTGGCAAAGGGCTTCAAGGCGGAGCTATAACAAAAAAAGCAAGATTTTACTTTGAAATTCAAATAGAGAGATAAATTACTAGATGGCAATAGGGTGTCATAACTTAAAAACACATGATCTGTACCTAAAGAAAATTAAGTTATTGGATAGAGGTGTTCAAAATTATGACGAGTTCCAATAAAAAGGGGAACAATTTATAACTGGAGGGCATACATTTAAGATCATCATGGAGAACAAATGGAGAGTTAGGAGAATAGTTTTTTTTATACACACAGAGGGTTGTTAGGACATGGAACGTCCTACCAGAACCAGCAGTGATAGCAGAATCCATAATAGCTTTTACTGGGGAGGCAGATAAATATTTGAAAAAGAAAAATATTAAAATGGAATGGAAGAAGGGCAGGGTTCCAAATAAATAACTTTCACAGAGCTGGCAGAGGTGCAATGGGTCAAATGGCTTCTTTCTGTGTTATAAATTTCTACAATTCTATGAAATCATATTGCTGATCAGTCACTGTCATGGCACATTATATTCAAATTAATAGTGGGGCAGTATACTAGAATAATTTTAATTATTTAAAAAATTAATCCAGCAGTTGTTCCTGAACGCTCCCAAACATTAGTCATATATTTGTAATAGCTGCACAAAGATGAATTCCTACACTTGCATTATTATATGCGCTGATTTTACCAAATGCATTAAAACTCCTACCTCTGCCCTTTGTTGCTGGTGACCCATTGCTGTGATAATTGCCTTAGGGTCAGCCTCCTTGCCAGTTTCTTGTTCTACCAGGTTTGAAGTCTGAGTAAGATGTCCACAGAGGAATTGAAAGATATCATTCAGCAAAGGTGCAAATGTAGTTGCCTGGGAATTCTCTGGTGGGCTAATGCACTGTCGTAGCAGCTGCCATGCATCTTTCATAATGCCCAGCGAACACAGTGGCACTCCTAGGTAAAAAGTAAAATAATTCAACAAAATATAAACACCGTAATCCACAGTCACAATTGAGCAAGAGAAGTGATTCTAATTTACTCCATGCATACTGTAGGTGTGCTTGTGTTTTCCGATCCCCATAGCAGCCTTTAAAAAAAGTAATTTTCGTTATATGGGTACACTGGCAAGGCACGCATTTATTGCCTATCCCCAGTTGCCCTTGAGAAGATGGTGGTAGACCTTCTTCTTAAGCTTGTTGTTGTCCGTGTGGTGAAGGTACTCCCACAGTGCTGTTAGGGAGGGAGTTCCAGGATTTTGACCCAGTGACGATGAAGGAACGGTGATATACTTCCAGGTCAGGATGATGTGTTACGTGGAGGGGAGCTTGGAGGTGATGGTGTTCTCATGCACCTGCTGCTCTTGTCCTTCTAAGTGGTGGAGATCCCGAGTTTGGGAGGTGCTGCCGAAGAACCCTTGGTGAATTGCTGCAGTGCATTTTGTATATAGTAAACACTGCAGCCACAGCACGGTGGTTGACAGAGTGGATGTTTAAGCTTGTGGATAGGGTCCGATCAAGCGGACTGCTTTGTCCTGGATGGTGTCGAGCTTTGAGTCTTGTTACAGCTGCACCCATCCAGGCAAGTGGAGAGTATTCCATCACCCTTCTAACTTATGCCTCGTAGGTGGTGGAGAGGCTTTGGGGAGTCAGGAGACTCTGACTAGTAGCCATGGCATATGTGGCTGCTTCAGTTGAGTTTCTGGTCAATGGTGACCCCCTTGATGTTGATGGTGGGGGACTCAGCGATGGTAATGCCACTGAAGGTCAAGGAACTTGGTTAGGCTGTCTCTTGTTGGAGATGGTCATTTCCTGGCACCCGTGTGGCGTGAATCTTCTGCCACTGATCAACCACACCTGGAGTATTGTGCGCAGTTTTGGTCTCCTAACTTAAGGACATTCTTGCTATTGAGGGAGTGCAGCGAAGGTTCACTAGATTGATTCCTGGGATGGCCGGACTGACATATCAAGAAAGATTGGGTCAACTGAACTTGTATCCTCTGGAGTTCAGAAGAATGAGGGGGGATCTTATAGAGACATTTAAAATCCTGACTGGTTTAGACAAATTAGATGCGGGCAGAATGTTCTCAATGGTAGGGAAAACTAGAACCAGGGGTCACAGTCTAAGGATTAAGGGGAAGCCATTTAGGACTGAGCTGAGGAGGAACTTCTTCACCCAGAGAGTGGTGAATCTATGGAATTCTCTTCCACAGAAGGTTGTTGAGGCCAGTTCGCTAAATATATTCAAAAGGGAGTTAGATATAACACTCACAACTAGGGGGATCAAGGGGTATGGCGAGAAAGCAGGAATGGGGTACTGAGGTAGCATGTTCAGCCATGAACGCATTGAATGGCGGTGCAGGCTCGAAGGACCGAATGGTCTACTCCTGTACCTATTTTCTATGTTTCTAACCCAAGCTTGAATGTTGCTGCATGTGAGCACAGACTGCTTCATTATCAGAAGAATTAGAAACGGAGCTAGACACTGCAATCATCAGCGAACACCCCATTTCTGACCTTATGATGCAGGGAAGGTCACTGAAGAAGCAGCTGAAGATAGTCGGTCCCAGGGCACTGCCTTGAGGAACTCCTATAGTGATGTACTGGGGCTGAGATAATTGGCCTCCAACAACGACAACCATCTTCCTTTGTGCTAGGTATGACTCCAGCCACTGGAGAGTTTTCCCCTGATCCCCGTTGACTGCAATTTTACTAGGGCTCCTTGGTGATGCACTTGGTTGAATGCAGCCTTGATGTCAAGGGCAATCATTCTCATCTCGTCCCTGGAATTCAGCTAATGTCCATGTTTGGACCAAGGCTGTAATAAGGTCTGGAGCCGAGTGATCCCAGCTGAACCCAAACTGGGCATCGGTGAGCAGGTGAGTAAGTGTTGCTTGATAGCACTGGCGATGACTCCTTCCATCACTTCACTTGTAATTGAGTGTAGGCTGATAGGGCAGTAATTGGCTGGGTTGTATTTGTACTACTTTTTGTGGACAGTACATATCTGGGCAATTTTCCACTGTTGGGTAGATGTTAGTGTTGTAACTGTACTAGAACAGCTTGGCTGGAGACATGGCTAATTCTGGAGCACAGCTCTTCAGCACTGATGTTGTCGGAGCCTGTAGCCTTTGCTGTATCTAGGTTTCTTCAAACGTCAGCCACAATCACATTAAGAATGGGCTGAGTCACTAAATATAATACATTTTAGTCTCCGTTTAGTATTTAGAGTCATAAAATTGTATATTTAGAATTTATTTTGCATTTTAAGAACAAAGTAGTCAATCAACCCAGCAAGCTCACTCCTTCCACACACCCTGTAAAATTGCCCTATCTTGGACTCTTATCCACTAATTTAACCTCCTGAGAAAAAGTTTGCCACAAATAGTCCCTTACTCCCAAAAGGTGACTTCACCTGACGAAGGAGCAGCGCTCCGAAAGCTTGTGATTTCAAATAAAGCTGTTGGACTATAACCTGGTGTTGTGCGACTTCTCACTTTTGTCCACCCCAGTCCAACACCGGCATCTCCACATCATCCCAAAAGGTAATCAAGTGATACCCCCTCGACTATTTACCCATCCCCAGTATTCAGGGGGTACTTTCTCAAGCCCAGCCATGGAAATCATTGCGTTGCATCATCAGATTTTACAAATAATTGTGGAAGTGACAATGTAGATGTACTAAAGGAAGATGAGGAGCAATGAAGACAACGGCGAAAAAGAACTTGCATTAATATAGCAACTTTCACACCTTAGAACATCCCAAAGTGCTTCATAGCCAATGTACTTTTGAAGTATAGTTACAGTTGTAATGCAAGAAAATGCAGCAGCCACTTCAAGGTGCACAGCAAGGTCCCAAAACCAGAAATTAGATCATCAGAAAATCTGTTTTAGTGATGTTGGTTGAGAGATAAATATTGGTCTGGATACTGGGAAAACTCCCCTGCTACTCGTTAAATAGTGCCAAGGGATCTTTTACATCCACCCGAAGGGACAGACAGGGTCTTGGTTTAACATCTCATCGAAAGATGGCACCTCTGACTGTGCAGTAGTCCCTCAGTACTGCAAGGAAGTGTCAGCTTAGATTACAGACTCATGTCTCTGGAGTGAGGTTTTAGCCCACAACCATCTAACTCAGTGTCGAGAGCTTAATAAAGGGTTTGATGAGGTGTCCCACAGGAGGCTCATTACAAAAATCTAAGAATATGATACAAGTAGAAATGTAGCATCCTGGATAGATAGGGTTGATGGACAAGAAACAAAAAGTTAGTTAAGGTTAGTGGGTTTTGCTCAGATTGGAAAAGGGTTGTAAATGGTGTACCCTAGAGGGCATGCTGGGCCCACTTTTATGTTCAGTATATATAGATGATTTGGACTTGGCATTTGGAGTGTAATATTGAAACTTGCTGATGATACAGAAGTAGGGGTTTGGTAAACAGCAAGGATTACATGGAGAACTTTAGGAGTACATAGACATGTTAGCAGAATAGGCAGCCAAACGGCAAGTGCAACTTAATGTGAAGAAGTGCGAAGTAATGGCCCGGACTCTGCGGTCAGCGGTGAACAAATGGCGCTAGCCGTTCATTAGACTTACATTTGCCCAACAGACTTTCTCTGGGCATTTGCATTGGTACTTGCGGTGATTAAAAATCCATTTCAGTGCGGTACCCTCTACAGGGGATCTGGGACCTGTGTGAACAGGGCAAGCAACTGTCTCTTTAACCACTTAGATTGAAGAATTCTTAATGCGGTGCGCAGAGTCTAAACCAGGAAGTGCAAGTTAGAATAGTTAATTCAATCCCAAATCATGTACAGAAAGAGGAATAAAGAGAGGGAAAGAGAGAAAAAAAAGAAACAGAAAGAAAAAGTAAAAAAAAGTTGTTTTTTTAAATCTCCAACAATAATTAAAATCTGAAGGAATGAGACTCCACATTTGTAAAAGTCAATTTTCAGTGCCAGAGAGGTTGTTTGGCAGTAATTAAGACTTATCATGCCATTAAAAAGTTACTTACACTGGAGTGGACAAACCCTAACTTTTTCTGGCGATTTTAGTGGGTATCTATCGTGTGGGAGGAGAAACAAGGAATGAGAGTATATCCTCAACAGAAAGATACTGATGTGTATGGATTCAAATACATAATTCCCTGAAAGTCCAGGTGCAGATAGATAAAGCCATAAAAAAGGCCTATATCATTTTGGGTTTTGTAAATAGGGACATCGACTACAAGAATGAAGAGATATGCTAAATTTGTACAAGGCAGTGGTTAAGCCACAGTGATAACTGTGCAGTTTAGGGCACCCCATTACAGAAGAGACAGTTAGCCATAAAGAGCATAGAGCGTAGATTCACCTGGAAACTATAGAGTCGAGATTTCCCTTGTAAAGAGCACAGACAATAACAATTTACATTTATATCGTGCATTTAACGAGGCAAAACGTTCCAAGGCGCTTAACAAGAGCGATATCAATAAAAACATTTTTGACACCGTGCCACAGGGGATATCAGGACAGATGACCAAAAGCTTGGTCAAAGAGTTAGGTTTTAAGGAGCAACTTTAAGGAGGTGGAGAGGTTTAGGGAGGGAATTTAGACATAGGACAAATGGCCTCCTTCTATGCTGTAAAGTCCAATGGTTCTATCTGTGTCCATAATGATTCCTACATTACAACGGTGACTACACTTTTAAGTACTTCATTGGCTATTAAGCGCTTTGGGATGTCCTGAGGTAGTGAAAGGCACTATATAAATGCAAGGTTTTCTTTCTTTTTATAATTTTCATTCTTATTCCTAACAAGATATTTATTTACAGAAAATGCTGGAGAAACTCAGCAGGTCAGGCAGCATCTGTGAAGAGAGAAACAGAGTTAACGTTTCAGGTCGATGACCTTTCGTCAGTTCTGACGAAAGGTCATCAACCTGAAACGTTAACTCTGTTTCTCTCTTCACAGATGCTGCCTGACCTGCTGAGTTTCTCCAGCATTTTCTGTTTTTATTTCAGATTTCCAGCATCTGCAGTATTTTCTTTTTGTAAGATATTTATTTAGCTCCTTTTTGAAGCAACTACCCAATGTAGCACCACTGTTTTTGCTGGGAATTGGTGGCAGACATCCATTATTCTAGGGAGGGAAGGTTTCTTCTAATTTGATACTTATGTCCTCTATTTCTAAGCTTGGAGTTCCATATTATTTCTAGCTTGCAGCATTTTCAAGACCTGGATCGCATCCTCTTTTAATGATTTTCTCTGATGCAACCAAGTTCAGGTTTGTGAGTGTCTCTTTGCAACATGAGCTGCAAGTCATGGAATCAGCCTTGTTACTGCTGTTCGAGATCTTATTCAATCGATTGTCATTTTGAAGGTTGCATGCTCAAAACTGTACAAAGCATCCCAAGTGCAACCTTGCCAATGATGCACACAAGAATAGATCGGTGTAACTTGCTTAGTCTTGTAATCAAATATCCTTGAAATGCCTCCCAGTGCTTATTTAGTCTGGTTGGGAGAAGCTTCACATTGACTGCATACTTTTAGTGATAAGCAAGTAATTGTATCCACTTTTTTGACAACAGCTAATTACTTAGAGACTACATGGACAATAAAGCAATACAGTTGACAAGCTGCTTGCATTTACTATAAACCTGGTAAACATACCTAATGTGTGCTCAGATGATCTTGATTGCATTCTTGATTGACCTTCAGAAAACTAGAATACAAGACAAGACATTAAACCAATTTAGAATGGCTAAAGCAACTGCAAAATTCTGCAACAAGCCATCAACTACTTTTGTAACTAAGATGGAAGGGGAATTTGATAGCCAGCTCTTCAAGGACTACACTTTTCAATCACAACATAAACTATGTTCATGCTCCAGAAATATGTATACGGAATGAAATAGATATCAACTAGGTATTTAATACAGGGTATCCAGATGTTGCACTAGTAATTCTGGCACTGCACCCTGAGAAAAGGAAAGGCGTTCCGTCATCAAGCAGGTAGCAAAAAGGTTCTGACGAGTTTCATGCCAGGATGCTGTTTGCAAGTGCACTGCCATAGATCTATGGCTCTGATAACGGAAAGATTTTGAGGAAATTTCAGAAAGTTTTTAAATCAATAGTTCATATTGTATAACCAAATCATTCTAACCATCAATATTAGTTTTACAATTAGCAACAACTATCATATCTCTAATTGGCATCCATGAATTCAGGCTAATACCATAGATTCTAAAATTCACATTTACACTTGATTTCTAGATTTCCATCATACCCAAAGTGGGAACTTTTACAGTTAATATAGAACATATACAAAGCACTACTTTGCATCTGTTGTTAATGTAAGTCCAAAAATGTGTGGGTTAGGTTGATTTGGCTATGATAAATTGACCCTTAGTGTTAGGGGGGATTAAATATGTGGGGTTATGGGGGATAGGATGGGATATGTTAGGGGGAATTAAATACGTGGGGTTACGGGGGTAGGGTGGGATATGTGTACTGTGGGGATTAAAGCAGGGACAGGGTACTGGATTTGGATGATCAGCCATGATCGTATTGAATGGCGGAGCAGGCTCGACGGGCCGAATGGCCTACTCCTGCTCCTAGATTCTATGTTTCTATGTTTCTATGTTTAATTGGCCTTGTAAGAAATTGGTGTCTGAATTGGTAAACATATTAAATGTGTGATTGCTTCATGATCTAGTGCACAAGAGAAGCCACAAGAGGCATCTGGTTCAGCTCCATTTGCACCGTTTATGTTTCCCCTTTTAGTCCGAGTTCCCTCTTGCTGTTGAAGTGCTGAAGGAATCCTGTTTGCTCAGCATTATGCCTTTCCAAGGTGTTCAATACCATGTAAAATAATGGAATAAATTAGCAGTAATAAACTCGCAGATTATCTGTATAATAAAAACCTAGTAAACAGCAGTCAACATGGATTCAGAATAGAAGATTTCGCCTGACCAACCTTCTTGGCATGAGACAGTGAAAACTCGCCAACTGTGATGTTCCTAGACTTGGTAATGGTAAGTGACCCACACAACATGGGATCCTTCAGCAACAGCAACCACAGAAATGATCAAGTTTGACATAATCTAGAACTCAAATACTTAGCCAGGGACATAGCCTAGCTAACAAAGAAACGAAGGACAGTTTAAAAAAATGTAACTGGGAGTGTGTTCAACATCACTTCAGTAAAACACCTTGGAAAGGCATAATGCTGAGCAAACAGGATTCCTTCAACACTTCAACAGCAAGAGGGAACTCGGACTAAAAGGGGAAACAATCGGTACAAATGGAGCTGAACCAGATGATGAGCATAAGACAGTTAATATTTGAAGAATTATTTCCTCCAAGTATTCACTAGGGAAGACATTAGCAATGTGAATTAATGACTTCAATACAAATTAAACAAAAGTCCTAGAGATAATGAGTTCATAACAAAAAATTCTCCAGGGATAGATGGCATTTATCAGAGAGTACTGAGAGACAAGGGAGGAGACCTGTGTTGCATTTACAACCATTATAAAGAAACACTGGGGTGGTAGCTATAAATTGAAAACAGGCTAGTGGGGTGCCCATTTCCAAAAAGGATGACAAAGCAAATGGAAGCAACTACAACCCCATTACTCTCACTTCAATACCATGTAAAATAATGGAATCAATTATCAGTAATAAACTCGAGGATTATCTGTATAATAAAAACCAATAAACAGCAGTCAACATGGATTCAGAATAGAAGATTTCTCCTGACCAACCTTCTTAGCATGAGACAGTGAAGACTCACCAACTGTGATGTGCCTAGACTTCCAAAAAGCATTTGACAAAGTTCCACACAAAAGACTAATAGTTAATGGGAATGGACATAAATTTGGCTGAAGGATAGAGGAGTTATGTGAGAATGGAGGGGCAGAGGGTACCCCAAGGATCAGTATTGGGATCACTACTGTTGCGAATTTACAACAATCTGGATTCAGAAATTCAATGTAAACTGGTTAAATTTCCAGATGATGCTAACAAGAAAGGGCAGTTGATTCAAAGACAGCAGCTCACTAAATATAAAAAGGAGCTAGACAAGTATTTAAATGGACAGAACAATAGATCAGTTAATACGTTTTGCCACCATTGATTGACAGTTTTCAAGTGCCGAATGGTCTACAACTTTCGAGGAGTGTGCAACACATACTTCTTTATTCACTTGCTTCCTTGCATCAGAATCACTTTGATTCTGTCTGAGTCTTGCCCGAAATGATTGTTCCTCTTGCGCAGAAGTTCCTTTCCTATGATAAATAAAAATGTTAATTTTATTTTAAGAAGATAAAAGTAGAATAACATCTAATTTATATCTTCCAACTGTCAAGCATGTATTTGGTCTGACACAAAATGGGGAGGAAGTCAGCAGAGCTAACAAACACATACTTCCTGTGACTTCAAAACTATGGAACTTCTTGCCTCCCCCAGCCTTCCCTTCCTCCTACAATCAATAGAATTTTAAATCACACAATCACAGCATCTTGATCCAAGTCATTTTCATCCTTTTTTTTTCCCCCAAAAGAAAGTACCCTCCACTATTGGTCTAGGTTTCTCAAATGAGATGGTGGTGGATACAGATTCAGTAGTAGCCTTCAAAAAGGGAACTGGATAAATACTTGAAGGAGGAAAAAATTGCAGAGATATGGGGAAAAGAGTGGCAGAGTGGGACTAACTAGATTGCTCTTCGAAAGAGCCGCGCAGACTCGATGGGCCGAATGGCCTCCTTCTGTGCTGTACTATTCTATGAGAGAGAAAGAGGAATGAAGCGAGAGAGGAAGCAGGGACAGGAGGAAAGAAGAGAAAGTGGATGGAAGGAAGGAAAAAAAGAAATGAAGGGGAGGGGGGAAAAAGGGAGAACTTCAATGACTGACCTAGTTTTAACTAATATTGGCTTTTCTTGCCATCCTTTCTCCAGCCACATGGCTCTTACTCCAAGAATGAGGAAGGCACAGCGTAAAATTACATAGTGGCATGTGGAGATAAAAGAATACTGGTCTTCTGAATCCCTTCTTTTTTCTTTCAGAGCAGTTTCAGTTTCTGGAATTTCCGCGCTGCCTGTACTGTTAGGCCGGGTACTTGTGCCCGAGTATTCATAGACAGTTTCATTTTCATGGTGACAAGCTGCCTTTCGAGCTAGGAAACATTCCAAAACCTCTGCAACATGGGGAAAGAATAATTAACATCTTAAGGGTACATTTTAATACTAGCTTACTTACATATAATTTTGCAACAGGAATTATATTAAACAATAAGTAGCCCTGTTTTTGTTTTTATTTCTCCCCCCGTTTTAAATCACTGTACCGGAATCATGAAACTTTACTGTACATTTCACAATGTAGCTTTCAGGATTTTCTACATTAACAAATGCATATTTTGTCTACACAGATCCCAGTTTTAACAATCAAGGAATGCCACCATTATGAACCCATAATAAGATAATATAACATTATGACGTTTTTGAGGAACATTAAAAGGCCGAATTATTTTTGTTATGCACAAGGTGTCTTGTTAAAAGTTTTACGAAAGCTTTCTAAACATTTTGTAGATGTTACACTTTTGCACATAGGTTTATAATTACAGTTCTTCTGAAAGGCATACTATGGGCCAGAAATTCGGCTGTTGTCGGGTGAGTACGCGCTGTGTACTCACCCGTAAGGCCACCTGAAGTGCCGTTTCCTGCATGCACTGCGCATGTGCGGGAAACCGGAACTTCCGTTCCCCTGAAGGGAGGGGTTCAGAAGTCGAACGCGTGCGCGGGAGAGGCTGCGCGCACGCAGCGAACTTCAGTTTTTTTTTCAGGTTTCTCCGGGAAGGTAAGTATGAAGAAGCTGCACTTTTAAAAAGGAGGCCTGTTTTTAAACAAGGTAAGTGGTTAATTAATTACAATTTTAAAATTTTATTTTCAACAGGTTTATCTTTTTTAGATACTTTAAAGAAAGGTAAGTTTATTTTTAGCACCATTAAAAAGTAAAATTAATTTTTTCAAAAATTTAAATTTTGTTTTAAATAGTTAATTTATTTAACTTATAGTTATTTTAAAAATGTGATTTAAAAAAAAAAATATTTGAAGTTTAAGTGTGGTTTTGGGGCCGATCTCTATTCATAGATTTGACAGGTCTTCCTGTCAAATCTATGAATGAAAATGCCCTGCTAGGATTGGCTCTCCATGGCCCACGTGATCCCAGGGGACGCGTCGAACTAACTGCGCCCCTGGGATACACGAGCACTGCGCGCCGGCAGCTGGAGGAGGCCCAGGACCCGAAGTCCTCGTGGGCCCAAAGCACAACAGCAGGTGCGGTAGGCAAGTACACGCGCGATGCTTGCACCCGCAGGAAGCCTGAAAGCTGAATTTCTGGCCCTATATATCAAAAAGGTTACAAAGTTGGCAAAAGTCAATGCAATCTCAGTTTACACACTGCTTATCTTTGGGAAATCCTCTGTGTCCAGTAGTACAATCTCCCTTTCCATATTGTACTGTGGTTCTTCTGATTGTCTAATATTCTCAGTTTGCTCAGCAGAAGTGCTACAGCTTTCTTGTGGCTCATCCTCAACATTATCCGAGATATCTGAAAGCTAAAAATACAAAATAGACGGACATACTAATATACAGAACAACATACTATTCTTAGCAGATGCAGTACATTTAATTATTATTACTCTTTAGGTTTAGTATTCTTTCTCAGAATATAGTTATCCTCCTCAATCTTTGATTAGGTTACTTTCCAATTAAGAAAAACCACAAGATTGCCTGATTCTATGAAGAACTTTTCAGTAGGAAGCTCAAGTCTTAGGCCCTACAACAAAGGGTTCACCTGTCCAACATCAACATTTTTAATCAAAAAGAGAGAAGGGGAGGAGGAGAGTATCAATAATGTGCTGGAAAATCACCTCTATTTAATTTACTTTACACAAATAGCAAATGGCAATAACAAAACTGACCATAATGATGTAGTATGAAAAACAATTTATATATACCCACAATGGATTTCCTGTGGCATTGCTCATTGAAAGTGAGGGGATAGTGTCTACCCCTTGCATGTCTCAGTTGTGTGCTGTTTTATGTCTGTCTCTCTCTTCTACATCTCTCTTATCTCTAATTTCCTTCTATCTTGCTCGTACTCTGATTCTTTTCTCTCTCATTTTTCCCTCTTTCCTTTTGGGTGGGAGGGCGTAGTTGGGAAAATGAGCTGCTGAGGCATGCAGGTCATATTTTCCAGTGCCGGGTGTGGGCTTGTAGGCATCGGTGACTCCGTTCACAAGTCCAACCAATTGACTGTCCTTGCTGCAGCTTCAATAGCTCCAATAGAAAAGAAAAGTGGGCGGGGTGTAAAACAGGCTGTTGATATATTGACAATATCATATTGTCATTCCCAATAGATGAGCCAACATGTCTGCTCTGCTTTGTTAAAAAACACAGCCAGGTGCCATTGTATCTTTTATTTGGATGACAAAGGCTTGTGAAACTTGGACTCAAGTATTTAACCAGTCAGAAGTGGGAAATCATAGGCCCATTGCTTTAACTTCAATTAATGAAATTCTAGAAAACTAACAGCATCTGAAGAGTATTAGAAACACAAACAGAAATATTATCATTTGTTACTTTTGTCCAAATATAAAGAAATTTACTGAAAACCTGGAAAAGATCATTGAAAAAAAAATCCTGCAAAATAACATGCATTTATACAAAAAATGTCTCAAAGCATTTCACAAATGGAAACAGACTCAGGGAACTCAGCAATGGAGGGAGTAATTAGAAGCGATGACTGAAGGTTGAGTCAAAAGGCTAGTTAGAGGTCCAAAGGGTACAGGAGGGGATATAATTTGTAGAACTACATGATATGTATTAACATTAGGTTAATCTTTTACCTGTCGGGACCAAGTAGGCAGTTGAACATTTGCAGTGTTATAGACAACGTTCTTTTGAGCCAGGACTGCACTTCTAACCTTGAAGACACATTGATATACTTCCACAAGTCTCTCACTGGGCTGGCACCTGCAAAACAAAATGAAGCATCTGGCAAATAATATGCTTTCCAATGAAATTGCAAATTTTGTATGCGTCAAGAAAGCGGAGTGTGGAAAATATGTCCATCTGTACCATGTTTCTGGCACACAGATCACCAAATAAAAATGTTTTTTTTAAATTCCCTCTGCCCTCTGATTTTCTCCCTCATTACTGCTTTCCTAAATCAGTGAGCTATCGGGGTTTAGATTCTGTATGGCTGGTAGTCCTCCAGTAGTTCACCCAAGTTGCCATTCTTTATGAATGAGCCTGGAGTATGAATATCAATAGAAAATGCTGGAAATACTCTGACAAAAGGCCATCGACTTGAAAGATGAAATCTGTTTCTCTCTCGACAGATGCTGCCTGACCTGCTAAGTATTTCCAGCAGTACTGTTTTTCTTTCAGATTTCCAGCATCTGCAGTATTTTGCTTTTGTATGAATATCAATAGTGTACTTGACCATATGGCCATCATAAAAGCTCAACTAAATCTATTCATTCCATCACATTACTACAAAACATACTACAACCCATAGCTTCAGAAATAACGATTATCTCTCAAAAGTTAAAATGTCAAATTTAACTCATCTGTTTACGACAATGAGAATCAAAATTCCTAACATTAAAGGTTAAGATCATAACTAATTCTGATCTGTTCAGATATTTATGGCATTGAATTTCCATCTCTTGGGTTGATACTAGTCCGATGTTGATAATGGTTTTGTACGAGGTTCAAAAATTACAGATTTAAACTTAATAAAACTTTAAATAATTTCCATAAGCAAATTATAAATATTTCATTAATATTCTTAACACTTTACCTGCACCTTGATCCTATTTGTTATAAGAATCATAGAATGATACAGCACAGAAAGTCATTCGGCCCATCGTTCCTGTGCCAGTTCTTTAAAAGAGCTAGCCAATTAGTCCCATTGCTCTGCCATTTACCCATAGCCCTGCAAACTTTTCCCCTTTAAGTATTTATCCAATTCCATTTCTGAAAGATATTATTGCATCTGCTTCCACCACCCTTTCAGGCAGTGCATTCCAGATCATAATAACTAGTGCATCAAAAAAATTCTCGTCTCCCTTCTGGTTCTTTCGCTAATTACCTTAAATCTGTGTCCTCTGATTATCAACCCTTCTGCCATTGGAAACAATTTCTCCTTATTTACTCTATCCTTCATTATTTTGAACACCTCTATTAAATCTCCCCTAACGTTCTCTACTCTAAAGGAGAATAACACCAGCTTCTTTAATCTCTCCATGTAACTGAAGTCCCTCATCTCTGGTATCATTCTAGTAAATCTCCTTTGCTCCCTCCTGAAGGCTATCACATCCTTCCTAAAGTGTGGTGCCCAGAATACTCTAGCTGGGGCCGAACCAGTGAGTTATAAAGGCTTAGCATAACTTCCTTGCTTTTGTACTCCATGCCTCAGTTTAGAAAAAGGAAAGACTTGTAGGGCATAAAAACCCAAAAGGAAAAGTGATCCAACCATGGCTAACAAAAGAAATTAAAGCTAGTATTAAGTCAAAGGAGGAAGCTTATAAAGTTGCCAGAAAAAGCGGTCAGCCTGAGGATTGGCATCTTTAGAAATCAGCAAAGGGGGCCTAAGAAATTGATAAAGGAAGGGAAAATGGAATATGAGCACAAACTAGCGAAAAATATAAAAACGGATTGTAAAAGCTTCTATAGGTATGTGAAAAGGAAAAGACTGGCGAAGGTAAATGTAGGTCCTTTACAGTCAGAGACGGGAAAATTTATAATGGGGAATGAGGAAATGGCTGAGAAATTAAATACTTTGTTTCTGTCTTCATGGAAGAAGACACAAAAAACCTCCCAGAAATACGAGAAAACCAAGAGTGTGACGAGAATGAGGAACTTAAAGCAATTATTATTAGTGAAGAAAACAGTACTAGCAAAATTAATGGGACTAAAAGTCGATAAATCCCAAGGACCGGATGACCTACATCCTAGGGTTTTGAAAGAGGTGGCCATTGGAATAGTGGACACATTGGTTGTCATCTTCCAAAATTCTATAGATTCTGGAATGGTTCCTGCAGATTGGAGGATAGCAAATGTAACCCTGCTATTTAAGAAAGGAGGGAGAGAAAACGGGGAACTACAGACCTGTTAGCCTCACATCAGTAGTTGGGAAAATGCTGGAATCTATTATAAAGGATGCAATAACTGGGCACTTAGAAACTAATAATAAGATTGGGCAGAGTCAACATGGATTTATGAAAGGGAAATCCTGTTTGACAAACCTATTGGAGTTCTTTGAGGATGTAACTAGTGGAGTAGACAAAGGGGAACTGGTAGATGTGGTGTATCTGGATTTTCAGAAGGCCTTCGATAAGGTCCCACACAAGAGGCTGGTGAACAAAATTAGGGCACATGGAATTGGGGGTAATATACTAGCATGGATTGAGAATTGGTTAACAGACAGAAAACAAAGAGTAGGGATAAACGGGTCTTTTTCAGGATGGCAGGCTGTGACTAGTGGGGTACCGCAAGGATCGGTGCTTGGGCCCCATCTATTCACAATCTATATCAATGATTTGGATGAGGGGACTAAATGTAACATTTCCAAATTTGCTGATGATACAAAGCTAGGTGGCAGTGTCAGTTGCGAAGAGGATGTGAAGAGGCTTCAAGGGGATCTCGACAGGCTCAGTGAGTGGGCGAGAACATGGCAAATGGAATATAATGTGGATAAATGTGAAGTTATCCACTTTGGTAGAAAAAACAGAAAGGCAGAGTATTTCCTAAATGGTGAAAGATTGGGGAATGCAGATGCTCAAAGGGACCTGGGTGTCGTTATACATGAGTCACTGAAAGTGAATGTGCAGGTGCAGCAAGCCATTAGGAAGGCAAATGGTATGCTGGCCTTCATTACAAGAGGATTTGAGTACAGGAGTAAAGAAGTCTTACTCCAATTATATAGGGCCTTGGTGAGACCACACCTGGAGTAGTGTACAATTTTGGTCTCCTTACCTAAGGAAGGATATACTTGCCATAGAGGGAGTGCAACGAAGGTTCATGAGATTGATTCCTGGGATGGCGGGACTGTCGTATAGAGAAGAGATTGAGTAAACTAGGCCTGCAGTCTCTTGAATTCAGAAGAATGAGAGGGGATCTCATTGAAGCATACAAAATTATTACAGGATGCTGGGAGAATGTTTCCCTTAGCTGGGGAGTGTAGAACCAGGGGCCACAGCCTCAGGATAAAGGGTAGGCCATTCAGGACTGAGATGAGAAGAAATTTCTTCACACAGAGGGTGGTGAATCTTTGGAATTCTCTACCCCAGAGGGCTGTGGAGGCTCAGTCATTGGGTATATTCAAAACAGAAGTCGTCGATAGATTTCTGACTAGTAAGGGCATCAAGGGATATGGCGATAGGGCTGGTGAATGGAGTTGAGGCAGAAGATCAGCCATGATCTCATTGAATGGCGGAGCAGGCTCGAAGGGCCGAATGGCCTACTCCTGCTCCATGTTCTTGCATTTATATAGTGCCTTTCACGTCGTCCCAAAGCGCACTTTTGAAGTATAGTCACTGTTGTAATGTAGGAAACGCAGCAGCCAATTTACGCACAAACTCCCAAGCTCCCACAAACAGCAACGTGATAATGACAAGATAATGTTTTTTTAGTGATGTTGATTGAGGGTTAAATATTGGCCAGGACACCGGGGATAACTCCCCTGCTCTTCTTAAAAATAGTGCCATGGGATCTTTTACGTCCACCTGAGTGTGCAGATGGGTCCTCGGTTTAACATCTCATCCGAAAGACGGTAACTCCGACAATGCAGCACTCCCTCAGTACTGCGCTGGAATATCAGCTTAGATTTTTTTGGGCTCAAGTCTCTGGAGTGGGACTTGAACCTGCAACCTTCTGACTCAGCAGCGAGGGTGTTACCAACTGAGCCACAGCTGACAGAGCCAAGGATCCTTGTATGCTTTTTTAACAGTCTTCTCAACTTGTCCTGCCACCTTCAAAAATTTATGTACGTACACTCCCAGGTTTCTCTGTTCCTGCACCCCCTTTAGAATTGTACCCTTTAGTTTATATTGCCACTCCTCATTCTTCCTACCAAAATGCATCACTTCACACTTCTCTGCATTAAATTGCATCTGCCATATGTCTGCCCACTTCACCAGTCTGCCTATGACCTCCTGATGTCTGTTACTATCCTCCTCATCTGCAAATGCTGAAATTATGCCCGTATACCCTCCAGGTTATTAATATATATCACAAAGAGCAGTGGTCCTAACACCGACCCCTGGGAGACACTACTGTCTGAAAAACAACCGTTCACTACTACTCTCTGCTACCCATTTCTTAGCCAATTCCGTATCCATGTTGCCACTGCCCCTTTAATCCCATGGCCTTCAATTCTGCTAACAAATCTTTTATGTGGTACTTTATCAAACGCCATTTGAAAGTCCATATGCACAGCAACTCAATCAAGTTAGTCAAACACAATTTGCCTTTAACAAATTCGTGCTGGCAAATGACTATTCATTTTGTCTCGGATTATTGTCTCAAAAGTTTCCCACCACTAATGTTTGGCTGACTGGTCTATAACTGCCAGGTTTATCCCTCTCCCCTTTTCTGAACAGGGGTGTAACATTTGCAATCCTCCAGTCCTCTGGCACCACTCCGATATCTAAGGAGGATTGGAAGATTGTGGCCAGAGGCTCCGCTATCTCCACCCTTACTTCCCTCAGCAACCTAGGATGCAGCCCATCCGGATCAGGTGACTTTTCTACTTTGAGCGCTGCCAACCTTTTAAGTACCTCCGCTTCATCTATTTTTATCCTATCCAATTTCTCTACTACCTCGTCCTTTACTGTGACATTGGCAGCATCCTCTTCTTTGGTGAAGGTTTGTGAAGACAGATGCAAAGTACTAATTTAGTACCTCAGCCATGACATCTGCCTCCACAAGATCATCTTTTCAGTCCCTAATCGGTCCCACCTTACCTTTGACAACCCTTCTATTTTATGTTACCTGCTAATCTATTCTCATACACTCTCTTTGCCCCTCTTATTTTCTTTTTCAGTTCTCCTCTAATTTCTGTATTCAGCTTGTTTTTTTACTGTATTATGAGCCTGAGATTTATCATAAGCCTCCTTTTTCTGTTCATTTTAATCGCTATATCTTTAGTCATACAGGGAGCTCTAGCTTTGATGCTCTTCCTTTCCCTCTTGTGGGAATGTGTCTAGTCTTCCTAACATTTACTCAAATTACCGGTCATCTTTGCAGGCCTCTTGCAATAATCCTGTGTGCTTGAGTAATACTGCAAGGACAAATCGGGACACTGTGTCCAGCAAAGGATCTCCACTCGCACCATGTTCCCACTCTGAAAGAAAGAAAGACTTACATTTATATAGAGCCTTTCACGACCACCGGACGACTTTACAGCCAATGAAGTACTTTTTTGGAGTGCAGTCACTGTTGTAATGTGGGAAACGCGGTAGCCAATTTGCACACAGCAAGGTCCCAGAAACAGCAAAGTGATAATGACCAGATAATCTGTTTTTGTTATGTTAATTGAGGGATAAATATTGGCCAGAACACTGGGGATAACTCCCCTGCTCTTCTTCGCAATAGTGCCATGGGATCTTTTACGCCCACCTGAAAGAGCAGACGGTGGCCTCGGTTTCACGTCTCATCTGAAAGTCGGCACCTCTGACAGTGCAGCACTCCCTCAGCACTGGAGTGTCAGCCTAGATTTATGTGCTCAAGTCCCTGGAGTGGGATTTGAACCCACAACCTTCTGACTCAGAGGCGAGAGTGCTACCAACTGAGCCACAGCTGACACTCAGGTTTAAAGCAATTAAAAAAATGTTTTAATGTAAGGAGGAATATTTCTTACATAGTCCTATTCTGAAAAATATCACTTCACAACTACTAATCAAGCTAGTTATTAAACAGTAGCCTTTATTTTATTTGTTCTTTGGATGTGGGTGATATCTCTAGTTGCCCAGAAGGCATTAAGAGTCTTCCATAGTATGGGAGTGGAATCATGTATCGGCCAGTCTGGGTAAGAGTGGGAGGTTCTGCTCCCTGAAGGATATTAGTGAATTAGTTGGGTCTTTATGATAAACATTCAGGTTTCATGGTAAATTCCTGATGCCAGCCTACAAATTACTGGATTTATTACATTCAATTTCACAACTTGCCACAGTAGGATTTAACCTCATGACCTCTGGGTTGCTCGTCCAATACCATAACCATTAGGCTACTGTACCCTTACAAGCTGTACTAAAAGCTTGGTTGAAGAGGTAGTTTTTAAGGAGGGTCTTAAAAGGAGGAGAGATGGTGGAGTTTAATGAGGAAATTCCAAAGAGTAGAATATACATGGCTGAAAACACAGCTGCCAATAGTAGGGTGAAGGGAGGGGAGGGGGTGCACAAGAGGCCAGAGTCAGAGGAAAGGAGTGTTCAAGCTGGGTGGTGGGGGCGGGGGAAGGGAATGGAAGGGGTAATATGGCTAAAGGAGATTACAGCGATAAGGAGTGGCGAGTGATTTAAAGACAAGGACAAGAATTTTGAAATTGAGACATTGTAGGTTAGCAAGAATAAGAGTGATGGTGAACTTGGTGCAGGATAGGATAGACGCAGAGGAATTTTGGATGAGCTGGAGATTATGGTGAGTGTAGCATGGAATGCTGCCTGGCGTCCTTTAGAGTAATTAAGTCTGGAGGTGAAGAAAGACGAGGGTTTAAGCAGTGGATGGGTGGATATAGGGGTAGATGCACGCGATGGTCTGGAGAACCTGAACTTACTGTTACAGCCTAAGAAAAGACATGCTTTGAGTTTTGCAGAGAAAAACAGATCTTAATGTAATCTATAATTACATTAAAAAGCACTTGAAAGCTCTTTTCTTGTGAAATCTTGGCTCTAAGAAAGTTCTAAATTGCATGGTCCAGCTTGTTTGAAATCAATTGGAAAATCAAACAAAACAAATACTGTACCGCCTGAAGATAGATATACTTTTAGTTGTTGCACTGATAGAATCATATTGATGCATCCTGGGAGATTCTCCACAGTGCACCAAGAAGAATAACCAGGCTTTTAAGGGAAGCTGAGGCCTCCAAATAAAATCATTAATTACGGTACTCAGGAACTCTAAACACAAACTTTACAGGTAGGTTTAATCACATTATTGTGAATTATGTAATTTCAATGTTTTGTATCAGAAACTTTATTCTGAACCTTGTGGGAAAGAAAAATAACAGACTAAGGGATAAAATTTGGCTGCTTTGCACCTCCCTTTGGCGCTAATGGGGTGCAAAGCAACTAGCGCCCAGCGATGTTTGGGCCGCTCGCGAAATTGGCCAGACATTTTGCGGCGGCGCTAAACACTACCACCACGATCTCCTGCGCCCGCAGATCGTGACGTCAGTTGAGCGTGCAACGCCCCGGACATTGAGTGGCACCTCCTGCCTTACCGCCTGCCACTAGCAATGACAGGTTGAGGGGAGCGTTTTGCAGTCGGGAAGGGACTGGGGGAGCGCTATTTAAAGGCGACCGCTTCCTGCCTTTTTTTGTCGGCGACATTTTTGCACCACGCATTCTGAGAGAGAGACTTCTGGAGAGATTCAACACTGTGTGAAGGAGTTTTGGGTACTGAGCAGCACTTTGCAGGTTCATTTTGATTTGACCTTCCTTGCATCGATTTAGAAGAGACTATGGGGGCTGCACTCGGAGCTCTTTCCCTGCACCTCTCCATTGTTCTTTCCAGCAGATTTGATGTACAGGTCTCTCCAGGCCGAGATTCAAGGCTGCAATGAGCAGGGTGTGGATGGAGAGCAAGATTAACCCTCCCCTTTAAGAACTGGCCGGCGCCAGTGTGTCTGTGTTCCATTGCTGACTGACATCACCTGAGCTTTGCCAGCGCTCTGGGGTAGCACTTCGCTCCTCGGCATTAGCGCCTTAAGAGGTGTGTAGCGCCTGATTTAGCGCTCCAATCACCTCCAGGGGCGAAAGAAGCCAAGTTTGCAGTCGGAGGCGATAATTAGCGCCAGGCGCTAAACTTTGCGCCCGGCCGATGATTGCGCCCGAAACGGGGCGATACCGAATTTCCCCCCCTAAAGGTTTTTAAAAAAAAAACTATTTTGAGCGATTTGATTCAGTTTCTATTTTTTTTAACTGACAGATTTATCATCACTTCTCAGTTGAGAGTTCCAATTTAGGATTGGGGCTATATTCGTTAGAAGAAAAGATATTATGGGATGATTTGATACTGATGTTTAACATTCTAAAAGGATGGGACATATTATGGGCCGGATATTCCGATCCCTACGGGTGGGTACAGTAGGGACATTGGAAATGCCAGTTTCAGGCATGCACTGGAAACCGGCATTTCCGATCTGTCAAGAAAGCTCTTGACAGATCCTCCGGCTGCCCGGGAGAAGGGCCTCTGCGGGCAGAGAGTTCCGCTTTTTGGAGACCTTCCGCCCGCAGAAAACACTTACAATTCTTGCTCCTGGTAAAAGCAGGCATAAGGCCTGCTTTTACCAGGATAAGAGTTGAAAAAAGTAAAAAAAAAAAATGTTTCCACTGATTTATCATTTAAAAATACTTTAAAGAAAGGTAAGTTTATTTTTAGCCCCGTTAAAAACTTTAATTATTTTTTTCAAAAATTTAAATTTTTGTTTAAAATAGTTAGTGTCATTTCAAGTCATTTTAAAAATGTGATTTAAAAAAAGTTTATTTGAAGTTTTACTATGTTTCGGGGGTGATCTCCATTCATATATTTGACAGGTCTTCCTGTCAAATGTATGAAGGGAGATTCCCTTCTCTGATTGGCTCCCCATGGCCTACATGATCCCAGAGACGCTGCAAACTACCTGCGCCTCTGGGATACGTGGACCCTGCGCACCGGCAGTTTGGAGAGGCCCAGCAGCGGAACTGTGCGCCTCCCGGGAGCCCTACAGTCTTGGCGCAGATGTTTCCAGATCGCAGTCCTCCGCCCGCGGGAGGCCTGCGATCAGAATATCTGGGCCATTAGATAGCCAGACTTTGCAGTGATTTAGGGGGTTAAAATGAGGGGAAATAGATATATTGGTTTACACAGAAAGTTGGGAGGCTGTGGAATGCACGAGAGTTACTGATTGAAGCAGATCCAGATCAACATTAAAGAATAGGTTAGATAGTTAGAAGAAAAAGGGAATAAAGGGATGCAGAGTGGGCACATCGGGTTAAGACTACTGCTCGTGTGGAGGATAAACACCAACTTGGACTGGTTGGGCCAAACGGCTTCTTTTTGTGTTGTAATTTCTGAGAGATTATGAAATTTCGGCCAATCAGTTGTGAAATAGGAAATATGATGCCAGAGGGAAAGATGGTCAATCGCATCATTTTTATATTTTTAGAGAAATAGAGAATGAGAACTTTAATTAGAAACATAACCCAAAAAAGCACCAAACAACAAAGGGCCTAAAATATACATGAACAATCCCATCATGGATCTACCTCACTCATGAGGGAAAATTCTGTACAGTTGCTCCGATTCCCAAGGGTAAATCGAAGAAAACCTAATTTAAATCCAGTTACACAATTCAACCCAATCTGTCACTAACAACATTCCCCTTCCTCCCAGCAGCATAGGAATATCATGTTGCATGAAGTACTTTAATTGCCAACTAAATCCATGCCTATAATCACCTACCCTGTTCCCAACCAGCTATAAATCCAGCTCCATTTTAAAGGAATTAACATAGAAATATTCCATAATTAAATCAAGTCTGTCTAAAGTTAATGGCCCAAAAATTCGGCCTAATACGGGAGAGTACGCACTGTGTACTCACCCGTATTAGATCCCGAAGTGCCGGTTTCCTGCATGCGCGGGAAACCGGCACTTCCGGTATGGCAAAGGGGGCGGTTCCTAGGTGAACCGCGTGCGCACTACAGGCTGTGCGCACGCAGCACACTTAGGTTTTTTTCAGGTTTCAACGCGAGGGTAAGTATGGAAGAATTTACACATGAAAAAAGGAGGCGTAAGACCCCCTTTTAACAAGGTAAGTAGTTAATTAAGTATAATTTAAAATTTTTTTCAACAGGTTTATCTTTTTTTTTAGAGACTTTAAAGAAAGGTAAGTTTATTTTTATAACTTTTAAAAAGAATTTAAAATTTTTCAAAAATTTTTATTTTTGTTTAAAGTGGTTAATTTATTTAACTATAGTTATTTTATTAATGTGATGTTTTTTTTTAAGCTGTTCTTTTGGGGACAATTTGTATTCATAGATTTGACAGGTCTCATGTCAAATCTATGAATGAAAGATAGTCTGCTGCCATTGGCTCTCCATGGCCCACGTGATCCCAGAGGTCGCATCGCACTAACTGCGCCTCTGGGACACGCACACACTGCGCGCCGGCACCAGGGAGAGGCCCAGGACCCGAAGTTCCTGTGGGCCCGAAATACAACGGCCGGCGCGGAGTGCGATATCGCGCAAGATCCTTACCCCCGCGGCAAGCCTCCGAGTTAAATTTCTGGGCCATTCTCAACCAACTATTTGACTTGCAGTGAATGACATCAAAATAATAAAACTAACATTCAGAAAAGTTTGGGGAGGGAGAAAACAGCATTAAATGAAACTAAATAACAGGTGAAAGTTACCACTGCTGCTGGCGTAGACCTGCATTCTGCTCCAGATTTTGTACCCTGGTTCTATTGAAGTACCCAGTGCGATGTCTAGAAGTGCTGCAGTGTCTTCAGAAACTCGGAACTCAAAAGACTTCCGTTCCACAGAGCCAGCCAATGCCTTCCCAGTGAGACAATTCATGTATGAATCTGTAGCGAGAAAGAACAAAGATCTTTGAAAAATATCTTTAAGAATTTTTATCTACTGACAAAAGTTTGCACTTTGTAAACATTGTGCACAATAATAAGCATCTTTTGGGTTCACATAATGCACTCATTAATAAGAATTTGTTTGTTCCTCATTTGATCTATTACAGAATCAAATACATGGCTGAGAAAGTTTACATGCTTAAGAAAAAATGTAACAAAATAATTTTTAAATGCATGTATGTAACAGTATAGAAGTAGGGAGGTCAGAGGTTATATTCTGGATGTGCGCAGCAAGCAAGGTGTACATTCTAGAAGGTGGTCATCCCACAGTTTGAAAGGGAAAAGACAAGAGAGTTGGATAATACTGAGAAGGCAAGGGGTTGGGTGACCACACACAGGAGGAAGAGTCAGGAAAGCTGTAGGAGTCTGGACTTTTACAATACAATGCTGAATACCAACAGGAACCATAAGAAATTACTTGACAGAACCACAAACTATCATCTGGGGAAACAGACACTAGCTTAACAGAGGGAAGGTGAACAGTTTAGATTTAACTACTTCATACAGAGTACAGTGAATGTGTGAAACAGACTCTGTGTGACGTAGTTAAATCTAAACACTGGGTAATGTCAGTAAATTCAAGAGAGAGTTTTTGTGAAAGAGATAAGTGATGAGGGGTACAGGTGATAGAACACAGTTCCCTTTTTGAAAAGAGCTATTTTACATTTATATAGTACTTTTCATGTCCTCAGTGCATCTGAAAGCACTTCACGGCACTTAACTTTTGAGTGTAATCATTCTTGTTTTTGTTGGCAAACAGGACAGCCAATTTTTATCCAACAAGATCCCATGAACAGCAATGAGACAAATGACCAGTTAATCGGTTTTAACTTCCCATGTGTCCTTAAATGACCAGTTAATCAGTTTTTGTTCAAAAACTTCTCTAGTGTCCATCAAAAAATATATGCACATATCAAAATAACTTGAAATTTATTTTAAACATTAAGCTCAATGGAAACCTGTCCGATTGGACCTTATCTCCAGTCATCTGGTGACATCACTGATGGAGAGCAGCCCCATGCATTGGCTCTAGTCTAGGAGCTGATCTGCGAGAACACATCAACAACCAGTTTCTCAGAAACATAAAATCCTTTGATCATCAAAAAATTAACGTGAAGGTGCAAAGAAAATTACACAGAACCTGTAGTACTGGATTAAAACCCCTGGTAGAAGCTCAGTCAAGACATAGTCTGTAACATTTTTTAAATGGTACAAATGAGGTTAAAAATATTAGCCTACCAAGTTGTTCAGAGTCAATTTCAAGGCCATTGCTGAGGAGCTGGCTTTGTAGCCAGTACGCCGAGTTCACTTCTTCTGGTGAACAAAGAGGACCTTGCAGCATTTCTCCAAGACACTGTCCAACAGTAAAGGAAATGGTTCGTTCCATATCAATCAGCCAAATCCAAGACTTAACATCTGCAGGAATGGATTTTTCCGAATTGTTTCCAGATTCTAAGGAATATAAGTTATGCACAACTTACCTTACTGAATTATAATATGCATGCATTCTGCTAAATTTCTCAAATGGTGCACAAGCCAACGCACTATTGGACCATAACTTGCTGTGAAAGTAACGGCGAGGCTAATAGCGCTTGGCGTTACTTATGCGCAAATGCTACGGCAACTTCAGGCAAGGTCAAATGCGAGGTTAAACGTGGAAATCCAAAAGTTGCTGTCCGGGATGCACCACTCTGCCGTTAGCTTCGGAAAACGTCTGCCTCACCACTGAAATGCATTGAACGGCGTGAAGTTGCTGTACTTGCACAGCAGATAGGAACTAACCTCGCCACTTGTGTCACTACAAAACATAAGTGACATTCTGGTCGTATTTTGGAGAGCAGTACAGCAACTGAGCCGGTGCAACCTTGAAGACAGGTCATCTAACCTCTAGATAACAATCTGCCTGTTCTCAGAGACCGAGCGTAGGAATATTGTATTCTTTGCACGAGGCATTTCTGCACACCTCGGAATCACATGCCTGTGATTGGGTTTGGTTTTCCCAGTACTAACAATTACCAACACTGTGTCCTAATTTGTCACAGTTGAAGCACCTGAGATCTCTGCCATCACCCCATGATGCCATATTCTGCGACACACCTCCCTAGTTCTCAGGGCCATGATCACACACCGGGTTGGGTGGGTCTTCCACCGGCTGACCAGTGGGAGGAATGAGGCAATCATTTTTTAAATGGTACAAATGGCCTGTCTGGGACCCACAATGTAGCTGTCAGAGACTAGTAGCTTCAGTATAAGGGCACTTAAAACCACTGCTCTGCATAACAACCTGATTTTCTACCTGAAATAAACTACTTTCTTCCAGCCCCTTTTGGATTTAATTTTAAAAAAAAATAACACAGCAATAACAGCAAGGCTTGTTTGTAACACCTACAACTGCTTTTGAAGAGAACACATCAGTAAAGTGACAAAAAACCAGATTAAATAACCACACTAACCATGCATCACCCATTCGAGTTCCTGCTCCTCCAGTAACAGAGCAGCTGGTAAAAGACGGTTTAGATGATCAAGAGGTTGAAGCAGATCTAGGAGATTGCCCAGCAAAGGTCGTACAATGCTAACAGGTAGCAACAGAAGGGAGTAAATCACCTGACACAAAATACTTCCAGCTGCAGAGTTAAAAAGAATACCTAAAAGAAAAAAAGTATTTAAATGAGAACAAGATATTGAAGCAGCAAAACTTTCAGCAGTCACCGATCAGAATGCTGACTTTTATATCTACTACAGCTAGGTTTTTTTTTCTATTAAATAATAATACAAACTTAACAACTTAGTCGTTAATTCAAAATACTGTGTGACACAAAACATTAAGCAGCTAGTATTTTACGCAGCACTGTAATCTGGCAATATAACTTAATTCAATACCAAGGAACTGTGCCCAATTTATTTTCCCACCGTGTGAACTATTAATATAATTAAATACTGAATACAGCAACTTTATGCAAAAGATTCACTTTTTTGCTTAAAAATAATCCTCAAAAGCATTAATAGTTTTATGAACAGCTTTTTTAAAAACGTGTGTAATTTATTCAGAGGTATACATAAAATTTAAAAAAACCCTTTCATTTATTCAGTGCCTTATCACATCATTTTAGAACATCTCAAAACACATGACGTACAATAAATTACACTGGTACAATAACTGATATGTAGGCAAACATGGAAGTCAGTTTCACAAGATTCCACAAAGAGCATAGAGTTATGGGGGCGATTTTGTGACTGGGGGCGCGTTGGAGGCGGGACTGCTGCTTATCGGGTCGATGTCCCGCCTCCATCGATCTGTGGCCAACCCACGCTATTTTCCCTTGATTGACCTTGTTAAGCCCGCCCAGCAGGCATAGCAGGCCAATTAAGGGAAAGCCAGTTGCAGATCATGTCAACGTATGACGTGTCATCTGTCAAAAATTTTTGACAGATGAATTGTCATCGTTTGACAGCTCTGTGAAGCTGTCAAACAGTGACGATCTCTGCAGTTTGATGAGGTCTTACATACAAGACCTCATCAACCTTCTTTCTTTTACAGAAATTAGAGGTTTGTTGCATCTGAGAATGGTGTGAGACTCTCCGCATAGAAACCGACTGAAGCCTGCAGGAAGAAACAAAGGTAAGTACACTTTTAAAAACACTTTGCACTTACCTCAGATACTCACCTCTATTACTCTTGCACCCATCACTACCTTCACACCACACTTTTGCACCCCCCGACCCACTACTCGCCTCACTGTGCTGGAGGGTTTTGGAGCCTTTGGGAAGCCCGCACTTGAGGGCAAAATGGCGATAATCCTATTTTCTGCCTGTTAACAGGCAGTTAATAGGCTTTAATCCCTTCCTGCCTCCAAGGAGATAGGACCCGGCGCGGGACGGCAACCCACCTCCTGGGAAGATGGTATGGAGGTGGGTTGGGCACCCGCCCCCAAATTCTGCCATTTTCCCGGCAGTCCCGCCTCCATACCCGCCTCCCCAGGGCTGTCAAAATCGCCCCCATAGAGTCATAGAGCAATGAAATTATTGACCGGTTAATCTATTTTATGCATATTGGTGTGGTAGGAATATTGCTCTGGAAACCAGGAGAACTCTCTGCTCTTCCTCACATAGTGCCATGAAATCTTTAATATATACTTAAACCATCTGAACAGGCATATGCATTCTTGGTTTAACGCCTCATCTGAAGGGTGGCACCAATGATGTGATGTGGTGTTACAGAGGTGGAAGTAGGTGATTTTTGTGCTGGAGAGAATATAGGGTCAGAAATTCAACTTCGGGTCAAATAGGATGCTGAGGTTGTGAACACTCTGGTTCAGCCTGGGTCAATAGCGGAGAGGAATGTAGTCAGTGGCAAAGGTACAGAGCTTGTGGCATAGGGCCGAAGAACTGTTTATATTATAATGGAAAACACGAGCTGTATTTTTGTGAAGATAGCTGCACAGGATAAGGTGGGGTTCTTACCGTGCAATTTTTCTGTGACACTTTTATCCAGCAAGCTTTCTTTCAGAAGAACAGCAGATCGCCTGTAGGTATCGGACGCATACAGCAGCAGCAAGTGTAAATGCTTATGCAGCAGATCTACATTTAACTGATCCTAAAATAAATAATATTGCAATCAACCCGTACAGTTTCATAAAATGATTCTTGCAGCAGAAATATAGGAACAAAGAAAGCTGATCTCAAAATACATTGGGATAGAATTTCCAGTGTAACTTCGGTGGGAGATTAGCGGAAACCCCAGAGAAAGGATGTAAATGGCCATTTCTCAGAAGTTTCTGTCAATCTTCTGCCTAAGTTATCCCTGCGGAAATTCCAGGAAATACTATCTGCTGCAAATTATGCCCGGTAAACCAGCAGTAATGTAGTGACAACTTAATATTTCAGTGTGAAAACTATGAAATACCAATGACATAGAGCACACCAACAGTTGACACCAAACTGAGAGCCACTTTTAATCTCAGGGAGAGGTAACCTAAAATGACATCATACATTCAAGGGATATGGGGATCAGGCGGGAAAGTGGAGTTGAGGTCGAAGATCAGCCATGATCTTATTGAATGGCGGAGCAGGCTCGAGGGGTCGTATGACCTACTCCTGCTCCTAATTCTTATGTTCTTATTCATGAAAAGTCTTTTAACTTGCTCAATCTTCGATGCCCTTGTACCCCTCACAGGTTTCCCACTCTCACCATTCCCCTGCTCCAACCACCGCATTTACAACCTCAAATCTGTAGGTGGCACTTCTGAATGCACCTGAAGAAAGACTAGCCTGGTCATCCACTGAAAGATTTGGTTTGATGATTGCCTCTCCCTGCTCGTGACCAAATTGTTTTATTACTCCAGGATCATCCTGGAGAGCAAGGATGACTCCAAGCTCTTGTTTACCATTAACCACCTCATTCTGCCTCCTCCCCAGCCTCTTCTGTTCTCATCCGCAACACTGAGTGTGAAGAAAAGTACTATAAAAGTGCAAGTTGTTATTGAACCCTGAGATTGGACTATGGCATTGCAATTACTCCTATGTATTCCATTACTATTCTTTTTATAAAAAAGAGCAGTTGACAAATCATGCTGTTTTCCAGTGACATTACCTTAGCAGTAGAATTTGCATAACAGTGAGCCAGCAAATGTTTATGCAATGCAGAGAGCAGTTGACGGACATGGGAAGGTGGTCCACTTTCCGTATGGGTTGTATTACTTTGCTGTTTATCACTGTTCTTCTCCAACTCACCAAACGCACGTTCCTTTTGAGAAAGTCAATTAAGAAAATTGAGGTAACAGTTCGAAAGAAAGTATCAACTTCTTGCTTAAAAAGAAAACGCTTAAAATTCTTACAGTGTAGAAACCTATGTTCCTTAAGAGAGTTTTCAAAAGGATTTCTGCTAAGTGAAAGTGGTCGATATTTCCTGAATTGGATGAGTCCTGATCTGAAGAATAGCTCTGTGAGAAGCCTTCTGTTATGTCAGCAGGTGAGCTGTAACCGAGTAGTGATGCGATATGAGACTGGTCTTGTAGGCTGGTCAGTATGATATCCAACTGCATTCTCTATTTAAAAAAAATGACAGGTTGACTAAAATTTGGCTAATGGTTAATTTCACAGATATACTAATCCCCTTTTGGCTAAATAATTAAAAAAAAAAGTTATGTATAACTACCAAAGAATTCGGACAAAGTCTAGGTATCGAAACATTGCGCTGTTCAGTAATTACAGCAAATACAATTTTTATCCCTCAATAATAATTATTTAGCATCAATAAGGTTAAAGTTTCAGTCTAGAAAATAATCTGAAGAAATAGACCAATAATTTGAAATATTGTCTAAAAATTATAAATCAAGAGACCAATAAAATGGTGAATTAAAGGGGAATTTAGTTGTAAGTCAAGTGCTAAGAATATTAAGTTCTTATCCCTCTAATACTAACAAAAAAAGTGTGCTCCAGCTAAGGCCCACTAGGTAACGTATTACTGAGTCAAAGAGATCAGGAAGTTCTCCAGTTTAGTCTCTGGTCTGTGCTTACTTAGCTTATCTTAGCTGGGCTGATGGTGCATCATTATAGCTAGCCACGGAGGAAACAGAAGAAAAGTGACCCAGGGCTCCTGCTTCTTGGCATTTATCTGGTGAGTGTCGGGTAAGGACAGACTCAGTCTTCAGCTGAAATGCCCCCTATGGTTTAATAAAGTGCTGACATTCACACTCAAGATTTGTATATGAAGAATGATCACATTATGGGTATCTGGAACCTCCTCCAGCTAGACAACTAATGTTCCCTCTAAGATGCACAGCTGCGCAAATGGGAAAGGTCCCGCACAGGCCGCTCACCGGCTTCTCCATTGTAAATACCGCGCGTGGGCAGAAATTTAAAGGGACCGCGCACTAAAAGAAACAGGCCGTGCAGAACAAAGCACAGCTTACAAGGAACATTGCCTACAACCCTCCAAGAACTCTGCGTTCCTACAACTTTGGCTTCTTGTCCATCCCCCTTCCTTCACACCACCATTGGCGGCCTTCAGCTGTCTAAGCCTTAAACTCTGGAATTCCTTCCTTAAAACCTACCTCTTTGACCAAGCTTTTGGTCACCTATTCTAACGTCTTCTTTGGCTTGGTGTCAATTTTTGTCTGATTACGTTCCTATGAAGCACCTTGGAACGTTTTACTACATTAAAGGTGCTATATAAATCCAAGTTGTTATTGATGGCAAGCATAAAACTACAATACAGCATTAGCCATCAGTTGAGGCAGAGACCATTGAATCTTAAGTGAATAAAATAAACTTGCAGGGCAAGGTGGATAGAGCGGGGGAATGGGACTGACTGGATTGCTCTGCAGAGAGCCGGCACGGACTCGATGGGCCGAATGGCCTCCTTCTGTGCCATTATGACTTTAAATATTTAAAGCAGGGAAGGATGCGTGGCTATGGGGAAAGTGGGCTTAGTTTTGAATTGTTCTAGTGAAGAGTGGTATTGACACTATGAGCCAAATGGCCTCCATCTGAGCTGTAAACTTCGATGGTCCTTCAGCAGAAGGCAAGAAAAGTGCAACAAACTGAAAAGCAAAGATTTTGCAGTTTTTCTATCGAACACTGTATTCATCCATTCAGTATAGGACACAGTGTAGTGATGCAGGCTTTAAATCTCTGATTAACTTTGTACACTTTTATTTAAAATTTTTTAGCTTAGCGTTGTGTGGACATGCACCGTAATTACAATTTCTAACTCAACTGAGAAAGGAAAAAAAACTACACCCAGATATTTGAGTTCTAAAAATAGTGCCCATTAAACCTGGATGGAGTGCAAAGCAACACATTCATTCCCACAATGGATATTTTTCAAAAAAAATCGTTGTTATGCATCATTTTTTCTTTACAGAGGATATGTTGAGAGTCTCTGCTTGTCTATATGACGAAGGGTGCCAACAGTATTCTAATAGAGAAATTATTTTAACTGCTTATAAAAAGAGATAAAGAGTCACACAACTAGAACACAGTGAAATTACATGGCTGGCAGCAACAAAGCAGAGGAAGCGATTATTTAGCCTCTTCTGGCTAGTGAACTGAACTATATAGCGATCAGGAATTGGAACCTGTATGGAACCAATAACCAGTGGAATCCCTATTCAAAGACATGTTTCATCTCTATAATGTTAACAGTCTCTGGAAATACTGTTTTCAGATGTTTAATTTTATGAGTATTCAGGACAACAGAACAAATGAATACACAGTAGCGATTAAGTTGATAGCAAACGTTAGTGATACTTACAAACTATAGAAAATATAAAAAGGATCAAAGTGACTCTAATTTCTCTCAAACTATGAATATTTGGAAATTACATTAGAGTTACACTCACAAGACTATGCTACTTTAAATACTCTATGGTACATTGCATATGTTTAGTTTATTAGACATTTACTCCAAATAATTTTAAGTTATGTAACATTTCAGAGCTGCAAAACACTTTCAATTCTCAAAACATTAAAATTCTATTCTTGTGAATCACTTGTATTATCCAGGGTTCTACCTCCAATTTCCTATACAGCAAGTTCCTAATCTCAGCTAGACCATCAAGGAAAGATGGTAAGTGGAGGCGAGAAAAATGTGGTGTCAAACTTATTCCTCGCCTGTGCAATGCCACTATCCTGCCTTCCTACTTGGGAAATCATGCCCAACACTGGAGAAAATGTAACAGGAAGGAAATGTGAAATATTATGGAAAGGGACTAAAATGAAGTTTTATGCAATGTTCTAATTTTATTTGAACAATATCCAACAGTAATTTACTAAAAAATGCATATAGATGTTACAAGATAGAAAACATATACAATACAGGATTTAAAAAATGGTGAAAGTTTTATGTATGCATATTTTGGTGTCCTACAAGACAACATTAGTGAGATTTGCATAATTGCATATACATGATTAGATGCCTTGCAGAATGCCATTGCTTACTTGTCCTTTTGATAAGCTTTCCCATCTCTCTGGACCTTGAGGTAATAGATTATGTAAAAGTTCAGTACGTTCCCTGAGTGGAGGCAACAGTAAGGATGCACCAACTGAAAGTGTTTCGTTGACTGCCTGCGTGACACATAAATATAGCTTTTAATCAACCAGTGCATAATTTGCGATATGCAGGTCACAATCATGTTATTTACAGCAGAAAATATAATAGATCTAATGGTTCATTTACCTAAAAACAATTTATTGTAAAATCGCAGCATGTTCTTTTGTCATACTACAGTTCTCATAAAATTAGCAGTTAGGTACAGGATCATAAATAGAAAGTAGCCCATGCTTGCAGATCACCAAAACAACAGGTACAATATAGCATAGTGGTTATGTTACTGGATTAGTAGACCTGGACTAACGCCAGAGACACGAGTTCAAATCGCAACTAAGCAATTTAAATTCAGTTAATTCGATAAATCTGAAATAAAAAGCTAATATCAGTAATGTTGTCGATGAAACTACCGGATTGTCTAAAAAACCCATCAAGCCAGGGGGACCAACCCTGGTTCAATGAGGAGTGTAGAAGCGCATGCCAAGGCATACCTAAAAATGAGGTGCTAACCTGGTGACACAGGACGACATGCATGCTAAACAGCAGAAGCAGCATGCTATAGACAGAGCGAAGAGATCCTATAACCAACGAATCAGATCAAAGATCTGCAGTCCTGCCACATCCAGTCGTAAATGGTGATGACAATTAAACAAAAAACGGGAGGAGGAAGCTCCACAAACATCCCCATTCTCAATGATGGCAGAGTACAAAAGACAAGGCTGAAGCATTTGCAACCATCTTCAGCCAGAAGTGCCAAGTGTATGATCTATCTTGGTATCCTCAAGTCCCCAATATCACAGAAGCCAGTCTTTAGCCAATTCGATTCACTCCACGTGATATCAAGAAACGGCTGAGCGCACTGGATACAGCAAAGGCTATGGACCCAGACAACATCCCGGCTGTCGTGCTGAAGACTTGTGCTCCAGAACTAGCCGCGCCTTTAGCCAAGCTGTTCCAGTACAGCTACAACACTGGCATCTACCGGACAAAGTGGAAAATTGCCCAGGTATGTCCTGTCCAATCCACCCAATTACTGCCCCATCAGTCTACTCTCAATCATCAGCAAAGTGATGGAAGGTGTCGTCGACAGCGCTATCAAGCAGCACTTACTCACCAATAACGTGCTCATCGATGCTTAGATTGGGTTCCGCCAGGACCACTCGGCTCCAGACCTCATTACAGCTTGGTCCAAACATGGACAAAAGAGCTGATTCCAGAAGTGAGGCGAGAGTGACTGCCCTTAATATCAAGCTAGCATTTGACCAAGAGTGGCATAAAGGAGCCCTAGTAAAATTGAAGTCAATGGGAATCTGGGAAAACGCTCCACTGGCTGGAGTCATACCTAGCACAAAGGAAGATGTTTGCGGTTGTTGGAGGACAATCATCTCAGCCCCAGGACATCGCTCCAGGAGTTCCTCAGGGCAGTGTCCTAGGCCCAACCATCTTCAGCTGCCTCATCAATGACCTTCCCTCCATCATAAGGTCAGAAATGGGTATGTTCACTGATGATCGCACAGTGTTCAGTTCCATTCACGATTCCTCAGATAATGAAGCAGTCCGTGCCCGCATGCAACAAGACCTGGACAACATTCAGGCTTGGGCTGATAAGTGGCAAGTAACATTTGCGCCACACAAGTGCCAGACAATGACCATCTCCAACAAGAGAAAGCCTAACCACCTCCCCATGACATTCAGTGTCATTAACATCACCGAATCCCCCACTATCAACATCCTGGGGGTCACCATTGACCAGAAACTTAACTGGACCAGCTACATAAATACTGTGGCTACAAGAGCAGGTCAGAGGCTGGGTATTCTGTGGCAAGTGACTCACATGCTGACTCCCCAAAGCCTTTCCAACATCTACAAGGCGCAAGTCAGGAGTGTGATGGAATACTCTCCACTTGCCTGGATGAGTGCAGCTCCAACAACACTCAAGAAGCTCAACACCATCCAGGACAAAGCAGCCCGCTTGATTGGCACCCTGTACACCAACTTAAACATTCACTCCGTCCACCACCGGCGCATCGTGGCTGCAGTGTGTACCATCTACAATGCTGCAACTCGTCAAGGCTTCTTCGACAAAACCACCAAAACCCACGTCCTCTAGCACCTAGAAGGACAAGGGCAGCAGGCGTATGGGAACATCGCCACCTCCAAGTTCCCCTCCAAGTCATACACCATCCTGACTTGGAAATACATCGCTGTTCCTTCATCGTCATTGGATCAAAATCCTGGAACTCCCTCCCTAACAGCACTGTGGGAGTACCTTCACCACACGGACTGCAGCGGTTCAAGAAGGCAGCTCACCACCAGGTTCTCTGGGGCAATTAGGGATGGACAATAAATGGTGGCCTCGACAGCGACGCCCACATCCCGAGAATTAATTTAAAAAACCTCGCAAATACCCACTCCCTAAAATACTCATCCAATTCTCACTAAAGTTTTTCAACATTATTTACTTCTAGTATGTCCATTCATCACCCACTGTATAAAAAAGTTAAATCTAAACAGTTTGTGCATCATCTCCTCTAAGCTTCAGCTGGTGTCCCTTGGTTCTAGAGTTTGTGACAATCTCAAACATATTATTGGGGTTCAATTTTTCTATTCCTAACAGATCCAGATCTATTTGTACTTGGTTTACTTTTTGCTAGTGTTTGAACTCCCTCCTCATTTTGGTATCACCTGGAAACTTGGATGTATATTTTTCCCACCTCCAAATCACAAACACTATGAACAGGAATTCCTTAGCACGGCTCCCTTCCCATGTTGGTCCAGCTCCATTCACAATCATCCTTTGCTTTCTCTAGTTTTCCATTTCAATTTTCAAACCACCTCAGAAACTTGCCTGCTATTTCATTCCATACCTCCTGGATTGTTGACTAATAGCTTATGTGCTATGGTATCAAAAGCTTTGCTGAAATCTAAACAAGTGTCCATCCTTTCTTCGAAAAACTCCAGCAAATTTGTTGTTAGGCAAGACCTCCCTCCCATAAATGGATGTTGATTCCCTCTTACTATACCTAGGTGCTTCATTGTCTCGCATTCAGTATGCCTTTTATTACTTTACCCACAGCAGATGTTAGACTCACTGACCTGTAGTCACTCCTATACATTACAGCATCTTCAAGCACAGTATTCCCCACTAGGATCGGGACCAATAAATTAACCTTTGTGTGTCAAAAGTGTGAAAGTCCTCTATTTGTCAACACAAACATCCAACCCTTTTGCTCTCCCCAAAAGAATAGAATGCCAGCAAAAATTACACCTGAGCATGTGCTGCCTATAACAAGTATTAAAATGTACCATAAATTTGGTACAGGCAATGTTACCACCAGTCCCCAGGTCTCCCTGGGCCATACAACTACTGAAATCGAGGGTGGGCAGGAAACTTCCACCCACAATGCCTTCTGACCTAGTTGCTAGGAGTTACGTAAGAGCAACATGGACACAACTTTCCCTCCGATTTTTATTTCTCTGGCACTCCTCTCCCAACCACCTGACCTTCACTTGGGACCTCTCCAGCAGTGCTGACTGGTTCAGTGGTTCAATGGCATTAGGTAAATGAAACCTGCATCACCACGGCAGTACTCTTTGAGGGCAGTGTGCACCAAACTGGCTCAATGGAGAGCTCATCTCCACGCTCAAGCTTTAAAACAAGATTATGGTGTAAAACATGCCAATTTTCATAACTCTCAATATTATTTGGAACAGAAATCATAACAAAATATTCACAGAAAGACGGAGAACATTGTAGGGCAGCTATTGATAATACTAGTAATCCCAGATTTCCCCATTTACCTCTTCAATGGAATTTGGGACATCTGAATCTATTAGCCGAAAAAGCAAGTTCCTTAGTGGTCTACCCTGTTGTCCGAGGACAGCAGCTCCAGTTCCTCCAGCTTGAGCCAGGGAGAGATGTGTGGAAAGCAACTTCAAACAAAGAAACACAAAATGATGGTGTTCCCTGTTTAAAAAAAAAGCACAAACCTATTAGTTGGACCTATATAGTTCCAAAACGCAGACTTTGAAACAGGAATTCTGGTGTTCCATCAATCAATATCTTATCTTCAACGAAACAATATCTATACAACAGATATCCAAGATCATTTTCTTGATGGTACTATTTTCTTAACATTCTATATTAAACTTTTGGATATCTGAAGTGGTCACTATTATATATTCTTAAAGCCTTCCTGGTTCATGAATTTACTCTAACCAAAAGAACAGGCAGTTTATCCACAGTCTTTAATGCTAGAGTTGGGGGTTGGAGAAGCAAAAGAGCAACCTGGTGCTACCGATGTAACTCTCTTTCTTGTACTAGATAGGAAATGTGCCTCCAAAAGGAAGTTATTTTCCTGGAAGGAAACAACTACTAACACAATGCAGGAAGCAGTAATAACAGACACAATGAGAAAGACAATAATTCGAATTATATATAAAACTTATTTTATGAAAGGGGAGAGAGTAGGGCTGACTGGATCAGTGACATACAAAGGACAGTTCCATTCAAATACTGATGGTGGACGTGTAAGATAGGAAATATCACTTCTCCGTGTTACGTACCAGAAAATAATAAAGTCCAGATCACAAGAGGAATTAAAAAAGACTTAGATTACCAAGAAGTTGGAGTCCTGATTAAGTGTATGTATATGAATGAACAAAGAATTCAAATCAAAAATGAAGATTTAGAAGCATGAAAAACTATGGAGGGATATGATACAGCAGCTATAATGGAAACGTGGATTAGGTTTGGACAGGACTAGGAACTTAATATTCCTGGTTATAATATTTTTAGATGAGTGACAAGAAAAAAAGGGGGTAGAGTAACAGTATAAAAAAGAATTCCAGCACAATGCCAGAAGATTAGGATATTACAGGGGATTGCAGCAAGACAGAATCGACATGGATAGAGTTTAGGAATAGGAAGGGAAATGATACAGTTCTTGTCTGTTTGGCCTTTAATGCACAAGAAGACAGAGGAGATTTGTAGACAGTTCAAAGAAATGGCAAGAACAAGGCGGCAATAATATTGGGTGATTTTTTAAAATCAAAAACGAGTCTAGGATAAAAGTAACATAGGTGGTCAAAATAAGAATGCTTTTTTGAAAGCATCCAAGACTGCTTCCTAAATCAATATGTTTACACAGTCCTAAAGATATACATCAAAAATATTTGACATTACCTTTGAGAGAAGAAAGGTTGTGGAGGTACATCACTGTTAATGCCATCACAGTACCTATCCAAAAATGTTCGCAGGTAACTAAAAGTACTTTCTTCCAGATCAACGCAGAAAGGCCTGTGCCAGGCTACCAGTTGTCTAAAAAAAGAGATAAGCAACAAAATACGAATAGCATTTACAATAAAAGATAAATTGTTTAGCTTATTCAGGGATGATAGTAAAGTAGATTATGTTCAAATGTTTTATTTATTAAAACATTGCTGGCTCAAAAAGAAACAGGCCTATACCAGAAGTAATTAAGGATACTGTATAACTACCAGTTTAAAGCTATAGTAACTGCAACCTTAAAACTTACAGCAGTTATCCAAGTTACTCTGCTAGGTTGATCACAAATAAATTCCAGTATTTACTTGTGTCTCCACCTGTGCCACTAACTGGAAAATGTGGGGAAACCTTACATGACCAATAGTTACGTCGAACAACAAAATGTTCTTACATGTAACTAAAATCTATTAAAACATCCCGTCAAAGCCTTCCACAATATTCAAGTATAATTCAAACCATTCTATTACACAACTATTCAAAATACTGGTATCCTTAATTATACAAAATAATTTATTACTGGAAGCTTTGAATGAGAATGAACTGGCTGGGAAGGTGTGCGTAGGGGGTGGGGAAAGTCTAAGAAAAGGACCAGAGAGAGATAGATAACTCATCACTTTCAATATCTGGAAAAATGGTTAAGTAATTAAATTCTAGGTGTTGCAGTGAGTTAGATATTGGCCTCCCAGCTCTAGAAGCTGGATGGAATAAAAGTCTTGGATGGAAGTCTCCTCTGGCTGCTGCTGCAGGGGGTAGTTCCTAGTAGGCAAGAACCTATAAACTGTCCTTAATCTGGCACTAGTTGGACACAGGATGGTTGATGTGGGCAACAGGAAAAAAAGTCACACTGGAGCATTCGGGGAGGGACTTTGTTCAGACAGAGTAGAGGGCGCTTTACTCTGCATCTGTCCGTGCTATTATCGACTGGTCAATATTCATACTGGGTGCCCAGAACATACTATTCACCAGCACTAACATCCCTTACCTTAATGAGCACAAGAAAAAGCAAGTAACCAGAACACATTTTCCTGATGATATACTGGGCCTGCGCTTTACAATGTACTGCTAAGACTAACTTGTCACCACAGCACAATATTCAGATACAAGCATTGAATAGGGCGCAAAAAAAGCAACAAGACTGATACCAAGTTTATTAAAATTCATTCATGGGATCTGGGCGTCGCTGTCAAGGCCACCATTTATTGCCCATCCCTAATTGCCCTAGAGAACCTGGTGGTAAGCTGCCTTCTTGAACCGCTGCAGTCCATGTGGTGAAGGTAGTCCCACAGTGCTGCTAGGGAGGGAGTTCCAGGATTTTGACCCAGTGACAATGAAGGAACGGTGATATATTTCCAAGTCAGGATGGTGTGTGACTTGGAGGGGAACTTGGAGGTGGTGGTGTTCCCATGCGCCTGCTGCCATTGTCCTTCTAAGTGGTAGAGGTCGCGGGTTTGGGAGGTGCTGTCAAAGAAGCCTTGGCGAGTTGCTGCAGTGCATCTTGTAGATGGTACACACTGCAGCCACGGTGTGCCGGTGGTGGAGGGAGTGAATGTTTAAGGTGGAGGATGGGGTGCCAATCAAGCGGGCTGCTTTGTCCTGGATGGTGTCGAGTTTCTTGAGTGTTGTTGGAGCTGCACTCATCCAGACCAAGTGGAGAGTATTCCATCACACTCCGGACTTGTGTTTTGTAGATGGTGGAAAGGCTTTGGGGAGTCAGGAGGTGAGTCACTCGCCACAGAATACCCAGCCTCTGACCTGCTCTTGTAGCCACAGTATTTATGTGGCTGGTCCAATTAAGTTTCTGGTCAATGGTGACCCCCCCCCCCCCGCCAGGATATTGACCCCCCCCCCCCCGCCAGGATATTGATGGTATGAGCAAAACCTACAAAGGACATTCAAAATGAGGCTGCATGCAATAATGAGAGTTAGGGTACTATAGGAATAAGCTTCGATAGATCTTTTCTCACGCTCACTTAATATTTAGCACTGTAAATTCAAAAATGTATTTTAAGTTTGCTTTTAGAATTATAAACACAGTTTGAAAACTGCAAAAAATTGTGTCCAACCGATGTATTATTTTATAGTCTATTCAACTGTAAAGTTACTTCATTACCTATCAGTTGGTGCAGCTGTCCAAGCCAGGCTGTGGGAGGTTCCTGCAGTGATTTGCTGTATAGGTATTCCTTCCAAACCAATTACTTTCTTCGGTTTAGCAATTGGGGTTGATGTGTGTCCCTGTCCACACTGACCCATTGCGTTATTACCCCAAGCATAAACTTCATTATCTATTAGAATAAGTACAAAGAGAAATTCTGTAGCACACTTCAGTTACAGATGGTACAAGTAAAGTCACCTTAAATGATATCCAAAAGCGAACATCTCAAAAAGTTAAATACTTCTTAGTTTACAGAATGTGATACTGGATATTAAGTCAGAGTGTCTCAGTGGGTTCAGACACTGGCCTTTCACCTCTGTAGCCTGAGTTCCAAACCAATACTCTGCTACCCGTATCCTATTCTGCACCAAGTCCCACTCGTCTATCACCCCTATCCTCTCTGACCTACATTGGACCCAATCCTCTCATGCATCCAATTGGAAATTCTCATCCTTGTTTTTAAATCTCTCCATGGTCTCACCCCTCCCCATATCTGTAACCTCCTAAAACGTTACCCCCACTAAAACATCCGACTCAGTCCTCTTGTGCATCCCACACCTTCACCCCACCATTGGCAGATGTACCTTCAGTCACCTAGGTCCCATTCTCTGGAATTCCCTCCCTAAACACCTCTGCGTCTCCACTTTCCTCTCCGCCTAAAACCTACCTCTTTGACTAAGCTTTTGGTCATTCCCCCTCTAAATCTGGCTCGTTGTCCATTTTTTGATTCTGTTTGTGAAGGGCTTTGGGATGCTTTGCTTTGTTAAAGGAACTATACAAATTCAGATTATTGTTGTTGACTGAGGTGATGAAAATGTGCAATCCATTGCACTGCTGTATGATTTTCGCTTCGGGATTTCTTCTTCTGCAGGCCGGACTGCTGATCTGCTTATTCGTCAGATGAATGTGGCCCACTTATATTTCATTTGCTGATCTTCCTTTCCATACTTTGTGATGGCATATGCTTTCTGAGCACTTTTATATTTTACATTTTCTTCTGCTCGATTGGACATATCTTGGGGCTCAAAGATACAATTTTTTTCTTGAGGGAAACAGATTGGGATTTATGAGATTTGTGTGAGGGCCTTTCCAAAATTGTTAGGTACTGTCCCATTGTAATCAATAGTTAAGCAATATTACCTACAGCAGTAGTATTTAAAAAAATTCATTCACAAGATGTGGACGTTGCTGGCAAGGCCAGCATTTATTGCCCATCCCTAATTGCCCTCAAGACGGTGGTGGTGAGCCGCCTTCTTGAACCACTGCAGTCCGTGTGGTGAAGGTACTACCACAGTGTTGTTAGGGAGGGAGTTCCAATATTTTGACTCAGCGACGATGAACGAACAGCGATATAGTTCCGAGTCAGTATGATGTGTGACTTGGAGGGGAACTTGGAGGTGGTGGTATTCCCGTGTGCCTGCTGCCCTTGTCCTTCTAGGTAGTAGAGGTTGTGGGTTTGGGAGGTTCTGTCGAAGAAGCCTTGGCGAGTTGCAGCAGTGCATTTTGTAGCTGGTACACACTGCAGCCACGCTGCATCGGTGGTGGTGGGAGTGAATGTTTAAGTTGGTGGATGGGGTGTCGATCAAACGGGCTGCTTTGTCCTGGATGAGGTCTAGCTTCTTGAGTGTTGTTGGAGCTGCACTCATCCAGGCAAGTGGAGAGTATTCCATCACACTCCTGACTTGTGCCTTTAGAATCTTCAGGCTACTCACCGTTTTTAATATATAATAGATTAGCAGTGACTTCCCATAAGGCCAGTTTGAGCCAGGGGGGAAAACAACTGGGGAGAGATGTTGAATAGAAGCGAGGCATTTCTCCATAGGAAGAGGGGTGGGGTTCACATACATAATGAAAAAGTGACATCTTTTGGCAGCCTATTTACAGTCAGACATGTGCAAAGATCTGGAAGTAATGGGCTGCCTGCTCTCTTTCGTGATCAGAGGAAGGATCCAAAAATGTGAGAAAATAACTTTAAAATGGAAGAATAGAATGACTAAAATTTTAAACTTTATTATCGATATCAAAATCCACATATACATTATTAACCACCAATGAACAAAAATTAGACAGGTGCAACATTTCTTTGAATAGGAATTGTATACCATCCCTTTCCACTAGAAATTGATTTGGTTTGTACCCACCCATATTCTGTCCGAATGAAATTAGATGTACAGTATTACACTTCAAATAAATACATTATGAAGAAAACTAGAAGTATGGAATGTGTTTTTTGTTTGAAAGGGTGATCCCACAGGCAAGAGCTCATCTCTAGCTGCAGCCATTCCCCAATATCCTGGACACATAGAATTAAATAGAAATTACAACATAGGAAACTCGTTTGGCCTAACCAGTCCATGCTGGTGTTCATCCTCCACACGATTATCCTAAGCCCATGTACCCACCCTGTTCCCATAGGCCTTTACCCACTTTTCCTTCAACAACCTGTCTAGCCCATTCTTAAATGTTCTCTGCTTCAACCACTAATTCCAGTAGTACAGTCCACAGCCTCACAACCCTGTTGTAGTTCCTGTGACCTTCCAGCTTCATTGGAACTTTTGCAATTAATGACCAGATTCAATGCTGGATCTAGAATTCAAATCTTTAATTGTGATATTAATTACTCGTGCAATCCTTGTAGGAATATTTTTCAGAATTCTGGAATGCATTTGGTACAACTGTGACCTAATTTGCATCTCACCATGTGTTAGAGCCAGGCAATGGCTATCTCCACAAGAAATATCAATGATTTTAGTTGAATTCAGCTCCTCAACTAGTCGTGGTCTAAGAGCTGTAGTTTCTGAAGAACCACTTCCCAGGCAAGAGCCACAGCCCCAAGCAAACACCTGAAGTGAGGGGAAAAAAAAATTGGCATTGAGTTCATCTAGTATCTTGTAGTACGTAACCTTTTGAGTACAGACAATCCACATCATTTGTAACACAACTAATCATTTAAAACATTCTAGATTGAATTTTTACTTGCTTTCCAATGTTAAGTAGCTTCTTAAAAATGCAATTACAACACTACAAGGGTATGAGCACTCGACGGTGCTACAGAAGAGTCTATATAAAAATCAAGTTGCAGTACAATACCCCAAAGCAAAAGAACATAACTGTAGTACCAAGAAGTTAAATTTTGGCTTGGAGATCATTTGACTTTCATCTAGATTTTCAGAATGTCACTAAATACTCTGACTGTATGCTCATTCAGAATACTTGACAGCCACACATGGTATTCTTCTACCCCAGCCCTGGAAAGAGGTACTGGTTTTCAATGTGTTGAGATGGCTTCGATGGCATCACTCTTGCCTCAGTCAGAACTGGTTTAACCAGCACCCCAGAACTTGAGCACATAATCAAGCCCGACAGTGCAATAGTGAGACTTTGGCCGGAATTTTGCCGGCACTCAGCGGACGGGATGGGTAGCAGGTCAGCTGTTAAATTTAAAATAATTGACATCGGGTCAGGAACCCACTGTCAAAACGCGCATGTTAGACTTTCCCGATGTCGGGTCTGCTAGCGCTGAGCAGACCCGACAGGCAGCGGCGGGGGAGACAATTAAAATTATTAGTGGCTTATTTACAGTCACTGATCAATGGTTTTTTCCCACCTTTTTGGATTTGACAGGTCACCCACCGGATTCCCGCTGTGCCTAGACCTCATCTGTGAAGCTGAGGCAGGAGGTCAGTGGCCACTGAATCAGCTGATGAGTTGACAGCTTCAAATGTCAAGTCAAAGCACCCAGCTGATTGAGAGATGTTCCCTTAACAACTAGCTTCTCTAAACTGCATTTCCACTACAGATTCAGGATGCTGCAAGTCTTTACACAAGTCTCCATCCAGTCTGACCTCATTACCTCTTTCAACATTGACATTTCGCTTCTGTCATCTCTACTTCACCTGCTATCTATTCCATCAGAATGGGTGGCCTTGAAACACTCTCACCTTGGTCTTCGGAATCCCACCACGATCAGCCCCAACATCAGCAGCACCAGGCACACCAACAACACCAACCTTCTCCGCAATCACCTGATGCTGCACAGGACATAGGGCATCAGCATCTGACCACATTGCTGCCCGGGAGGCCAGGGATGGCCTCACCATGGCCACATTTACTTCACTTGACGCTGTACACCCTGGCTGCCACATGATACGCCAGGTTGGCACCACCCCACAACAACATAAAGCATCTCAACAATGCCCAAGCCATTCCTTTCACACTCATCAGCATTGCAGGGGGTACCGTTATGTCTCAACATTCACTGCAACTCACTAAGCCACTTCCAAAGGTGCACACAAATCTGTCCAAGAACGCAAAGTGTTGAAAATAAAGATTTCAATGTTTGACAGCACATTAACAGAAACTTTACATGAACATTGACTAAAACACCCAAGTGCCTACCCTTGTGTGTTGTTAGTTGGTATGATTGCACTAGGATGACGGTGAATGTGAGGGGTGGCTAGTGAGATGGGGATGTGATAATGTAGATAGAGAGAGAGGGGATGGGTGGAGGTGCAAGGTAAGTTGGTGTGAGTAAGGATGTGCAGGAGTCGGGTAGGAAGGCAGAGTGATGGGGATGTGATGAGAGGCACAGCAGGATGAGGTTGAGTGTGGCTTTGTACTAATGTTTCGTGATCTAATGGGATCATTGAAAGGTTTGCGCCACTGCACCCAGGTCCTCCTGACGACATCCCTGCTTGTGCCCTCCTGTGCAATGTGCAACCAGGCTGTGTTGGTGTCCTAGGGAGGTCTCTTCCGCCCATGGGAAGGGAAGAGGACCTCCCTGCACGCTGTGACGGAGGGAGTAATGGGAGAACCTGGGTGCAGCCGTGCACATCTATGCAGTGCTCGTCAGTGTCTGCAACACCTCAATGATGTAGAACACAGATAGCACAAATGTCAAAATGAATTTGGGCATGCTCCCTTTAAGGAAACCGGCTGATGGCGTGTCATCAGACCCGCTTCCTACAATTGGCCGGGAAACTCGCTGGGCGAGCTTAACAAACCCAATTATCGGAAAGTAATTTTGGAGGCCGGGATGGAGCCAGCAGCGGGGCTGAGACCCGCCACCGACATCGCCCGCCATGGACCCACTGAGGTAGAGTAAATCGCAGCCTTTAAATTGAGGTCTGGTCTGCCTGTTCCAGTGGCTCAAGTGGACCTTGTGCTATTCAGAGAGCAGGGAGTTCTCCCAGAGTCCTGGATAATATTGCCTTCTTCAACAAACAACAAAAATAGATTGGGAAAAGGGGAGGTGCAATGAGACCTGGGTGTCCTTGTGCACCAGTCGCTGAAGGTAAGCATGCAGGTGCAGCAGGCGGTTAAGAAGGCAAATGCTATGTTGGCCTTCGTAGCGAGAGGATTCGAGTACAGGAGCAAGGATGTCTTGCTGCAGTTGTACAGGGCCTTGGTGAGACCACACCTTGAGTATTGTGTGCAGTTTTGGTCGCCTTATCTGAGGAAGGATGTTCTTGCCATGGAGAGAGTGCAGCGAAGATTCACCAGACTGATACCCAGGATGGCAGGAATGACGTATGGAGAGAGATTGGGTCGATTAGGCTTATATTCGCTAGAGTTTAGAAGAATGAGAGGGGATCTCATTGAAACTTATAAAATTCTAACAGGACTAGACAGACTAGATGCAGGAAGGATGTTCCGATGGCGGGGGAGTCCAGAACCAGGGGTCACAGTCTAAGGATAAGGGGTAAGCCATTTAGGACTGAGATGAGGAGGAATTTCTTCACCCAGAGAGTGGTGAACCTGTGGAATTCTCTACCGCAGAAGGCAGTTGAGGCCAATTCATTAAATATATTCAAGAAGGAGTTAGATATATTTCTTAAGGCTAAGGGGATCAAGGGATATGGGGAGAAAGCAGGGACAGGGTACTGAATTTGGATGATCAGCCATGATCGCATTGAATGGCGGAGCAGGCTCGAGGGGCCAAATGGCCTACTCCTGCTCCTATCTTCTATGTTTCTATAGATTAACTAGGCATTCATCTTATTGCAGTTTGTGGGATCTTTCTACGTGCAAAATGGATGCTATGTTCGCCTACATAACATAGGAACAGGAGAAGAATCATAGAATGGTTACAGCACAGAAGGAGGCCATTCGGCCGTTGGGCCCATGCCGGCTCTCTGCAAGAGCACTTCAGTTAGTTCCACTCGCCCGTCTTTTCCCTGTAGCCCTGCAAACTTTTTTCCTTCAGATACTTATCCAATTCCCTTTTGAAAGCCACGATTGAGTTTGCCTCCACCACCCTTTCAGGCAGTGCATTCCAGATCCTAACCACTTGCTGCGTAAAAAAGTTTTTCCTCATGTCGCCTTTGGTTCTTCTGCCAATCACCTTAAATCTGTGTCCTCTGGTTCGCGACCCTTCCGCCAATGGGAACAGTTTCTCTCTATCTACTCTGTCGAGACCCATCACTATTTTGAACTCCTCTATCAAATCTCCTCTCAACCTTCTCTGCTCCAAGGAGAACAACCCCAACTGCTCTAGTCTATCCACGTAACTGAAGTCCCTCATCACTGGAACCATTCTCATAAATCTTTTCTGCACCCTCTCTAAGGCCTTCACATCCTTCCTAAAGTGCGGTGCCTAGAATTGAACACAATACTCCAGTTGAGGCCAAACCAGTGTTTGATAAAGGCTCATCATAACTTCTTTGCTTTTGTACTCTATGCCTCTATTTATGAAGCCCAGGATCCCGTATGCTTTTTTTAACCGCTTTCTCAACCTGCCCTGCCACCTTCAACGATTTGTGCACATATACCCCCAGGTCTCTCTGTTCATGCACCCCCTTTAGAATTGTAGGCCATTCAGCCTCTTCCGTCATTCAATTACTGATTCATGGCTGATCCGTATCTTAACTCCATCTACCCGCCGTGGTTCCGTAACCCTTCATACCCTTGCCGAATAAAAATCTATCAAACTCAGTTTCAAAATTTTCAACTGACCTAGTCTCAACTGCTTTTTGGGGAGCGAGTTCCAGATTTCCACTACACTTTGTGTGAAGAAGTGCTTCCTGACATCACCCTTGAACTGCTTAGCTCTAATTTTAAGGTTATGCCCCCTTGTTCTAGACTCCCCCACCAGAGAAAACAGTTTTTCTCAATCTACCCTATCAAATCCATTCATCATCTTAAACACCTCAATTAGATCACCCCTTAATCTTCTATACTCAAGGTGCTTGATAAAATGCCACATAATAAATTTCTTAGTAAAACTGAAGCCCATGAGATTAAAGGTGCAGTGGCTGCGTGGATACTGGACTCCAAGGGTTAAATTACGAGGAGAGATTATACAAACTAGGGTTGTATTCCCTGAAATTCTGAATGTTAAGGGGTGATTTGATTGAAGTATTCAAGATATTAAGGGGAACTGATAGGGTAGAGAGAAACTATTTCTGCTGGTTGGGGAGTCTAGGATCAGGGGGGCATAGTCTAAAAATTAGAGTCAGGCCTTTCAGGAATGAAGTTAGGAAACACTTCTACACACAAAGGGTGGTAGAAGTTTGGAACTCTCTTCCACAAACGGCAATTGACACTAGGTCAATTGTTAATTTTAAATCTGAGATTTTTAATCAAAGGTATTAAGGGATATGGGGCAAAGGCGGTTATATAGAGTTAGGTCACAGATTAGCTATGATCTCACTGAATGGTGGAACAGGCTCGAGGGGCTAAATGGCCTACTCCTGTTCCTATACGAAATTGGCTAAGGGACAGAAAGCAGAGAGTAGTGCTGAACGGTTGCTTTTCAGACTGGAGGAAAGTGTGCAGTGGTGTCCCCCAGGGGTCGGTGTTGGGACCGCTACACTTTTTGATATATATGAAGGACCTGGACCTGGGTACACAGGGCATAATTTCAAAGTCTGCAGATGACACGAAACTCAGAAATAAAGTAAACAATGAGGAGGATAGTAACAGACTTTAGGATGACATAGACTGACTGGTGAAATGGGCAGACACAACAACAACTTGTATTTATATAGCACCTTTAAAGTAGTAAAACGTCCCAAGGCGCTGCACAGGGCTATTTTAAATGAACAAATTTGACACCGATCCACATAAGGATAAATTAGGACAGGTGGCCAAAAGCTTGGTCAAAGAGGTAGGTTTTAAGGAGCATCTTAAAAGAGGAAAGAGAGGTAGAGAGGCGGAGAGGTTTAGGCAGGGAATTCCAGAGCTTAGGGCCTAGGCAACAGAAGGCATGGCCACCAAAGGTTGAGCGATTATAATCAGGGATGCTCAAGAGGGCAGAATTAGAGGAGCGCAGATATCTCGGGGGGGTTGTGGGGCTGAAGGAGATTACAGAGATAGGGAGGGACGAGGCCATGGAGGGATTTGAAAACAAGGATGAGAATTTTGAAATCGAGGCGCTGCTTAACCGGGAGCCAATGTAGGTCAGCGAGCACAGGGGTGATGGGCGGACGGGACTTGGTGCGAGTTAGGACACGAGCAGCCGAGTTTTGGATGATCTCAAGTTTACGTAGAGTAGAATGTGGGAGGCCAGCCAGGAATGCAGATGAAATTAAACGCAGAGAAGTGTGATGTGATTTATTTTGGTTGGAAGAAAGAGAGGGAATATAATTAAATGGTACAATTTTAAAGGGAATGCAAGAAGAGAGAGACCTGAGGGTGTATGCACACAAGTCTTTGAAGTTGGCAGGACAAGTTGAGAAGGCTATTAAAAATGCATATGGAATCCTTGGCTTTATAAATAGAGGCACAGAGTACAAAAGCAAGGAGGTTTTACTAAACCTTTACAAAACACTGGTTAGGTCCCAGTTGGATTATTGTGGCCAACTCTGGGCATCACAATATAGAAAGGATGCAGAGGAGATTTAATAGAATGGTACCAGGGAAGAAAGCCTTCAGTAATGTGGAGAGACTAGAGAAACTGTGGTTGTTCTCCTTATAGCAGAGAAGTTTAAGGGGAGATTTGAGAGGTTCAAAACCTTGAAGGGTTTTGATAAGACTAAATGAGGAGAAACTGATTCCAGTGGCAAAAGGGCCAGATTTAAGGTAATTGGCAAAAGAACCAGAGTTGACATGGTCATTTTTTTTTTTTACACAGCGAGTTATCATCATCTGGAATGCACTACCTGAAAGGGTGATGGAAGCAGATTCAGTAACAACATTCAAAAGTAAATTGGATAAATGCTTAAAAAGGTCAAATTTGCTGGGCTATGGGAAAGAGCAGGGGAGTGGGACTAATTGGATAGCTCTTTCAAAAAGCCAGCACAGGCACAATGGGCCAAATGGCTTCCTTCCGTGCTGTATCATTCTATGTGCCACCTAGTCTATGTAACCTGTCCTCATAATTTAACCCTTTTAGCCCCGGTATAATTCTGCTGAATCTGCACTGCAAACCCTCCAAAGACAATATAGTCCTTCCTGAGGTGCGGCGCCCAGAACTGAACACAGTACTCCAGATGGGGTCTAATCAGAACTCTATACAACTGTAACATAACTTGTATTCTGGCCCCTTTGAGATAAAGGCCAACATTCCATTAGCCACTAGCTTTTAGTGGTTTCTGTACTTGGACCCCTAAATCTCTGCTCTGCCACAGTTCCTAGCTTCTCACCATTTAGAAAATACTGACCTATCGTTCTTAGGTCCAAAGTGGATGACCTCACACTTCCCCACATTGAAGTCCATCTGCCACAGTTTTGCCCACTCACTTAATCTATCAATGCTCCTTTGCAACTTTCTGCTCCTGTCTACACTATTTATTGTGCCACCAAACTTAGTCAGAAAACTTGGATATATGGCTCTCTATTCATTTATAAATATTGTAAAGCTGAGACCCCAGTACAGATCCCTGGAGGACACCACTAGCCACATTCTGCCAATTTGAGTACATACCCATTTATCCGTACTTGCTGTCTCCTACCTCCTAACCAATTCCTAACCCATGTCGATAGGTTACATCAAATTTCATGCTTTCTCATTTTTGATGACAGTCTCTTATGTGAAACCTTATTGAATTCCTTCTGAAAGTCCAGATAAATAACAGCCATAGACACACCCTTATCTACCACTTTAGTTACCTTCTCAAAAAATTCATTTAGTTTCATGAGACATGATTTACCTTTTACAAATTCAGGTTTGCTATCTCTGATAAGTTCATATTTGTTGAATTGCTCAGTCATTCTGTCCCTAATAACATATTCTAGTAACTTCCCCACAACAGACTAATAGACCTATAATTTCCGAGTTTCTTTCTCCTACCCTTCTTAAATAATGGCGTGACATTGGTAACTTTCCAATCCAAGGGTACAATTCCTGAATCGAAAGTTTCGGAAGATCCTGACTAGAGCATCTACAATTTCCTCTCCTACTACTTCTAATACCCTGGGGTGGAAATCATCAGGCCCTGGAGATTTAGTTATCTTTAGTCTCATTATTTTCTCCATTACCATTAAAAAAAAACTTACATTAAATCTAGTAAATTCCTCCCCTTGATTTAGTTTTAGTTTTCCTAGTATCTCTTGTACTTTATCCTCTTCCTCTACTATGAAGACCAATACAAAGTAATTGAACTTCTAAAGCAATTATGTGTGAAGCACACATATCTGAGACATAATAAGGCACTGCGCACATTTCCTTTAAATATCCAGCAGAATGAACTTTGAGACTTCAGAGTTGGATACAGTTTGCTTGAATATAAAAATAGTAAAAGGTACTGAAGCTTTGGAGCAGTAGAATTGAGCTTCAGTGCTTTCACACAGCTTCCAAAATCCAGATCCAAAACCAAACTTCAGATGCTTTCTTCACAATTTGCCATCCTAATAGTTTGCACATACAACAAATTTAGCTTTCAAGTCACTTTTGGAATAAAACTGGAATACTTTTTCCAGACTGTCTAGTAGTGCTTATTAAAAAGGCACTTAATGATATACATACTGTGTGTACAATATAAAAGTCAAAAGCAACTGTTTCGCATTCACTTGTAAGTAGGAGATACAAAGTGCTTTTTTACCTTGAAATCTGGATTCAACTTTTCTAATGAAAAATGTTATGAAAATGCATGCCACAGGAATTTGCTTATTTAGATTTTAAAATTTCATCCACAAGTACTAAATTAAAATTTGGGCAGTAGTAATTTTTTTTTGGTGGGGGTGGGGGGCAATCCCTTTCATACTAGATTATGTGTGTAATGGATGATAAAAGATTCTCAATTTCCCATGACTGTTGTACCATATGTCGTTATCAGACTGATATTTACGCAAATGTTACATTATCATTCATAAACACAAATTTCTGTGAAATCAGCTTTTCCCTTCTTTTGGCTCTATCTATATTGCTAGGATGATGGTGATTCTCTACAGATTTTACATATACAATGTCAATGTAGAAATCCACATGAGTCTTAGAACAAATCTGCCACTGAGTCATCCCTTATCCATATTCAGCTGTCCCTTACCTGTCCAGCAGAAGTCAATGCAAGTGAAGACTGGCTCCCAGCACACACCTTCCTAATGTACAGTCCTTGCAAACATTCAATTACCTTTGGCCTGTACACTCGGTTAGTATCCCCATGGCCAAGTTTACCTAAGATTACATGATTATTTCAATTAAGGTACAGATGAGGAAGTGAAAACCAACAGCACAGGACATTAGAATACCAAACTTCTTTTACATCATTTGCTTTTGTGCAACCCTTTAACTTTGTAAAAGAGAGAAAATTTTAGTTTTTTTTTAATAATTGAAATCACTCCCACAAAGAGTGTTATTTTTAATTTATTACTACCACTGGGAGCTGGGCAGAGCAAGAAGTTGTCCTACAGGTATCATGGTAAATATTGATGGCCAAGATAATCCATTAAATTAATTCATGGTGATAGCTCGCTGAGATTAAATTTGTGATATGAACACTGCATGATTATTAGAACCCATTTAATATAGACTACATTTTTGAGGTACATCAATATATAAATACATAGAGCAATGTTAACACAAAGTTGCAGCTTGCTATGAAGCAGTGACAGTGCAGTGTTGAGATGATGAACCGACTGAAAGCTAAAGCAGCTAATATTACTTCAACCCCCAGATGACTACCTTGAAAAACATTCTAGAGCGTACAAATATTCAGCATTATTTACTGTTGTTCACAGCTTTACTTTTTTTTTTGCCAGTCGGATCATCATGGTAGATAGCAATATGGCTGAGTCAAATGACTGAACCAACTGGATCCAAGTAAGCTTTTCTATTGTATACAGAATTTAAGCTCAAGGGGTCATATTTACAAATGAAAAACAACAAAAGAATATAGGAAATGCAAGAGGAATTATTTTACTAAAAGGGCAGTGCGTATGTGGAAGAAGAAACCTTATTGGGTTTCAAGAAGGAGCTAGACAGGTTCTTGCCAACAAATGGAACTCATGGTTATTAGAAATGCTCGGTTAAACTGCAGATAAGTGGGCTAGATGGACTGAGTCTTCTCCCTCCTGAAACTGTTACTATAAATCAGAAGACATCAAAGTGGTATGGTATCATGTGGTTTGAACAACAGGATTTATTTCACTTCATGATACAGGAAAATATAAATTCACCCAGAATATACTCAAAGTTTTGACTAGTCTGTCCTTCATTGCCAAGGAACTGGACGATCCCCCCCCCCCCCCCCCCCCCCCGCACCCACCCCAAGAAACACAAGAATTCCCAAAGTGCAGAAAATGTAAAGTTACTGTTGCATTGATTTGATTTCTTCAGGGTTTAAAACACAGCTGAAATATATCAACCAAGATGACTTTTGAGCGTATATGTAGACAGAAATTTTGTTCAAAACATGAAATTAAAATGTCTACAAATAAAGTTGGTACATTTAATACAGTAAATCACAGAATCATATAGTACAGAAGGTCATTCCGCACATCGTGCCTGTGAGTGCTCTTTGAAAGAACTATCCAATTAGTCGCACTCCCCTGCTCTTTCCCCATAGCCCTGCAAATTTTTCCCTTTCAAAATTTCAATTATTTATCCATTTCCCTTTGAAGTTACTATTGAATCGGTTTCTACCATTATTTCAGGGAGTGCATTCCAGATCATAACAACTCGCTGCATAAAAATAATTCTCATCTCCCCTTTGGTTCTTTTGCCAATCACCTTAAATCTGTGTCCTCTGGTTCCCGACCAGCCTGCCTATTTACTCGATCAAAACCCTTCATGATTTTAAACACCTCTATTAAATCTTCCCCTAAACTTTCTCTGCTCTAAGGAGAACAATCCAGTTTCTCTAATCTCTCCGCATAACTGAAGTCCCTATCCCCTGGTACCATTCCAGTAAATCTCCTCTGCACTCTCTTCAAGGCCTTGGCATCCTTCCCAAAGTGTGGTGCCTAGAAGTGAATATTCCAGCTGAGGCCTAACCGGTGATTGATAAAGGTTTAGCATAGCTTTTGTACTCTATTCCTCTATTTACAAAGCCAAAGATCCTGTATGCTTTTTTAACAGCCTTATCAACTTGCCCTGCCACCTTCAAAGATTTGTATGAATTCGTGTGCACAAGTTACAAAGGTTCCAACATTTTTGCTGAACAAAAAATGAAGGTGGAGATAGCTTACCATTGTCTCCCCCTCCGAATGACCACACTGTCCGTCCATCCTGAGACACAGCAATAGTATGGGAGCTGCCACAAGCCACTTGGCCAACACTACTGATATCTTTAACAAGAGCTGGTAAATTACGACTATGGCTGTCGCTATGTCCTAAAGTTTACAAGAAGCAGACAAGTTAAATACTAGCAGGCTAGATCACCTTTTATGTAATGACAGACATATTCTACAATTGAAAATTTATCAAGCTTAAAATTAAAATTGTCATTTGAAAATGTGCTTTGAGAAAATGGTAAAAATGTCAATGTTGGCAATTCTACAGTTTATTTTAATTCAACAAAAAAGGCAGCACACTGGAGCACCACAAAGTGAACCAAATAAGATTCGATTCTCCCATGGAGCTAAATTCCTCAATCACATCACTGTGGCTAGATCCAAGTGGAAGCATGGTCTTCTGACTCCAGAAGAGGAACTGAAAGCTAAGAACAGAAGTCAACAGGCTGCTCTCACTCAGATGCTAGTGTTTAGTTCTGAACATTACTAACAGTAGTTCCTCAATTTCATGCATTATCTATTATATATTAAAATGCTAAGTGGGTCACAACATTCCATTTCAAACTAAACTCCCAAGTTAGTTGCAAAATTCATTACAATAAAAAAAAGTCATTTAGCTGCAGTATCCCGTTGGTGCAGTGATGTGGTTTCAATGCTAAAATAATTGCTGCATAGTATACAGAGAATTGATAGTAAAAAAAATCTGTTCAAATCTGCACGCAGTTGCAGGCTTGGCCACAGAGTAATATTATGGAGCAGCCCAAATTTTTGAACCTCCACGGTGTTAGCCAGCAGCTATGTTGGTATAGAAAAGTAAAGATAAATATTAATGTTTATAAGTAAATTTAATTTAAAAAAAATATATCTTGGCCCCTACAGCTCTCCTGGACTTTGTCCCCACATCACCACCATGGCTGCTTTTCTTTATAGCATCCAGTGTCCAGCTCTCTAATGGGTCTGTGATTAGCTGGCCCGTCAGCTCCCGTTGCAGCCAACACCGTGAAAATACCTTGCATTTTTCAGACGTACTACTTCCTTTTAAAATCTATTCTGGATTCTGCCTCTACCGTTGTTTCTAAAAATACCATGATTCCTAGCCAAAGGCTGGCACTGCAGCAGCCAGTATGTGAGTTGCCTGCCCATCTGGCCACAGCATCTGGTGAGACCTCAGCAAGGGGAGGGAGAAGAATAATTTAAAATAAATAATCACAACACCCATTGCAGAGACTGAATACCAGGTGGATGTCGTTATGGTATAATCTCTATACAACTAGTGGGCCAACGGTTGTGAACCCACATCCCACCATTGCATGATGCAGAACTAATGAATTGCCTTTTATGCGTTATCAAAAATCTTTAAAAATCTCTAAATAAAAATGCCTCAGCACGTATTTTCATTTTAAAATTTGAATTACATGATGGGAAATGGCATTTTATTAGAATAAAATACCTCAGAAATCAGGGTAATTATTGTTCTGCAGTTATTAAACCAGTTATTAGGCTCTTAAATCATTCTCTCACATATCACTGCTCTCCAGAAAATACCATATCAAGAATTTACATCTAATAATCAGTAAAAGTTTTTCTGTTAACTTTCAGGCTACTCAAACTTTCTCCAATACTCATCAACAAAATTATACTATCCTTTCCCTGGTTTTGAACTGGGCATTTCAATTTTTACATAGGTTATGATAGCTTCTCATTATATTGCACAGCAGTAACGAAGAGAACCATCCAGGGTGCATTAAGTACTCACCAAGCCTGCCAAAGTCTCCCTCTCCCCAGGTATAAAGCTCTCCATCGGATGTCACTGATGCACTATGCCTGTATCCTGCTGACACACAGACCACAATCTAGAAAAGAAAAATTGTACGCATTATTAGTGACTGTCTTGCTCCAGCTGGGATCTCATGCATACTGATATTCTGAATAAGATTTACTTTTAAGTATTATCATGCATCATGATTATAAATGTTATTTTACAGTCAGTAAGAATCACAATGATATTACCTAATGATCAAGTTACTATTTCTCTGGCACCATCAACTTTTATCTATTTAATACAATGTTAACAACTGCTACAGGAATTGCTCTTCCCATTTTAATAATTCTGTGCATGTTCATCACTTCTGAAATTATTGTATTTTTAAAATTATTGCATTACAGACCACCAACCTGAAACAAGAATCTTCCCCAATTACTGAATGTTAATTAAAAAACTAAAAATGCTGGAAATCTGAAATAAAAACAGAAAACTCCAGAAATACACAGGTCAGTCAGTATATGACAAGAGAAGAGATAGTTTAACGCTTCAGGTATTCATGAGAAATGAACACTAAAAGATAAACAAGCAAGTTTGTCCGTGGGGAGGGAAGAGAAAAAAGCGAAGAAGGGAGAAATAGTAGAGATTCCAATCAAAGAGAGGGAGTTGATTGACCTGCAAACTGTTTGGTATAAAACTTTTAGATGATAATAAAAGATCAGCTCACTAAATCATTGGAAGACACTAAAATAGTTAAGAGGGTGAAATGTCTGCCATTTTCTTGCCTTTTCATTTGTGAGCCTCTTGCATGTTTTTTCACACTCTTAATTATTCACATATAATTTGTTCTTCAAATATCTTTCCAGAGCCTCATTGACATGATCTTTTATATTATCCAACCGATTTCTAGCAAAGACACTCCCTCTGAAGCTGGAACATTTGTTGGTTTTCCCCGTCCCTTTTCTTGCTATTTTTGTCAACCTTGCTTCCGCTTTATAGATGCTGACTGACCTGCTGTGTATTTCCAACATTTTCTGTTTTTATTATTAAAAAGCCTATACATGGAAAACATAGTACAATATGCACTGCCAAAGCTAAGCATGGAGCTTTTGCAAACCATGCTGAATTGAAATCTTTTTTCAAATTGCGAGAGAACATTTATTTCTGCTGAATTATTTATGAATCGGTTTGAACGTTGCTCATTTTACATACAGAAACATAGAAGATAGGAGGAGTAGGCCATTCGGCCCCTCGAGCCTGCTCCGCCATTCAATGAGATCACGGCTAATCATCCAAATTCAGTACCCTGTCCCTGCTTTCTCCCCATATCCCTTGATCCCTTTCGCCTTAAGAAATATATCTAACTCCTTCTTGAATATATTTAATGAATTGGCCTCAACTGCCTTCTGCGGTAGAGAATTCCACAGGTTCACCACTCTCTGGGTGAAGAAATTCCTCCTCATCTCAGTCCTAAATGGCTTACCCCTTATCCTTAGACTGTGACCCCTGGTTCTGGACTCCCCCGCCATCGGGAACATCCTTCCTGCATCTAGTCTGTCTAGTCCTGTTAGAATTTTATAAGTTTCAATGAGATCCCCTCTCATTCTTCTAAGCTCTAGCGAATACAAGCCCAATTGACCCAATCTCTCTTCATACGTCATTCCTGCCATCCCGGGTATCAGTCTGGTGAA